>CAJQUW010006122.1:0-74239 GCA_907163375.1 Prostheceraeus crozeri | reverse complement strand
TCCATTTTTAAAATTAGAATAACGTTATATTTATAAAATTATAGTTTATATTTTTATATTTTTTTAAATTAGTTTGATATTGGTTAATGATTCTTATTTTTTGTGAGTAAACATATATTTAAGTAATATTTACAATACTCTTTAAGATTTACGTTTGTGAATGGACAACAATGTCGAGATAACTTATATGTAATTGACTGTTGCACGTTATCTATTGCGTCCAAGTAGCGTGGGATGTTCTTAATTGTCTTTGTCTATTATCGTGCCATTTTCTGCTGGATTTATCTTCAAGGCCGTGTTGAAGAGCTTAACTTATTTTTAAGAACATCTAATTGTCTTTTAACAGAATCTAACTGTTCTTTATTTTTCTTTAGTGTTTTGTTTTGGTAAATTGTTTCTTAATTCATTTCGTAATTGATTTTTAAGAGTTTTCATTTATCACTTGTTTCAATTAAGTGGATTTACTTCATTTAGGATTCTATTCTCGGTTTACATTTGTTGATAATTTTAGAACTTAATTCCTCAACACTTTTTTGGAATGTAGTCTTTGTAACGGCTGTTAAATTTTTTAATTCTTTCAGGTAGTTGTTCTATTTCATCTTCGAGTTGTTTCTTTCAAATAGTTATCTGATGTTTATTTTTAAATGAACTGCAGATTTTAAATTTAAAGAAAGTAATATTAAAATTTTCGATTGTTCTGAATTCTTTTTAAAAAGTTTGGCTATATCGTGCTTGCAGCTCGCATATCCTTTTTATCATTTTGATAAGTTTTCGGTGTAATGATTTGTCATTGGAGGTTTAAGCAACTTTAATCGTTCATCATTAATATATATTGTTTCCTGTTAAGTCATGGTTTTGTGTATCAACATATTTGGTTATTTGTTAACTCTGTAAAAAGAAAAAAAAATTTTTGTTCGGAAGAGTATAGAAAGATGCAATGGACCAGATAAAACGTCGCAGTGTTCAGAATAGAATTTTCTAGCTCTATTTCTAATTCACGATTATTCGGGATATATGGCACCTCACCAACATTGGGTAACAGCTTTTGTGAAACAATAAAAGGGAAATGTTTTTCTAATAAAAAATAAAAATGGAAATGACTGAAATTTTGTTCAAGTTTGTGGAGTAGAATTTATTTAAAACCCAACTATGTGTTTTAACGCATATGAAAAAATACATCAGGTGGGAATATTAAATCGAAGTAAACTTTATAATTAAGTCAATCTAACATAAGCAACCGAATAATATTCTGAACCTGGAACAACATGCAAAAATTAAAACTTTATTTATTCAGATTCAGGGGCAAAATCTGATACCGCTAGAAAAAATACACCTAGAAAAAATACCTTAGAAAAAATACACCTAGGCAAAAATAATAATTATTTAGCACAAAATAATCCTTTTCACTCAAAATAATCATGTATATTCCAAATAATCCCCTTACTCAAAATAATCATGTCAATCAAAATATAAATCGGTGAAAGGGATACGAAAAAATGTTCTGGGTTGTAATAAAAATATAACGTGCCAGAAATTGTTTGGCACGTCCTTTAGAAAATATGTGAACAAACAGAAGAGGTTAAAAGAAGAAAAAAAGATAAAAGGAAAGATCATTATGTCGAATTTATAAATGATTTTTACAATTTCAAGGAATTAACAATCCATTATAATGGCTTGTATAATTCTACAAGACATGTACAAGTTGTCAAAATACTAAACCTAAGACAGAAGTTTTTATTATGTAATAGTAAATATAAGGGGCAAGGGAGTTCTTAAAGGAAAAAGTAAAATGGTAGAGGTTGTCCAAAAAATGTATATTAAATAAAAAGTTTCCAAGACATGTAACACTAGTCCAAAACTTAAATGAAGATTGAAATCAAAATAGTCCAAATCAAAATATTCCAATCAAAATATTCCAAATCTTACATCAACGTATATATACTTTGTTATTATATTTCTATTATAATAGTCTTATATATAAAATAGTTGTATTTCGACTAAAATATACTTATATATATAAAACATTGTATTTCTACTAAAATATCCTTATATATAGTAATATATTAGTTTTTATAAAGAATAATTTTATTTTTTATTAAAATATTCTTAAGCATTCCGGAAGAGGAGGGAAGGTATAAAAATACTTTTCCTTTGAGTATAGGAACAAAAAAGTCCGACACATCCGGAGGTTCTACTGAGGTTAAAAACACTCATTAGAGTGTAAGAATGCGATGTCCGGATCAACAAATAATAACTCCTAAATTGTTTTATTTAAAAAATAATAAATGAATAAAAGCGAAAATTTGGAGAGATTTATACATCACTCGGTTATAATTAAAATTAATAAAAGTAATAAAAGTTACATCTAAGATCGTCATAAATCTCTTAATGCAGAATAAATTGAAATATACATATATTAATATGAATAACACTGAGTGGTTCCAAGAATACACTAACCCCCTCAAGAACCGGTAATCTGAAAAAGATATTGAATAATATTGTAGATAGATATTGTAGATACTCCTATATAGTAATACTAGATATAATAAATATATATAATAAAATAGAATACCAATAATAGATGAAAAATATAGATTAACAGATATAGATAAAAATACATATAATATTATAGATAGTAAAATAATATAATAAAAGATATTTAGAAACAGCTAACCCCCTCAATTCATCTGCTTAATAAAAAATACCACAATCAGATCTTTACACTTTGGAATTTCTTTTAAAAATTTCATTGTAGATACAATATTGTTAGCATGTAATTGTAAGTATTATTTTTATTTATCATCTTGTTATAGTGTATTGGAGATCAATGGGGTTACTTTCTGAACAGAGGAACAAAGAGAGAATAATTTTTGTATAACCAAGAAAAAAAAACTTTTAAAGGATGGAAGACTGAGGAGGATAAGATTAAGGATAAAACTAGTAATAAACAAGGAAAAATGCATCAAGAAAATTTACAATTTCATTGTTTACGGTAAAACTGGAAGTGTGGTAAGACTACGTTTTATTAAAAAATATATATCAACCAATATTATAAGGACGAAACAAAAGTACATATTTGTTTGTATGCATACTTCTGAATGGCCAACTTTACAAACGTCCATAATGATAAACAATTAGATGAGTTACAAGATATGGAAAGTTTTGCTGGTACACCTAGAAAAATAAATCTTTATAATTAATTTTAGATGATGTTGCAAGTTTATCAGAAAAACAAAAAATATGTCAGAAATATTTACAAAAGGAAGACATCAAAATATTGAAATAGTTGTATTAGCTCATAAAGCTTGTGATGTAGATAATAAGATTAGAGAAAACAGTTCAAACATTTTTTACAACTACACAAAATAATGCAGCATTCTTTAATGATATTAATAAAAATTATAAAATGAATATGCCTTTATCATATTATACACAACATAATAATATGGAATAATACGTGTTGACACCATAAAGAGGACATATGCAAGTTTATGATAAAGATTTAAATAAAATTAGTAGATACCGAACATGAAATCTACAATAACTCTCAAGATTTTGATATTAGAATGTATGCAAATGCAAAACATTTATCAAATCAAGTTATAGAACAAACAATTATCTTTTTAGAATCCGAAGCAAAAGTACCACTAAAAATTATTCCTGATACATTTTATTTTTATTTTGATCATTATTTAAATGCAAAATTTGGTATTTACCAATACCAAAAAAGATTACAAGATAATGAAACATTAAACTATTTAAAAATGCAATAAATGATGTTAGAAACGCTTTAAGAAAAGCAACACCAATAATATCTGATGTTAAATCTACATTTTCTGATGCCAAATCTACATTTGTTGAAGCCAAAAAAACTTTTAATGATATAAAACCATTAATAAATGGTGTTAGTGAAATACTTAATAATTAAACAACTAATTTATCATAATTAAACAAATTTATCATAATTAAACAAATTTTATCATAATCGAACCGAAGGTTCTAGGGGCATTCCGGCCCGATTGGCAGATATATATATTTATAATATTTCCATTATATATATTTTAGAATTTTTTTTCTCTAAAAATTAAAACAAAAATTTTTTTTTAAAAAAAACTAAAACACAAATTTTTTCTTTAAAAAATAAAAAATGAAAAAATTCTATTGTGTCTTATGTGAAAAAAAATTACAAACAAAAAGAAGTTATCAATCTCATCTACAAAGTAAAATGCATTTACAAAATGTAGAACGATTGATGAAGGAAATATATTAAAATTAAATAGTTATAAAAACTATCTAGAAACATTACCTACTGATATAAAAGTTAAAAAAATATTTGATGATTATTCACATTCGGAATATAAAAAAGTTTTTAATAGTGAAGATGAACATGTATCAGATGGAAGATATTTATTTAGCGATACTGATGAATTTAACGAAATAGATGAATTTGATGAAGCCGTAACAGATATAAAATATTTATTAAATGAATCGGTTGAATATAATGAAACCGATAAAACTTTTTCTGATATTCTAACCAACTTTTATAATATATTTAAGAAATCTTTCAAATGTTATATGAATGTAGCAGTACTTTATACAAAAAATGGATCTGATGGAATTCCTGAAGAAATAATACAAGGACATTTTACAAATTCACAAGAAATACATAATGTAAATAATATACAACCCATATTTCAATCGATGATACTTAAATTAGAAAATTTTATAATTGAAGCCCAGTTACGTGAATCTGGTTGGAGATTTGTTAAAATACTATCTAAGAAAATAGTAATTGATAAATATAAAAATAATACTGGTGGTAGTTATGTTCCTTTACCTTTCAGTTCACCTCAATTAATCAACATAAAAAATGAAGATGATTATTGTTTTCTGTGGAGTATTATAGCACAATTACATCCTGCAAAATATCATAAAGAAAGACTAAGTCATTATAATAAAGAAGAATATATAAAGGAATTTGATCTTTCGGATGATTTACATGAATTTCCATATGATTATAATGGGTTAATAAAGTTTCATAAAAAGAATAAAAATTTAATAGAAGTAAATGTTTTTGAATTAAATGTGAATTAATGTTTTCTATTGGTAAAATTACTCCACTTATAACTCAGATTCAAAAAAATTTTATTTGAATAATAAAAAGTTTATGCCAATCAGAAATAGTATATAATGATAGAGGAAATTACATGCATCATAATATTTTTTACCAAGGAAATATAACATGTACTGAAAAATTTGAACTTGTTAAAACACTATCACCAATAATGATTAATCATAATAATTATAAAGGACGTACTGATGATTATAATTACAAATATTCATCTTTATCTTCAGAATATCAACAAAAATTAGAAAATTTAAATAGAAGTTTACAAAAATGTAAAATAGATTATCAACAACAAACACAAATGTTACTACAAGAATATCACCATAAACTATCAAAATAAGATAGAAACAATTCAAAAATTAAATGAAGAAAATAATAAAAAATTAAATAATAAAGAAAATGAAGGAAACCAATCAAAAAATAAATGAATGTTTAAAAAAATGTCAACAGCAATATAAACGAACAATATGACTAAAGAATATAGTTCATCAGCTACAAATATTAAATCAAAATTTTTCATCAGAAATACATTTAATCTTGCAAAAGAAAATTGATGAAACACATGAAATATATAATAAGATGAATTTGAAAAACTAGAACAGTCAAAACAACCAGCACAAGCGAATATATTATATTATCAGGGTCATTTTATATTGTGTAAAGATGTTTTCTATATTTACAAAAACTTCAGATAATAAAAATTTTCCTTGTCTTCAATGTATGACAAGTTTTAGAACTTTAGAAGAAATGAAATAGACAATTTGGAGAATTGTCAACAAAACGAAGCAGTTCAAAATACTTTTTCCTAAAGATGATTATTTAGAATATAATAAATGGTTAATTTTAAAAATAAAGTACCCTTTACTATTTATTGTGATTTTGAAGCATATAATGTTAATATGACACAAAATCAAACGGAAAGTTCCAGGGCTTCACCCGATTCTGAAAATTATAATTCTGAAAATTATAATTCTGAAAATTATAATTCTGAAAAAACTGCACCTGGAAAAAGTTCAGCTGAACAAAGTAAAGAAAAATATTTATTTGAACAAAAACCATTATGTTGGGGAATGTACATTCACTCAAATTATCCTAATTTATTTAAATCAAATATTTTCAATACTATGGGTGAAGATAGTTCAGAAATGTTTACAAAGAAAGTAGAAAGAATTACAAAAACTTATTTTTCACAATTGCTTGAAACAAATATACCAATGCTTCCATTAACGGATGAAGAAAAAATTAATTTTGTTAATGAAACAAATTGTTATTACTGTGGAAAAGGTTTTACAAATAAATATAAAACGAGCAAAGTAAGATATATTGATAAGGTAAAAGATCATGATCATCTAAATGGATTATATAGAGGTGCAGCACATAATTCTTGTAATCTTAATGCTAATAAATTTAAATATAACTTTGTTCCTCTATATTTCTACAATGGTTCTAAATAGGATTTCCATCTAGTAATGAAAGATTTATTTTCATCTGAAAAATTACAACAACAAAAAATAAATGTACTATGTAAAACAGAAGAAGAATATTTTTTCAATGTAATTAGTTGTATAGAATTTTTAGATGCATTTAGACTTTTTACTCCTTATTCATTAGATTTATAGGGAAAAACTGTGAAATCTGAACAAAGTAAAATATTAAATAAATATAATTTAAAACCTTTAAAAGGAAATTCTTTCCGTATGAGTATATAGCCTGCGGCTCACATGTCGACCTATGGTTCACAGTTGAAGACTGACAATAACTGGAGAATAAAACCTGTGGTTCACATCGAAGACTGATTTTAATTCTGTGAATAAAATTATGTGAAGAAGAACAAACTTCCTCCAATAAATAAATTTAAATCAACATTAAAACAATCACAATTATCTGACGAAGACTATGCAGAAGCTGAAAAGAATTGGAGAGAGTTAAATTGTAAAACAATGTTATGATTATACAATGAAATATCTTCAGATAGATGTATTAAATCCTTGCTGATCTTTTTGAAAACTTTATCGTGATATGTGTGTTTGGTAAATATGTACGGAATAGATCCATGTTATTGTTATTCTACACCAGGTTTAACATGGTTAGCAGGATTAAAACATACAAATGTTCAAGCCGATGGCTCTTGGACAAAGTCCGTTAAACTTAAACATTATAAAGAAAATACATATGATAAATTATTATTTTTTGAATCTGGAATTAGAGGTGGAGTTTCATCAGTTTTAGGTAATAGATATGTTAAATGTTATAATAAGAAAGTAAATCCACAAGAATATGGAATAATGAAACCTTTATCGTTCAGAAGAAAGCGCATCAGTTTATAAAATTGTTTAATTAAAATATAGAAGGACTTATATCAAATGAAGATAGTCAAGCAGCAGTTGATGAAATCATGAGAGAAAACTATTTATTATATTATGATGTTTAATAGCTTATATTCTTCTTCTTGGCATGATACAAGAATTACCAACAGGTGAAATGACATGGTGTAATAATCTCAGATTATCAAAGAACGATATGATGGTGAAAATAATTTTGGTTATGTAGTATGAAGTTGATTTAGTATACCCTGATTATATAAAAGAAGCAACAAAATATTATCCTTTCTGTCCAGAAAACAAAATTCCCCAATATAGAAGATTTTATTCAGATTATCAAAAATCTATAATTCCGAAAAAATACAGACCAACAAACAAACTTATGTTAACACAAAGCAATAAAGGAAAGTATGTTGTTTTAGGAAGAATGCTAGATTGGTATTTAGATCATGGTATGATTCTCACCAAAATACATCGAAAACTAGAGTATAGAAAATCTAAATGGTTAAAAAATTATATAGAGTTCAATATTGAAAAACGTAAAATAGCTAAAAGAAATAAAGATGATTTTGGAAACGTTTTCTTCAAATTAATGAATAATGCATTTTATGGTAAGACTTGAGAAAATGTGCGTAATAGACAAAATATTGAAATAGTTTATGATAAAGATAGGTTTCAAAATTTAACAAGGAAACCTACATATAAAAGAACTACTAGATTTAGTGATGAACTATGTGCTGTACATCTAAGAAGAAGCATTGTAAAACATGATAAGTTTAATTTTCATTGGTTTTCACTATATTAGAATTAGCTAAACTATTTATGTATAGTTTTATATATGATTATTTAGCACCTGCTTATGGCAAAAACTATAAATTACACTTTACAGATACCGATTCTATTTTCTTTAGAATTAAAAGTACCATATGGTTGTTCACTTGATAAAGAAATTAATAAAATAAAAGATATTATTCATCCTTCTGATTTATGTAAAGTAAAAGATGAATTAGAAGGAAATGAAGATTTCATAACAGAAGCTATATTTTTAAAATCTAAATGTTACTGTTATGATACAACTAATAATATTAAAACACATAAAAACATTAAAAGGAATTTCAAAGGCATCAGTGGCTAATCAAATAACATTTCAAGATTATAAAAATGCATTATTTAATAATGAAATAAAAACAGCATGTAATTATAGACTTAATTCAAAAAAACATAACATGTATTTAAAAGAAGAACTTAAATTAGCATTAGATCCATTTGATGATGAAAGAAAAATTTTACCTGATGGAATAACTACTTTACCTTTTTAATTTTCTAATTTCTATTTTCTAAATATAACGATATAACAATATAAAATATTATAAAATAATATAACATAAAATAATATAACATAAAATAATAATATAAAATAATAATATAAAATTAACATATAAAAATGGATAAAGTTAGAGCTGATAATTTTAAAAGAATAAAACAATTAGACGAATTAATAAAACAAAGAAATATTATGAAAGAAAATCATCTTCAACATAGAATGATAAAAGCTGGTATTCAATCTGATATGTTTGAACAATTAAAATTAACTGAAGAAGTAAAAACTGATTATGAAAAAACTGTCGAACCATTTAAAACTCTTGAAAAAGAACTTAATGAAAAACTTGTTGATATAGCGGATCCTATACTTAAAACACTATTAGATGACTATGGTTTGTTAGAGGCAAACTTAGATAAAAAATTACCAAAATCTATGTTATTCGAACATTCTACTTTCTTTTTAGATAAAAAATTATTTGCAAGATTTTATCTTGGTGGTAAAGAAATATTTCCACAACCTTTACGGGGATTAATTTTTACTCCAGATAAAAAACCTATTAGTTTAGATAGAAATTTTGTTGATCTTTTAAGAGGAGCAGATTTAAAAAATTATGCTGTAGAAGATCTAATAAAATATAGAATTATATTAGATAGAGTAGGTGTAGTAAAAACTCTTAAACGTTATAAACAATTAGAAAATTTATAATCAACGGGAGTTAAAGTAGGAAAAGGTTTATCTGAAAAACAGAAAACAGAAAAACAGAAAACAGAAACAACCATATTTTTACCAGATGATCCACAAGAATTACTAAATAGATTAAATATTTTAATATCTGCAATAAAAGAAGGACATAATTCTAGTTTCAATGAAATTCATGCTATATTAAAAAGACTGTTAGAAAAGAAGATTATAAATGAAGAGGATTATAAAAGTGTAGCTGAAATATGTTGTTTCTAATTTTTATCTATGATTTTTATTTATGATTTTTATCTATGATTTTTATCTACGATTTTTATCTATAATATTTATTTAATTTTTTAGTTTAAAAATGTGTTCAGCAGATTTAGACAAAATTAATAATCATTTAGAAAATTTGACAGAGATTTTGGGTTCATCAAAATTTAGTACGACGTTAAAAATTATAACAACTACTTCATCACACACTTGTAATTTAGAACCCATTCTACATTTGGAACAAAATAAAAATTATCAAATTGCATTGACTAGTTTCTCTACATTTAACACTATTCAAAACGTTATCAAAGATGTGAATGATCAATTTAGATATTCTACTGATAAAGGTAAAACATGGAAAATACAGACTTTTCTTCCTGGTTCTTACGAAGTTGAATCAATATCAAATGAAATTAAGAGACATTTAGGGATACCATTTAAAGATAAGAAACAATTACATTTTGCAGTTGAACCGGCAGTTAATAAATTTTCTCTTACTTTAGACGAAAATCATCAAGTTGATTTTAATCATGATAGATCATTGTCAAAGCTATTAGGATTTAATAAAACAAACTTATAGTCAAGGTTATCATTTAGGTGAGAAGATTCCAAAAATAACTGAAATAAATTCAATTGTTGTACATTGTGACATTATTGAAGGAGGATATATAAATGGTAAATTATCAAATTTAATATTCAGTTTTCCAGCTTTTACTGTACCCATTGGTTATAGATTAAATGTAATTCCACAAACATTAATATATTTCCCTATTACAAGAAAAACTATTAACAACATTAACATGAGAATCACTGATGAGAAAGGACAAGAAATAAATTTTGGAGGTGAAGATATTATGATAGAATCTTTTGGTTCGGGAGGTATAAACTTTCATGCTACACTAAATAAGTTTTTTTTTATCATTTTCATTAATAATCTTATATTAATATTAATTCAGAAACAAAAGTAAACTAATTAAAATTTTATTTAAAAAATGAGTGAAGTGCCCCCATTAAATAAAAAAAAACTTAAATTTAATCATCATTCAAATTTATCTAATATAGTTTTAGCAGTTATTTGCGGAAGATCAGGATGTGGAAAAACATATCTATTATTTAAAATTTTAACAACTCCAAATTTTTTGGATTATAACAATCTTATAATTTATACAACAACAGCAGAACAACCCATCTATCAATTTTTAAAATATGGATTTGAAAATAATCTTAAAAAACAGCAATTGCTTCTCTATTCGAAGAATACGAAAAATCTGAATATGAAGAAGAAATAAGTTCATGGTGTGAGGAAGCAACCAACAAATAATCAGTTAGTCGAAACCAATAAAAATAAGCATATAAAAATACAACTAATAGATGATAGTGGTAATATGCAAGATCCTAGTAAACTAGATAAAACAATGAAACATTGTGGTAATTTTTGATGATTGTGTTAATGATAGAAATCAGTCAGTTCAGAGAAATTATTTTACAAGAGGTAGACATAATAACTGTAGTGTTTTTTATTTAACACAAAGTATGTATTCATTACACGGAAGTGTTATTAGAAAGAATGCAAATATATTTATACTATTTGAAATAAATGCAAGAAACTTAAGTGATTTGCTAAGAGATTTATGTATAAGAGATAAAGATGAATTTAAACAATCGTGTAATAATGCTTGGGCAAAAGATTATGGATTCATTACAATTAATATTGATAAAAAAATTCATGATAGAGTTATCGAAGATTTGTTTACCGAGTGATAAAAATATACAACATAGGGGTATAATATTTTTTTTAAAATATAATATTTGAATTTTGCGGTAACATTGGAATACAGCAAAAACATTTTACTGAACAAATTATTTTTTTATTGCTTTGTTGTCTGATATCTTTTCGTTCAAAGGTTTCTCGTTTAAAGTTTTCCTGTTTTAAGTTTTGTTTAATAAAGTTTTGCTTAAATTTTCGCTTAAAGTTTTTAGCTCTTCTAAAAAAATTTTATCATTTTCTTCATTAGATATTTTACCACCAGTAAAAGTTTTATCATCACTAGAAATTTTGCCACCCTGTTTATTCTTATCACCAACTTTTTCTGACTGTAATTTAAATGATATTTTATTTACTTCATTAGCTATTTGATCAAATTTTTCAATCTCATCTAACGTAATAACATTATCATCACATACTCTTTGAAAGTAGTAATGTAGTTTATCATAGACTTCTTTAATATGTAAATGCTTAGTTTTTAATGATTTTCGTTTCTTAGTTATTAAAGATTTATCTAACATTGTAACAAGTGAAGTTGTAAAAACACCCGTACCTGTTAAAGCTGTAGCAACTACTGGAATTACTAAAACACCTGAAGATATAACAATTGTTAAAGCACCTAAACTTATTGTTAAGAATATGCCAATTCCTTGTGTTACATTCTTAACTTTAGTCCATCTCTTTCTTAATTTTTTATAATGCTCTAATCTTAATAATAATTGATATTCTTATCTTTCATATACCTTACTCTATCCTTGTGTTTTTCTATATTTAATTCACTTATTTTTAATTGAGATAACGAAGGATATATTCTTGCGGTTCCTTCCACTTTTGTTTCTTCCATTTCTGAAGTTCCTTCCATTTTTGTTCCTTCCATTTTTGTTTCTTCCACTTTTGTTTCTTCCATTTTTAAAGAAATATTTTTAGTCACATGATATATTTTAAAAACCTGAAAGATGGATAAAATTCATGAATTTGAAATTCTCAAATTTGAGATTCTTAACTTTTATGATTTTCGGTGTCCTAGAACGGTCATGATTTAAGCAATGAAAATTGTAATTCTCAAATTTTGAAATTCTCAACTTTTATGATTTTCAGTGTCCTGGAACGGTCATGATTTAAGCAATGAAAATTGTAATTCTCAAATTTGAGATTTTGAAAAATTTGAAAAACTGGGTATTTTTAAAACACCCAAATTTATGAATTCAGGTCTTCATAACCTGAAAAAGGGTTCAAATTCATGAATTTATGTTGTTTTTAAAAATACCATTTTTTTGAAAAATGGTACTTTTTGAATGGACTAAATTCATGAATTTAGTCTATTTAAAAAGTAGCATTTTTGAAAAAATCGGTATCTTTAAAAAACAACTAAATTCATGTATTTGGGTCATTATTTCAGGTTTTAAGACTTAAATTCATAAATTTGGCCTGTCCTGTCCTGGAACGGTCTTTTGACTATTACTGATCGAAGCTAGCTGTCCAGAGGGGGGGAGGTCAGTGAAATTTGTAGAAAAATGTTTTGGTGACGGTCCCAGGTCGAAATTCCACACTTTGGAAAATTTTCAAAATTTTACCCATACAAAGCCACTCTGACACTTAGGATTTTTTCAGGTGAGCGAGCTCCGACCTAAAATCTTGTAACCGCTCTAACTTTTGAACGGCTGGTCCGATTGACTCGCAACAAAAAATGTTGTCGAGCAGTTTTTTCTCCTCTTTCGAATGCAACTCGAACGAACAAAATCCGTTCACTAGAACCAAAGTTAGAAGATTGCTGTCGGGGGGGGGAGGTCAGTGAAATTTGATGAAAATGTTTTGGTGACGGTCCCAGGTCGAAATTCCACACTTTGGAAAATTTTCAAAATTTTACCCATACAAAGCCACTCTGACACTTAGGATTTTTTCAGGTGAGCTACGACAGTCCACCCTCCCAACCTGGCCGGCACACCACGCCAACCTGGCCGGCACACCACGCCAACCTAGACACCACATCACCGCGCGCTATACGACGGTCGGCCAGAGGGGGGGGACGTCAGACCCGAAGCACCACGGCGGCCGACCACGACACTCTGCCGGTCCAGGGGGGGGGACGTCAGCAACGGCGGCCATCTTGCGCTATCCAGAAGTGGAGTTTTACTTACTACTTATGCATATTCTTTGATCTTTATGTGTGTTGATTTTGTCTAGTTCTCTGATATCTGCTTGTTTGAAACGCACATTTCTTGTGGTTCATCTTTTGATTCTTGAAAAAGGCGGTTACCCGAAACGCCGAACGCTTCTTTTAATTTAGAGTGTCCGTTGAAAACTGTCCCTGTTTTTGCATTTGAACATCCGAATGCGTGGAGTAACTCTTGATGGATGCTCTGAAGCGCATCGGTCTCTCGATGTCCCGGGGGAAATTAGACCCATTTCCTTGACTTTGAGCCTGCTATTGGTGGAATTCATTTGATCTAAATCGCTCATCTTCGTCCTACAAAATACAATTCAATTATCAAATTCATCAATTTTGACCGATTTTTTGAAAATTTTGAAATTTTCCGAATTTTTGTTATAAATCGTTTTATTGATTGCTGTTTGCGTTGACAAGTCGTTGAATGTGGACCTACTGATGCAAAAGATATTGACAAGATTCATCTGTGCAATAAATACAACTCAAACATGTGTGTGTGTGAGATGTAGCAACCATTCTACAGTTCCAAGTAACTTGAAATGTGACTGTATAGAAGAACGACTTGCAGATGCTTCAACGTTGGGCCAAAAGTTCGGTCAAAACCCAAAACCCAAGCCCAAGTTTCAAAAAATGAGTAGAAGTAAATGAAGTGCATTCTCTGCATTTTGTGCTGACATAAAAATTCTTCTGTAGAGGCCAGAATTCCTACTGGGTCCATGAGAAGTGTGGTTTTAGTGAGAAGCGATTTTTTACTGCGATAGCTATAATTAGTAGCCTAAGTACATGTATTACGTTATGAAGTTTTCTTTTAATTTAACCTACACTGATATGCTGACTAATTGAAGATCTTTGATTTGATTATGATTGAATTACGCATAGTTTATAACAAAACTTGTTTTCATTTTATAATTCAGAAATATAAGCAGACTAAATAATTATTAGCTGTGTAGTAAGTGCATGATTAAACATACATGTATTTAGAATACGAAATTGGAATGAATTCATTATTAGATGAATGACGGCTATCACAGACAGATTAGGGGCGCGAAGATATTCAATATGCACGAATGCAGCAAAATACATGTAAGCTTGCAGCAAATACAATATGTGCGAACTTTCAATGCGCGGTAATTTCAAGCCAAAATGAAGTAAGGTTAGTCAATAATCACGAGTACTTCATTTTTGAAAAGTTCTATAAATCGAGTGGAATTTTGATAAAAAATCAGAACATTATGGTCTCATCATGTGGCTCTCTTGTGATTCAAATCAAAAAATTGAATTTATAACTTGATTTGTATGTATGCAACATTAACGGAAGACCCAAGTTTTGTGTCACTTACCCAAGGTTGACCCAAAACCCAAGGTTCAACCTTGGATACTTGCAGCAATTTTTATACAGGATTGATGGTTATTCTGTCTTATACTGATGCGTGTATGAGATGTAGCAACCATTCTGCAGTTCCAGGTAACTTGAAATGAAAAACTGTATAGTAGATGTACGACTTGCAGAACGAGCAAAACGAGCAAGTTGTTTCCGAACAAAGATAAAGTGTCTATGAGTCTCGCCTCTCATCTTGTATACAAATTCAAATGTTGGCAATGTGACAATTGCTATATTGGCGAGACTCGTAGACACTTTATCACCAGAATTCGTGAACACTTAGAAGGTAGACCTAAAGATGCTGAGATAACCAAACACGTTCATAGAAATAGCTATGACAACTTCCAAATAGTTTTTCGCACTAAGTACACGCGCACTGCTGAAAGTCTGGTCATGAAACAAATCAATAGTTCAACCTTGATGAACAAACACGAGTCTTCGATTCCAATTTTATTGTTTTAGCATGTGACATTGAATTCCGCAGTTTTAGACGTAATTGTAAATGCAAATCAGTTTCTATGGTATTGTTTTTAGCATGTATTCAATTTATGTGGTTTTAGACGCAATTGCCAAGAGTTCTTTTAGCTCTGACAAGTTCTCCATTGATATATTTAATGGTTTTATCTGAAGATATGTCCAATAATGACATGAAATCGATCGACCAGCACTTGTCGTTTTTACTTTAAAATTGTACTGACAGGTATGGCGTTGAACGCTATATTGAGCCTGTATTTGATCCAGCTCGTAAAGAATTAAACTTGCGCATTCATTTTCACGGTGATTATGTGAGTAAGATTGTTCGACATCGTTTCATGTCAACTACTCAAAATGTGTTTCCTGCTGCTGAGCCTGTTTTTCGCTTTGCTTGCTCTCGCATTCCTCTTAAGTCTCTGAAGGACCCTGTGTCACCTTGCAGTCGCTTATCACCTATCTACAAATTCGCTTCTGGCTGTGGGAGCAGCTACGCGGGGCAAACTGAGAGGTGTCTCAGGGTTCGAATGAGGACAGAGCATTTTCCCAGGTGGCTGGAACTGGAAAACTGTCATGCGAGATTTTCAGCAGCTCCTAGCAGTGCTATTTGGAGGCAAATCATCGATAGTGACAGCTTTGGAGGCAATGTGTTCTCCTCCCACTTTTCAGCATTCAATGTTGCTTGTTTTTTTGCTACTTTGCCTATCTTAGGCTAGAGCCTCTTTACATTTCTCATCTCCGTCCGCTACTTTGTGTTCAATAAGAGTTTAAACATGTTTTGTCTTTGCCATGGTGATTTTCTTTAGTCGTTATGATTTTCCGTCTCTTTTTATCTTATTTGCACTCTATTTTTCCGTGTCTTACTTTGTAGTATGAGTTACTTTAGTAAGTTCATTTGTTATTGCTTCGCTTCTACCTGCATGACGTCATGTCAATGGCTCATAGATCTCTGTGTCTTTATTGATTATTCGTTGCATTTGTGATTGTATCTCTGTTCTGTAATTGACACTACGGCCCTGCTCCTCATGAAGAGAGGCCGGGAAAGCGCTCAGGAGTCAAATATAAAGGTTCATCAAAATGACGGTGATATTTTGTATATTCAAACTGATTGGGCCAACCTCATGCTTTAAAGTATGGCATCAATGTGTGAAATATTTGCAGGTCTGAAATACTCGAGGTCTGAAAATGACCTCTACTTATTTTAACATTGTATATTCATATAATTAAAAATCATCAAGGATACCATTCAATTTTGATAAAAGTGTTTATACTAGTCACAAGTATTATGATATGAAGTGAACGTAATTATACAAATCAGTCCTTGCTACGTGTATAAGACAAAAGTTGACTGATAAGCAAGAAATTTGTCTGATAACACTGATTTGGCTGATAAACTGTCTGGTAAGTGGATGCTTATAGTGACAGAGTTAATAACGACTGTTCGCAAAGCTCAATATTGCAATAAATATAAATCTTGACTATTTACAGCAGAATGGCGTAGGTGTCACGAAGACTAAATCCTCCTTAGACTAAGCTACTACAACGCCATTGTTTCAGATGAAAAGCAACGCGATAATCAGATAGTCAATCAACAGAATTGTCAGTCTCACTACTGACAAGCGGTATGATAAGCCAGCAGTTTAATCTAATGATAGTAAGACTTCATAACAACACAATGGTAATCTGCAATAGGATACGATATGCTCATTGTTGTTTTGAAGGAGATAAATTCTTTTGACCGCTGATTTACATAACCATCAGAAGCTGCAATCTCTTGTGTTCTTCTACCATAATCTGATGATATGCGGACAAAATTCAATGTAGGTCCTATTTCCAGGGTTGATAGATGCAGACAAAAAATGAGTTAGCTGCAATTTCGCTTTAGGTTTTGTTTGAAATGTCACCAAATACAGAAGATTTACGAAAGTGTAGGGACATGTATTCAAGAATTACTTAGTGCGATAAAAGCAGCAGTACATATTCATGATGATTGATTCAAAATCAAATTTCATGTTTTGACTTAATTTTGGCGATTTTACTCATTTTGTAGAGGCTCTCAGACATCAAATACTGAATCATGTAACTCACTTCAACTTTTATATAGAAGTTGATGTTCTGAACTCAATCATGTTTCAAATTTCATGGCATTCTGATAAATAGTTTATTTTCTGCAAAGTCAGCAGCTCCCGTCCTAAAGGTGAAAGAAAGAGGAAATAGAACATGATATTGGACATCTGTGATATGATGTGATTTGATTTCCTTGTTGGTAGTTTTCAATGTAAAAATAGCTTTAATCACTATTGATCAAACTTGAGTGCATACACATTATATGCTTAGGTACAAAATATATAAATCTATAATGCTCATCATGGGAAGCCACAAAGCGTCGATGTTTGCTTGTTACTTTATTTTTAGATATCACAAGGCCTTTCGGGCGTCACAGACGGCCATCGTCAGGCGAATGAATGCAGCTGCCGTGTTGCAGTTCATGATTAGTGGTCGATCACATCACGCCATATTCAACAAAGACAAATAAAATAAATCATTCACAGAAAATAACAAAATAAGTCATTACTTCTTTAGACCTCAAAATAGTAGTAAGAAAATAAATTAAAAGTAACGAAGGAAAGAGAGAATCATTTATTCTACACACTGCTGATATGAAATTTAGTCTTATTGGAAGAAGCAAAAGTCTGAGACCACAACGATTCCTTTATAACACGCTTCCTCCAAACTACTTCTCTATCAATTATCTCCATCGTGTTGAGATCTACCTTGTGATGGTCTTCATGTACATGTCTTGCTATCTCAGACCTGTCAATATCCATTTGCCTCACCGCTCGAAGATGTTCCTTCTTGCGCTCCTCCATCGTGCGCAAGAAATAATAAAATAAAGAAACAAGCGCAACAAAACGTGCGCAAGAAAAAATAAAGTAACAAGCAAACATCGACGCTTTGTGGCTTCCCATGATGAGCATTATCAATGTTTCAAGCCCTCTATTTCCTGAAAATATAAATCTGTGTTTCCATCCAATAATGTTGAATGTAAATATACGTGTAAATCAGTTGCCGTGATCATGCCCACCAGTATTGTGGTGAAATGTTTATGACAGAGCTTTTACCTGCTTCTTCGGCAATGTAGGATCATCCAAACAAAAATGAATAATGATTCCGAACTCATCTGTCAATAAAAAGAGAAAAAAATTAATCAAAAAAAATAAAATAAGAGAAAAAGTGGCAAGAAGAGTGTCTAGAGAGAATGACAACGATTTAGTCAATGAAAGACACCAACACCCTTAAACATACAACAGCGTGGCGTAGTGAAGAAGGTGCGAGCTCGTGTCCACCGCGGACTTCGGTTCGATTCCTGGCTCAGGCGAGTACGGTAGGGGAATCAAGGGTGTTGGTGTCTTTTATTGACTTAATCGCTGTCATTCTATTTAGATATTCAATATACTGCGACAGACTTTTGTTGTCGAAGAGAAACTTGTTGCTCAGTTGCCATGCGTAAAAGTTTCACAATCCTACTATAATTAAGATAGATATGTGAAGGATACTAAAGATCCCATTTTAGAAGAACATTATAACATTATCACAACTTAAACGATGCTAGAAACTAAAAATGTGTATTATTCTTCTTGATTTAAACGAAGAGGATTCTAACGAGATATTCCAGCGAAATGATTGGCATCCGTCTTACCTATTATGGTCTTTTTTAATCTTCCGACAGAAAACTACGATGTAGATTTAGGGAAAGACAATGGTGGTGAAATTTGACTAATTTCGCAAATGCTACCAAATACTTCCACCACACTTCTGCCGCAGTAGCTTATCAAATCGTGACCGTTCCAAAATGGTGTCAAAATATCTCGGCTTCAGCAAATTTCAGTATGAGTATAGGACTACACTTGTTTGAGATAAGATAGTGATGGGAGAAAGAAAGTCATCGGACAAATACGATATTGTCCAATTTATCTTTCATCTTGTACCCTAAGACGGCATAGAATATTTATGCTGAAGCGCCAGTTGACCATTCGACCAGTTCACATGATGCAAGGTATATCTTGACCTCTTCGAACGACATAAATCATTGTTTCCATGAATAAGTGTTCACACGATTGATAGATAAGGCGAAGATAAGGTCACAGCTGACATATTTGAAACACTGCCTGTCGCCATTTCTTGACAGCTAATCAATCATGCAGTCTCGTTCGAAACCAGGACCCTCAGTCATAAATTATTACACGAGCCTCATGGCAATGAAGAGATATCCTGTTGTGAATGATTGAGGAAGCCTTTATCTCAGCTCACAGAGCCTAATGAATGAATGTATATTCAGAATATTGCTGTTACGTAACACTTATGTTCTCACATCAGGTGTAGGTGAACCTTTCTTGATAAGTTCAGCATAGTTTTTTAAAAAAAATCATCCTAACTAAAAAATTAAAAGTTGCTTGAATAGCCATTGCCCTACTTGGCTGTTTTTCCGAACGCGCCCCACTGGGTTCGCCCACCTCCCCCTCGCTGATCTCCCAAACTATTGCACGAATTTTGCCAAACCACGCATCAATCGAATTGGGATTGAGTGGGGATTTAGAAAAACAGCATCAGTTTTATTTCTAAGGTCATCCCTGGGCTGAGATGAAGGTCAAAGGTAAAAAAACGCCAATTTTAAACAAATTTTCACTATGTCACTATTTGAATTGGAAAATGACAACAAAAACTAATAAATCATACACTAATCGAATAATCTGGTCAAGGTAGTTAATAAACGATGATAACTAATCGCTGTGAGATTACATCATTGCATTAGATAAGGTCAAAGAATTCAAACTTTTAGTTCAGCTCTAATATCACTAAAATCGCACATTTTAGTATTTAGTTTCTGCAGGTGAAGAACCAACCCAATTCGATGACTTTTATCGAGCCAGAGGCTAAAAGGAACATGATTCTGAAAAATTTCAATAATTGCTGATCAGGTGCAGAACTAAAAAAACAAAATTAATAGAAAATCATATTTCAAATTTCAAACATGCATGCATAATAATCAGATAATTTAAAATTCAAAATTTTCGCATTTCTGTATATCTTTCTATTGATAGGAAGAATCCTTCATGTAATCTCAACTTTTTTCATCAAGAATGATGCCGCGATATGCATTAGAAGTGAATATATGCCAAAATCAGTCGAAATATTACAAGCATTCAAATTTTAAGATAGCTCTCACACCAAAGGTAGAGTTCAAAATTTATTTTCCTTCAGTCAAAAGTTGATAATCCGTAGAAAGTAAGCTATTAGAAATTCTAATGACCTTACCATGCATGGCTTAAGGGATAGGAGACTCTTCTGAATTAAATTCGCTGAAATAATGTGGGCAGTTCATTCCGCTAAATCCAATAATCGATTATTAGTTGTTGACTTCGCATGTTAGGAATAGTGTTTGAAAGCCGTGATTGATTACAAATGAGTGAGCATCGCCGGGGCATTGTAGCCAGCAATTCATTTAACGTGTTAGAGTTGTGTTATTTCTTGTCGCAAGTGTAAAAAATTTTAAAATAGATACACATTGTTTATGTTCGGAATCACATAGCATTTCCTCCATGTGGCCGAGTTGCTATCTATTCCCTCTCATTCTTTTGTGCTGAGTGTTTAGCAAGAATACAGAGTAGTAAAAAGTCTCAGGCTGAACTAAGTTTTGAACTAAGATCTCCTGAACGCAGAGCGAACACGCTACCACAAGGCTACAGCGCCGGTGAGGGGAAATGAGTTTGTTGCAAGGGGGAATTCCGAATTCCCAGACTCGATCACGGCCCTGTTGAACATTACCGAATAACTGTTGTGTTGAGCAACAAGCGTCAACTGCTTCGCTGGATGACGTTGTCTTGGGTATTGGAAAACAATCATTTCAGTTGAAGTTCGAGTTGAATGTTGTTGGGTAAAGTTTGGATGAAGTGGCGGCTTCCATTGCTCGTTCCACTTTTGACCATAAACCAGAATATAATTAACAGAATATCGGTCGTGATAAGTTGCACACAGAGACCGCATATCTGCATAGTAGGGCCTACTGATGATGAATAATTCGCTTATAAGTGGATTGAAACATTCTTCGAAGTCCACATGCAGACCATGGAATGGGAAGTTTGAGGACAGTGAAACTCTCTTCTAACACTCAAGCTATGCACTTAAGTAACTACATCATTCACACACGACATGGTTGAACTGAAACTAAACAATATCACACCATTTGCAGCAGCTTGCACTGAACTTTTCCTGGGCGTGGCTGAGATGGAAGAAACAATGAGCACAGCAGAATGTGCTTACATTTTATGTTATCAATCCATTAAGCAAACAGACGTGAGTGATTAAGACATTGCGTTTTGCTTTAAAAAAGATAGAGACGTCGTCACATGCGATGTCAATTATTTCAATAAATTAGGTTTCTGAGCCTTTGAAAAAGTATTGGGCTATGTAAGTTCTCTCATTAACCCTTTCCCATCCATGACGGGGGATGGAGGGTAAGCGATTCAGGTCTTCAGCAGCACTTCAGCAGCATTTTCAATTTCGTCCTCTATAAACTGATCCAATTGACTTGCACTTTTGTGGTTGTCCATTTTACCACAGTTTTAATCTTTCCACTAAAAATCGTTGGATTTGGTCATCTGGAAAGTCAAATTTATGACCAGTTTTGAGATGTTATCTTTTCGAAGGCTTTAATTTTGCCAATTTTTGAATTTCATTTCGTATGACAACTGAAATTCATCGATTTTCAATAGATACATAATATTTTGCAAATATGATGAGTCTTTGAATCATATCAAAACCTTATACTACACCATGGATATCGGATGCAGTATTGAAAATTTAAATTTTATGTAAATGCTGCTAATAGATTTCTTTAAGTAACATTGATGCTTTTTACCTTCGCCCCCCCTATCGAAAATTTTATCTAGTTCCTGAAACAATGAAGATACGAACTCACATGTTCCTGAACGATGGAACATGCGAATTCCAAATTTTAGAATGCTTATCTTCTACGTATTTCACAGCTTTCCACCAATTTTGAAAAGCATCGGCAAAATACTTTCATCACAATAAGATTTCATAAATTTGAATGCACGACAAGTTTGTCGAATTTTGCACTATTTCGCTTTGAATGTTGTCAGGTGTCCTTATATAATACAACAGAAATGACGATTCCCTTGTAGATCTATTCAGACTTCGACGTTTTGAATTCAAGATTCAAAAGTTTCGTATTTCGACCATATTGCAAAATACAAGCTTACTAACATCTATTGGCATCTCTAATCTCAACGTTTTACTTCTTACATATTTTTATCATGATATTCTGACTCGGCAGCATAAAAGTTTTCATTTCATGTATTTTATTATGATTCTTGAATCAAATTTCAAATATCACAAGTTCGGATTGACAAATCCAGTGAGCAAGAGATTTCTACATGACCATAGAAGTTTCTAATGGCCATCATTTCTTATGTCTATGCATAGAATAAAATTACATACACTCATTGGCAAAGCTTTTTACAATACGAGGTAAACTTTCTATGACTCGATCGCTGCGCTCTCTCGTCATAGAAAGTTTACCTCGTATTGTAAAATGATGCTTTACCAATTTCGTGTAAATACTTATTGTTTTGAATTTGGTCAGATGGTTTCTGACATAGGGTAAGAGATAGTAATCATAGATATCATGATAATCATGATAATCGATATTATGCAATAGATATCACTTCAATAAATTACAGGCGATGCGAGGCATGCATTTCAAGTAAGTGAAGCAACAAAGGCAGAGGAAACTATTCGTAATTCGAACACAAAAGTGTCGTTCACCAGGACATTTTTGATGATTACATTCAGCGAACCACCATAATCATGCGCGCTTAATCATTTTCCTTTAAGCTTGATAGATATAATATGTGATAAAAATATCAGATAATATATTTGAAATGAAGACTCAAAACCCCCGTAGTCCCAAAACTTCATTGCTTTTGATCGGGTGCCACAGTGCTCGAAGAAAATAAGGAATTACTTCCGTCTAATAATTGTCTCTCTCTCTTCCAAACAGATTTGAACAACAAAAATATGATATGCTTGATGTCTGCATTTTCATGGATGTCATGAAGCTTCGCTCATTTATTGAACGTCGGACCTCTTCGCATCTACGAAGGCACCATCTGTTCTATTGCTACCGATATCATACTCTCTGTTGATTTCACTACAAAATGAACGGACTGAAATTCCTATCGTCATGTTTGTAATTCCCACCTAACAGTGATAAATTCCTAACTATTTTTCATATTGTCAAGAGCGGTATTGATTACATTGCACCAAATTTATTCAACACTTTTGAACGCATAATATCCATCGAGTTGAAAATAATTTGCTTGGTACCAGCGTTTGATTCTTCTCTTTGATACTTGTGATATTGGAGTTCATCTGAATAAATAAATGAGATTTACTATTCGAAATTGTTTTTGATGTCTCTCGAAGCGTGAATATAAATTCTCGGAATCACTTGATGTCTAGCATTATCAAAAAAATTTCAAACTCATTCGCTTCAAGACTGAGAACAGCTCATCGATATTCAGTGCACAATCATCATGGTTTCACAAATCTGAAAGAATGGAAATTGCTGCATGAAAGGGCAATGAAAACGATGGATCTCATCCACGTTAATCATAATTTTGTCTTTTGTAGAATGGAATACGAATGAATAAATGAATGTTCCGTGTTTATTCTCGGCATAACATTCGGCGAGACACCTATTTCAAAAGTCTTGGGTCTGATCCGTCATAGATTTGAAGCAGTCCTCCTGGACGGAGAGCTACCACTCTCCCACAAGGGCACTCACTCTACCAGCATTAGTGGTTCGCACCGCTCAGTGACAATAGGTTAGCTCCATTTTATATAACAACATTTTCGGCAATATTTGTCTTTTCAGCTTTGCAACTTCGTTTACTGAAATATGAAAATTTGCATATATGGTCAATTTTTCATGCTGAATTCGAAAGTCATAGTGGTGACCACACCAAATGAGTATTTGTACAAGTTTTGTATTTGCACTACATATTACCAGGTGTGTTCTGACCGATAATTTTGTGGTCTCGGTCAGATGGACATTTTGGCCGTTTTATGAGATTTTGAAAATGATAATCATTGCCTTTTCAAACAAAATTTCGCTTGCATGATTATATTATGGTTCTTGATAATTCTGTGAGTTTTCATGAGATCCGGATAAAAAATGTGGTCTCAACAATAAATTGAAATTTTGAGAAAAATCAAAAAGTCTGATAGAATACAGATCATTTTTTAAAATTCACAATTGCTCAATTGTGATGATTTATAGCTGATTTTTTCCTTTTGATGCAACAACAAGACTCACAAATTATGTATTCGTCGTATAAAGAAAGTAAAAACACAATTTCTAAGTTAAGAATGTGCATCGGTCAGAAGACAATTTTTAGGGGACAAAGGCTAATTGAAGAAAAACCCAAAATCAATGTAGACCTTTATGCAATCTTGAATTATAGTCTGGTTGAAAGTACGGTTCATGCGCTTTTGCATAATATATAGGCTAACTTTATTTGTATGGATAATTTAAGTAAATCACAACGAAATTTCTTCCCTGAGATAGTGTACCTATACTAGGGATAGGCTTTTTTGGTATTTTTTCTGCCTTGGGCTAAATTTTTCATCAAGAAAACTTCCTTGATTTGTCATGAATGAATTTATCATGACCGAAAAGGGCAGATCCTAATGATCAAGATGATAAAAAATCATGAAAATCTGTTCAGAACGAAGGATTTGACAGACGGAAGACACGTTTTTTTGACAAATGTTGTTATATAAAATGGATTTACCCAATAAACCAAAAACATCGCCTTTTTAAAAGTTCAGGCTACATTCAGTTTCGAAATAACTAGACGTGAATATAGAATCAGATCGTCTCCTCCGACAAGAAACGCTCGCTCCGCCTCCACAGCCCAGGACTAACGGAAATATAACTGCTACCTGTCTGAATCATGTAAAATCAGTTGTTCTCTTACGTAATGCATTGTATGTCAGGCTTGCCGTGGGAGCGGGATTTCCCATGGGATGGGAATGGCAATTTCAGTTATGGGAATTCACATAAAATGTGACAGAGTCCAGTAGAGCTGAACAATATTCTCGTAGCTGCTGTGCGCTTTCATAGATGTTTGCAACAGATACTTGTATCCTAGATTGAATTGAGTAATAAAAAGACAAATACATAAATAAAAACTAAAAATAAACTAAATAAATAGCTAAATGCTCAATAAACGAAGGTAAATTTCTCAGCATGATTATCAACCCATAAAACGCAGTGGCATATATATGTGCCAGGTAACCTACTTCAATTTATGCTTCATTTTAATAGTGAAAACTCGTTTTTCGGATTAGGCCTATTTCTTTTTGGCAAAACATAAAACGATGTTTAAGATTTGTGATGCGAAATCATCTTTTCCTCTCCGTCCAATTGGCGAGAAATTTGAATTGTTTTTCAAAATGGCGCGAAGAAATTTTTCACTTTGGTAAGTTTTCAATTTTGAGCTTTCTTAGTCTTTTCGTGTCAATGAGTGTTTCATTTGGCGTATTTTCTAGGCCTGAGCACCAGTCTGACATTCAAATTCGACAGTTCAGTAGCAATGCAGCAATGCGCACTGGAATATACATATATAGTCATATATGATATCGCGTAATCCGCCATTGTAAATGCCAGAATAAGTGCCTCTTTCAGATTAAAAGCCTCAGCCATTCATACGCTGTGCGATCTAATCAACAATGGAGAAGATGATGTTATTCTATAGTCCCTATATGAGATGGTGAAGACAGTGCAGAGACAGTGGCAAAAACGACGAAGGTGGCCTTGATGATATATCAAGTAGGCCTAATCCTACATTTACAAATGTGAACATGTCCATCGAATAGCTATAGTTACACTTGTTTGATGAAATTGTGAGCTATCACCTACCTTGGCTATTTTGCAACATGCAAATAATGTACACGGTATTATAGGAAGTTAACGACAGATGAGATCAGGATCGACTTCTGTAGGCCTCCCCATGGTTTGAAGACTATGGACACACTCATCACATTTGCACCACTATTTGCTTCCTCGAAATTTCGCAGCTGCTATTGCTGCAGCTTTCTACTCCTACATGTAGTGTAAACTAGCATGTCAACTATTTAAAGACAAGTTTTATAGTTTTCGTCTCTTGTAATGCAGGATAGGCGTGATTTTGAAAGTTACAAGGTGTATGTGACAGCTACTTTCAATAATTCTCTTCTATTTCAAGATAGCAACTGATGACTCTCACTGAAGTCATCAATCATGGTCTAGAATCTAGATGAAGAAGACGATTATAAACTCTGAAAAAGAAAGAGAATGATTGCATGGGAAAAGTCGGACGTCAAAAATTATCTGTGGAAATGCGCAACGATAGTAGGCCTATAAACCATAGGATCATATCCGCACCTAAGTAGCTGCTGAGCCTTGGCTCAATATCAATGTCTTTTGCAAACGAATACTAGAAATGCGTTGTTGCATTGTGCTCCAAGTGCTCCAAAATGTACATTTGTTGACGTACTCAGATGTCCTAACAGCTTCACACCCCGGACATAGTCCCCATAGGGACCCAGAGAGCATGCCCTAACACGGTGCCGCAAGCCCTGCTTACCAATCGAAAATTGTTATTGCTCTATGTCAATTAACTAAACTTTCATGACATGATCATTACTAGTACATCAGTTAGCTATCAATGTCATTATTTTGACATTCGCATCATAGAATTCAACATTTCAAGCCACGTGTAAGCATACTTAAAACAGTGTAATTTGAGGCGGAATCCCAGTAAGGCTGATAGTAGCCAAGAAAACCAAAACGTCGTTTTTCTAATTAAAAGCGCTTAGATCTTTCGACCGGCACTGCCGGCCATCATCAGAGGAACTGACTGTAGAACCAGCCACAGAAGACAGTTCACATTACACAATTAGATTCTATGACTCCGCTGCTGTGAAAAACACAAGACACAAAGATAAAAATGCCTAAGTAAGAACACTACTGATTACAAGTGAAAAGTAACACCATAAAATACGAAAATTAGGTGAAAGAAGAAAAGTCAAGTCAACACAAGCAGTGCCAAGATTCACTGAGGGCATGCTTCACTTTGTTCTGCGAATCATCGGTTCTTGGTCCAGAACGCCTCCTTTAACCACTCACTTACTCCAAAACACTCTCTTCTGTCTTAGCACTTCAGCTTTCTCCACGTTGATTCGATGACCAGTCAACGCCACATGCTTTAGCCAGCTCGGGACTCGGTCCCACGTCGAGTTCTCGCATATCACGCGAGCATGCTCCTTGCCTCCTCACCCTCTTGGTTCTGGCTGTTTCACCCACATAACTCACGAGCATCCGTCCTGGCATGTGATCCCATACACTACGCCCAACTGAGTAGCCGGGGCAGGTCTCCTTCCTCACCTGCAGGGATCGAAGTGTTGTCCTAGGAACTTCATCGACACCTCGACATTCACCTCTCGAAGGACAGAGGCCAACTTGCTTGAATCCTTTCCGACGTAAGGGATTGAGCATCGTATCCTATCTTCATTCCGTCAGCATCATCTCTGCTCCTCCTTCGTCCGGGGGTCTCCACCAGCTTCCGAACTTCTCCTTCATCATAGCCGTTGTTACATAGTGCGGCCTACCACGTGTTCTCTCTCAGCTGGAGCTCACGTTTGGAACAAACTGCATGTGCGCGCTGTTGATAATGAACGTACCACATCACACCTTGAAAACATGAGGAGGATGAAACGAGCCTTCGCTGCAGGCACCTGTCTGTATGAGTGTCTTCTGTACATCCTGAAAATATCCATTTTCTTCATCCTTCTTACGGCCAACGTCTAAGAAAGCGAGAAACCATTCTCCTCCTTCTCACCTTGAAGTTAATCGACGGGCGAAGAGAGTTCAACCAATCACGAACAAGTTGAGCTGTTGATTATCTTTCTCCCACAATCAGGAAACCACGTCGTCAACATAGGCGTAACCATACGGTAGGGAAATGCTCTCACTTGATAATTTGCTGCTCTTCTGGCCAAACTCTCAAAATGCACCATGAATAGATGGGCAGCAACTGGACCCAAGCTAGAGTCCCCATGGGTACTACACCATCGGGTTTGCACAAACAAACCGCTTGTAGTGCCTAAAAATAGCACGAAAGTCCAAAGCCAATCTCAGCAACTCCATCAGTTCACTGGCACAGACAACTTGGTTCTCTTGTGCGAGTTCCACGTCTTCACTTAAAAGATTGCTGAAAACATCAAGCGTGTTCGGCCACTGGAACTTGGTTAATAAAGTATGCCACGTCCAAAGAACATTGAATCCGCGAAACAGGCTTCACCCTTGAATCTTCGGATAAAATCCGAGGAATTCTTAATAAATGAATTGCAGTCTGACATATACGGCCTTGCACAAAATCAACTCAGCATCTTTGAAACTGGAGCGTAGGACTGTCTTTCATGTTGACGATAGGCCTGAGTGGAATACCTTGTTTATGGACTGGGGAAGGCCAAAGATGTACGGGTTGATAATGCGTGGGGCACCATTTTAGACACTGGTAACGATAATGCGCCCATATTTCACCATCGAGTCGCACTCGGATGCAATTGACTCCTTCATCTTTTTACTCGGATCAGTTGTGACTGACTCATAAGGGCGATGTAAGAAGCTCTTCAGTTTACTTTGGTTATCCGATTTGTTCTTGGACAACCGTCGCGTTGCCCTTGTCTGCAGGCAAGATCACAATATCTTCATTGTTTTTGAGCGCTTGATCGCTTCCTTTCGCCAGTGGATGGTTGGGTCGAGGCGGTTGTGTTTCTTGAGAATATCCGCGATTTCTTTCGAAAACGGTTAAGCTTTCATCGGGATTGCAGGAGGAGAAGGCTGATCGATCGATCGACCATGTCAGAAACGGGATGGAAGCTGCCTAGCACGGAAAAATTAGCCACGGTAAAGCACAGCGTGGCTCATCTACACTCAACACTATAGAACTACATTGTGGCACACTAACGCGATCGATCGAACAGCAGTAATCGGTCCCGAGAAGCCATTGCAAATCCAAGAGTCTATGCAAGCCTCTCTTCGAAGCGAAGCGCAGTTGAATCACTGTACGACGACGTTGCTACGTCCAATATTCCACTACTCGCTGCCACAAATCACGCCGCGCATCATGTGGCGAGACAAGCTCTGCGAATCCGACATCATTAAGAGAATTTCGCCTCTGCGCCTCAGGAATCCCATCTTCGATGCAGAAACCTTCTTGGAAAATTTGCCAGTGGATTGCCAAATCGTCGCGAAAACGACCAGGTAAAGAAAAACCGAAAAGACCGGAGGTTAGAACACGATGAGCAGACACGAAGAAAGGAAACGCAGCGAATGTTCCAATAATACCAATCTTATCTCTTCTTTTAAACTTTGTTATAGATCTCAACAATTTCCTCCAAACTTGTGTCACGCATTGTTGCAAATAGAGAGCCTGGGTTTAATTTCATTTTGTATTTTTTGAGGCCGGGGTAATCCCAAGTTTAAGGCTGACTAGTAGGCCAAGAAAACCAAAAACGTCGGTTTTTTCTTAATTAAAAGCGCGTTAGGAATCTTTCGGACCGGCACTGGGCCGGCCATCATCAGGGAGGGGAAACTGACTGTAGAACCAGGCCACAGAAGACAGTTTCACATTTACCAACAATTAGATTACTATGGACTTCCGGCTGCTGTGAAAAAAAAACTCACAAGGGGGACACAAAGATTAAAAAAAAATGCCTAAGTTAAGGAACACTACTGATTACAAGTTGAAAATAAAAACGTACACACCATATAAAAAAATTACGAAAATTAGGTGAAAGGAAGGAAAAAAGTTCAAGTCAACACAAGCAGTGGCCCCAAGAATTGCACTGAAGGGCATGCTTGCATCTTTGTTCTGCGGAAAAATGCCCATCTTCTTGGTCCAGAACGCTCCTGTGTACCACTCGGCTTTACCTCTCCAAACCACTCCTCTCTGTCTAGCACTTCAGCTTTCCTCCACGGTTGATTCGATGACCAGTCAAACGCACATGGCTTAGCAGCTCGGGGGGGGGGGGGACCCGGTTCCAACGTCGGGGAGTTTTCTTCGTATCACGGGCGAGGGGCATGCCTCCTTGCACTTCAACCTCCTTGGTTCTGGCTGGTTTCACCCTCACATAACACTCCACGAGCATTGTCCTATGGGCATTGTGATCCCATACAACTACCGCCCATAAAAAATGAGTAGCCGGGGCAGGGTCTACTTTCCCCTCACCTGCAGGGATCGAAAAGTAGTGTTGGTCCTAGGCTTCATTCGACCACCCTTCGACATTTGTACCTCTCGGGAAGGGACAGAGGCCTACTTGCATTGAAAATTCCTTTCCGACGTTAAGGGATTGAGGCATTTCGGTTATCCTATCTTCTTCCTTCAGCCCAATCAATCTCTCTCCTCCCTTTTCCGTCCGGGGTCTCCCACCAGATTCCGAACTTCTCCTTCATCATATAGGCCGTTTTGTTACATAGAGCGGGGGGTAACCCAACGTGTTCTCTCTCAGCTGGGGTAAGCTCACGTTTTGGAACAAAATAAACTGCATGGTTGCGCGCCATTGATAATATGAACAGGTTACCCACCCACACCTTGGAAAAAAAAAACAGATGAGGCACGGATTGAAAAACGAGGGCTTCGCTTTGGCAGGCACTGTCTGTGTAATGGAGTCGGGTCTTCCTGTACACTATACTGAAAATTGTCCATTTTCTATCTATCACTCTTTCTTACGGGCCAACGTCTATATGGGAAAGGCGAGAGAACCATTCTCTTCATTTCCTTCTTGCACCCTTGAAGTTAATCGAAAAACGGGCCGAAGAGAGGTTTCAATAAGCAATTACAACGAAACAAGTTTGATTCTGTTGATTATTCTTTCTCCCCACATAAGGAAAAAACCCCAAACGGGTCGTCTTAAACAAATTAGCGTGAAAACATACCGGTTAGGGGACATAAATTTTGGGCCCCTCTTCACTTGATAATTTTGCTTGGCTTCTTCTTGGCCAAAAAACTTATATCTCAAAAATGCACCATGAAATAGAATGGGCAGCAAAACTGGGACCCAAAGCTGGTCCCATGGCTAAACCAAACCATCGGTTTGCACAAAAATAACAAAAACCGCTTGTAGTGCCAAATAAAAATAGGGCCACGAAAGGTTCAAAGGCCCAATATCAAGCAACTCCATCAGTTCTGGTCCACAGACAACTTGGTTTTCTCTTTGTTGCGCACAGTATTTTCCACGTTCTTTTTCAACTTAAAAAGGATTGGGCTGAATAACATCAAAAGCGTTTCGGCCCATACTTGGGCACTGGGAAATTGGTAAATAAAAGGGAATTTCAACGTGGGGGTGGTCCCCAAAGGGAAATAGACCATTGGGGAATCGCGCGAAACACCGGGCTTCACCCTTGGGGAATCTTTCGGATAAAATTTTCCGAGGGAATCTTAATAAATGGAATTGCTAGCCAGTCCTGACATTAACAGGGCCTGCCACCAAAATCATCCAGCATCTTTGAAACTGGAGCACGTTGGATAGGAGGGAGGGGGGATGTCTTTTCATGGTTTGGGGGACGATTAGGCCTCTGAGTGGGAAATTTACCTTGGTTTATGGATAACTGTGGGAAGGGCCAAAAGGATGTACCGGGCGTTCTGATAAATTTGGCGGTGGGGGCCACCATTTTAGGACACACTTTGGGTAACGACTAATGCGGCCAATCTTTCACCCCACCGGAAAGTCAGCACTCGATGCAAATATTGGACTCTCTCATCCTTTTTACCTCGGATTTCAGTTGTGGACAAGGACTCATAAGGGCCCGATGTAAGAGATCGCTTTCCTTTCCAGTTTACTTTGGTAATTCCGATTTTTTCCTGGGGACAACCGGTTCGCGGTTTGCCCTTGTCTTGGCAAGGCAAGATCCAACAATTATCTTACATTGGTTTTTGAGCCGCTTGAATCGACCCCCCCTCCCCCCCCCCCCCATCCATTCCCTTTTCGTCCCCAGTGGAAAAGGTTGGGGTCGGAGGCTGGGTCTCTGTGGTTGTTTCTTTGAGAATATTCCGCCGAATTTTTTCTTTCGAAACGTAAGCCTTCTCTCATCGGGATTGGCAGGAGGGTGATGGCTGAACTTCGATCGATTTGGCGACCATTTTACAGGAATAAAAAACGGGGTCGGCGGATGGAGAGCTGCCAAAGTCACGTGAGAAAAATTCAAAAGCCACGTTCAAGCACGAGGCGTTGGGCGTATCTTTCCACTAAAAACTAAAACTATAATTGTGGATAACTCACATTGTGCAACCCCACTAGACTGCGATCCTCGATCGGGAACAGTTAGTTAAAATCGGTCCCGATGATGAAAGGCCATTGCAAAAAAAATCCAGAGGTCTAGCAAGCCTCTCTTCGAAAGCGAAAAAGCGGACAAAAAGGAAGCCAGTTGAATGCACTGTTTACTCGGGACGGGGGGGGACCTGTTGCTTACCGTCCAAATAATTCCAATACTTCGTGCCACAAATTTTACCACGGGCCGAGCATTATTTCATGTGAGCGAGACAAGGCTTCTTGCGAACTTGCCGGGGGACCTCATTTGAAGAAGAATTTGCGCCCTCTGCGCACTTCAGGAAATCCCATCTCTCGATGCCATGGAAGACCTTCTTGGAAAATTTGCCAGTGGAATTGGAATTGCAAAAGGTCGTCGCGAAAATACCGACCAGGATTAAAGAAACCACAAAGGAAACCGGAAAGGTTAGGGATAACACGATGAGAACAGACACGATAGAAAGGAAACGCAGCGTAAAATGGGGGTTTTCCAATTCCATACCAATCTTTTCTCTTCTTTTATCCAACTTTGTTAAAGATCAAACACATCTCACCAGTGTCAGCTATTGTTCAAAATAGTTGAGCCTGGGTTATTCATTGTATTTGAGGCGGAATCCGTAGGTGATAGTAGCCAAGAAAAGGAAAACCATACGTCGTTTTTTTCTAATTAAAAAGCGCCTTAGATCTTTCGAATTTCCGGCACTGCCGGCCATCATCAGAGGAACTGACTGTAGACAGCCACAGAAGACCGTTCACATTAACAATTTGATTCTATGACTCCGCTGCTGTGAAAAACACCAAGACACAAAGATAAAAAGCTAAGTAAGGAACATACTGAGCTACAAGGTGATAAAGTAACACCATAAAAATACGGGAAAATTAGGTGATGAAAGAAGATACGTCAAGTCAACACAAGATAATGTGCCAAAGATTCACGGAGGGCATGCTTCACTTTGTTTCTGCGGAATCATCTTCTTGGTCAGAACGCTCCCTTTACACTCGTTACTCCAAAATTCTCTGTTAGCAGACTTCAGCTATTCTCCACGTTGATTCGATGACCAGTCAACGTCACATGTTTGCAAGCTACGGACCGGTCCACGTAGAGTTTCTTGTCTCGCGCGAGCCATGCTCCAGTTTTCAAATGGATGCTGAGTGATTTATGTGCAGGTGGGGGGTGCCGTTTATGTCAGGGGGACTGCAATTCATTTATTAAGAATTACCTTCGGGGATTTTATCCGAGAAGATTCAAGGGTTTGGGAAAGGCCTGTTTCGGCGGATTCAATGGGTTTCTTTTGGGATCGGTGGGATTTCTTTCTATTTTACCAAATGTTTCCAGTGGCGCCGAAACGCTTGTGTTTTTCAGCAATCTTTTTTAAAAGGTGAAGTGAAGGGGTCGTGGAAACTTGTGCACAATGAGAACCAAGTTTGTCTGTGCCAGGATATAACTGGATGGAGTTTGACTGGGAAGGGATATTGGCTTTTGACCTTTCGTGCTATTTTTAGGGCACTCTGACAAGGCGTGGTTTGGTTTTTGTTTGGCATAAAAACACGATGGTTGGTGTAGCCAATGGGGACCCCAGGCTTTGGGGTTGCCAGTTGTGCTGGGCCCATTTTCTATTCATGGTTGCTTATTTTGAGGGAGTTTGGCCAAAGAAGAGCCAGCAATATCAAGTAGAGAGGCATTTCCCACGCCCCACCCCCCCCCCCCCCCCTATGGGGTTTTACGCTATATGGTTGGAACTGGTTTGGAGGACGGTGTTCCTATGATTGTGGCGTAGGAAAATAAAAGATAAATATCAAACAGCTTTTTCGGGAACTTGTTCGTGGATTTGGGTTGAACCTCTCTCTCTTGCCCGTCGATTAACTTCAAGGTGGCCTGAAGGGAGGGAGAATGAGTTTCTCTCGCTTTCTTAGGACGTGGCGCGTCGTAAGAAGGATTGTGAAAGGAAAGAATGGGGGTGATATGTTTCGCCAGGTGTACAGGGATAGACCACTCATTCAGACAGGTTATAAACCTGCAGCGAAAGGGCCTCGTTTCAATCCTCCTCATGGTTTTCAAGGGTGTTGTATTTTGTGGGGTGGTTACGTTCGGTTATCAACGGCTCCGCGCCACATGGGCATCTGTTTGGTTCCAAAACTGTGAGCCTCCCAAGCTGAGAGGAGACACACAGTGTAAAAGCCGCAACCTATGTAACCAAAACGGGGGCTTTGATGATAGGGAAGGAAGTTCGGAGCTGGTTGGACTTGGAGACCCGGACGAAGGGAGGAGAGAGATATGATGGCTCGAGGGGAAGGAAAGATAGTGGGGGATATTTCTTACGGATTGCTTCAATCCCTTACGTCGGAAAGGATTTCAAGCCCAAGTTTGGCCTCTGTTTTTCCTTCGAGAGGGTGAATGTCGAGGGTGTATTTGTCGATGAAAGCCATTAGGGGGACACAACACTTCGATCCCTGCTTTGGGTGAGGAAAGGGGAGGAGGGACCTCGCCCCCGGCTTTCTCAGTTGGGCTATCCGTAAGTGTATGGGGGAAATGCACATTGCCAGGACGGATGCTCGTGGAGTTATGTGGGGTGAAAACAGCCAGAAACCAAGGAGGTTGAGAGAGCAAAGGGAGCATGCTCGCGCCGACCGTTACGAGATAACTCGGACGTGGACCGGTCCGAGCTGGCTTAAAAAGCCATTTTTGTGGGCGGTTGGAGGGGGAGTGGTCAATCGAATGCACAAACGTGGGACGGGAAAGAGAAAAAGATGGAAAGTTTGCTAAGACAGAAGGAGATGTGGTTTGGGGAGGTAAAGGGTGATGTGGTATTAACAGGAGGGGGCTCCGTTCTGGGAGCCCCAAGGGGTAAGATGGGTATTCCAGCATGAAAACAATAGTGCCAGCATATTTGCCGCTCAGGTGAATCCTTGGCCAACTGTCTTGTCTGTAATGTTGACTTGGGGACTTTTTCTTTTTCTCTTCAAAACCCTAATTTTCGTATTTTATGGTTGTTTATCTTTTCACTTGTTAATCAGTAGTGTTTCTTTACTTAGGGCTATTTTTTTATCTTTGTGTCTTGTGTTTTTCACAGCAAGCGGCAGGTCATAGAATCTGAAAATTGTGGTATTGGTGGGTGTGTAATGTGAAATGTCCTTCTGTGGGCGGGTTCTACAGGGTTTCAGTTTCCTCTGATGATGGGCCGGCAGTGCCGGTCGAAAGATCTAAGCGTCTTTTTAATGTAGAAAAACGACGGAGCTTTTTGGTGTTTCTTGGGCTACTATTCAGCCCTTTACTGGGGGATTCCGCCATCAAATTACAATGAATAACCAGGCTCACTAGATTGCAATACCTAAAACAGTGCTCAATATTTGATAATAAGACTGATTGTTGATTTATTGCATTAGTCTACAGAGATAATTTCTATACATTGAAAATCACTTGTATTTTGGGCAACGTGATGGAATACCATTGGATAATGGCCATTGCTGCCTGAATCCTGAGCGATCACTTTGTGAAAGTGTTTCCAGCGTGGTGTGTGTTGTTATAATTGTACTCTTTTCCACTTAAGGAAAAAATGATTGCAATTTATAATTGACGATAGAAGTCAAATCTTGATCATTAAATGGACATGTATTTATGTCATGGTCTGTCAATTCAATGCAATCATGTTGCGCTACCGATTAAATTAAATGATTGGTGTTCATTAATCAATCAATTATCTGTTCATCACCTATATTCAAATGAAATTATTTGAATTGACTATCAACTAAGTAGTATTTCAATTCATCACTACTCAATTAATATGCAATTGTTGCTTTTTATACGACAATTTAATGCAATTGTCTCTATTGTCAACAGCAAACTCAGTGCAACAAACTAATACTAATGGAATCTTGAAACTGCTGCATATCACAAGAAACCCATGACGTCTCTACTGGTCCACTCGGTCCACATATTTATCTTTCATTGCTACTAAGCAATGCATTGCATCATTTTGAATATGGCGATAATTCAATACAAGTTGATGAGATTAGCAGGAGACTTTGAGAGCTTTCTGATTGCTTAACAAAAAGCCCCCCAAACGTGATATTGAAGAGGGCGATGCTGACGAAGCTGTAGAGGCATTATGTTCATTTTGTGGAGCAAATAACGTAATCCGTCACGAAATTTCTTGTGATCGACGAATGAAAAATATTTAGAGAGATTATGCCAACATCAATGATATTAAAATCAGTTGAAGAAAACTTTATTAAGTCATAAGCCATGACTTCATAGGACCACCTACTCCGGAAGGAAATTTATCATCATAACATTGAAACGATTTGGAAAGTCACATATTAACTCGGAAGATGTGAGAAATTTGATTCAAGAATTAATCGACAGATGAAAAGTCAAGATTGAAATAATCTTCAATTAGGTCGACGGTGATTAAGTGATTTCTCTAATTTCCAGTATATTGATTGACTGGGTTCTCGAAATTTCTAATTAATACAGTTAGCACATTACATTACGATCAACGCGGATGAGACAAATGAAAAAATATTATGATTATGCAAACTGCACAAGATATGGTGATTCATATGTAAAAGTGGGCAACACAGGAGACTTGCAAAATTGAATGTGTCGTAGTTTCATAGATAAATATTCTTGAATATGGAAAGAAATGACTGAAGACATATCACACCGAAAAATTACGGACTCTGGAGCCGTGGCTCCCAACCGTTTTCAATGTCTCAAGTACCACTCAGATTGTTCACACACGTTCGCCGCGATACATTATGTCTCAGAGAATTCTTTTTATGTTAGGAAGGATTAATTCTTTTCAATTTCAATGAGTATTTTATTTTTGCGAACAAAAAAAGACATGAAACAAAAAGCAGTCCTTTCTATAAGTGAAGATGCTTCTTCCGAACACATGGAAAAATAATTTAATTTCGGCAACTTAACATTAAGAACCGAGCCTGCATTATGTGTGATACTTTTGGCTTTGCCAAAGTGGATTGTAAGAATTTTGATAGGAATCAAATGCGATTTTCAACGTAGTGATTTTTGTGATGGGTCTTAGGTACAAGAATAGATAAGGTATATGGTTTTCTTCTGTTATTTCGACTTTCGGTCGATCATAGATGTCATTGCATCGGTCCTGTTGTTGCGCTATGTGATACGCTTAAACAACGAGAAACATAACCTTTGAGTGTGTCTCACAGATGATAATCAATGCAACTGTCTATGCAAAAGTACAAATCTTCGATTTTTGAGATCTATTAAAAGTTGTGTACCTTGCTCACGAATTTTTGTCAATCTAATTTTCGCTCACTATACGCAAGAGCAATAGATGCCTAATCGATTTGTTTTTTCATTGAATGAGAATAAGATTTTCGATGAGAGTGATGCGAGTGCGTGTGTGTGCGGTGTTTGCTCGGCGCGTACCATCGCTGTGGAAGATGGTAGACTAGGTGTGCGAGCAGAGTCTGTTACTCTCATTAGTGGGTAACCATTTGTCTCTAGCCTGTTAAGCGCGCTAGAATCACATGTTGTCGGAGACTCGTGTGGAGATTTTGTACATAGGTGTGCGGTGTGAGGGGGTCTGCGCGGGAGGTGGACGGTGGGGGGTCGCGTGTTGTAGTGTGGAAGTTGTGTGGGGGGGGGTGTGTGGGTGGCGTAGCGGTGGGGGCGGTTGGGCGGGTGGGGTGTTGTTGTAGGGTCGGATGCAGTAGGTGGGTGGGTGAGAGGTTTGGGGGGTGTGGGGGTCTGCTGGGTTCAGAGAGAGCTTGTTTGAAGAGAAGGGTTGGCCGGGTGTGTGGATGAGGGTGGGAGATGGAGAATAAGTAAGACGCTCGATATGTTATCAGATCTTCACGCGCAGTCTTGATAGGATTGAGGTGTTCACGTCGGTAGAAGAGGTTGTCTCGTCTGGCTGGACTCGCACATAAAGTTCGTTGGGCACTGTCGCACGGCGCTCGTAAGACATATTGATATAAGAGTAAATGGATGAGGTTTAAGTGGAGAATAGTTTCAGTGATGTGTGGTGGGCTGCTGAGGAGGTAGAGGGCGGGGGGGAGTGTTGAGTAGTGTTAGTCTGCTGCGGGCGAGTTGATGGGCGATGAGGCTCCAAGGTGAGGGCTCTGAGTTCTGAAGTGGTGCGGTTATTGATGGGAGAGACGGGAGATTACTGGGGGGTGTGGTTGTTTGGTGTGTGGTGGAGTAGTCGTGGCGTTTGTGGGCGTGTGGGGTTGGGGAGGGAGATGGTGGGGGGCGGTTGTGGGTAGATGCGCGAGCGGGAGAGTGGTGAAGGAGAGGCGCGGGTGTGGTCGCATTGCTGCTCAGCTTGCATCTCTATTTTTGTAGTTGGGATGCAGTGAATCCAAATGCATTGATGTCTTGGAATATTCCTCCACGCAAATTATCGTTTGTTGGCGCTCCATTTACTGTTATCATAGCCATTTTGTGACAGACTCGATCAGCGTCAAGCAAAGTAAATGATTTCAACAAATAATGTGCGTGGGAGAGAACAACGATGCCAAAACCGGTGATAATAAAACGCTGGAACCTCAGCAAATCTCAGAGGAATCCATCAACGAGTGCTGTTGAAGTCCAGATATCTATTGCATCTACTGCTTAGTTGACCTCTTAGTTTACTGTGAGGTAAAAGTGATTTAGTTTGACTTCTATCATGGAGTTCAACTAAACAGAATTGATGCCGCGCGCTCATTTCTTTGGAGCGTGTGTCGATGAGAGCGTTGTTGTGCGTCTAGTTGACTTCACCCTAGTTGACTAGTGTACACGCGGTTTAGTACCTTTCAGTTGATAAGAAGAAGACATGTATTTTAATTTTGCCATAAAACTGCCATCTGGGTCATATGGATTTGCATCTTTTACCGAAAAATCCGAAGATTTTCTTAAGTAAATTGGAAATTGCAACAATTAAGGCTCACCATATTAGACAACGTGGTTTTCGGATGGCAATGTCGGCTACTCGGTTAGACGCTGATCTCATGTCACTGGTTGTTGAAACTGAGAAAAAAAAATTTGTGAAACATCTACCAGTAATGGTTACAGACGTTTTGCTTGATTGAGAAATTGATAGCAAATGAGAATCTTTAAGTGAAAACATGACAATGTAAGATGCCGGGGGGGTCCATCGCTCTAAGCATCGTTGTCATGGACTGCGCCGAATCCATGAAGCAGCATTGTTTTCTAAGTTCGCTCGAGTCCCTTGTTATCATATGAGTGGCGGATTTCTGTATCATTGATCAAATGAATCAAAGAAGCACAGAAATCCGACTGCATCGTTTCAAGCACAACATTGAAATATTTCCGAAATAGACGAAACGATCTCAGAGCAAATTTCAGGTTTTAACTCAGCTTGCTTTAGTTTTTTCAGGCTTTGCATTTTGATGATGCACTGTGGTGAAAGACAATCACATTCACTTACCGTATTGATCAAATTAGCTGCCAAATGGCAGCGTATCTGGGTTTTCACGATGTGAAGCATAAAAATATAATCTGAATGAGTTGTCAATGCATAATCATTTCATATAACATTTCAATACAATTGCTTCCACATAATACATATCATATTGATTGCAGAGATATTTAACAGGACATATATCATTAGTATGAATTTAAGGCTATTTATCATTCAATTTATTGAATCATTCAAATACTACCCTACCAGTTGGGTATTCTTGAGCCTGCGGGGCCTTCGGCGCGCAGAGTACTAAAATTCTAGTTACCATTATGTTATACACAGAAAAGTATTATTCTTATTTTGTATTCATCTTCCCTCGAGCATTTTACACAAACGTAGAAGATCATGAACGCTCTGATGAATTTTGGTCGCGGCGGTAGCAACTCTTTGCACTCCATTACACACACGACACACACACTTGTTGATGCGCAGTTCCCAATTGATGTATCTGATAGCGACAAACCTCCAACATAGTCGCAAAATCGTCATTCCCTTGTCGGTAGATATACCAAAACAAAAATCCTCGCTATCCCTGAGCGGTGCAGCAAATAAATCCTGATGGCTTAAATACCTAGTCAATGATAGACTATTCCATCGAAAAAACCTATGGACCGGGGGTAATACATGTTTTCCGTGTCTGCTTCACTTTTGAGCTAGTGTATGATGCATCACACAGAATCACCACAGAACAGACAAAGCAGATCGCTTTATACTCACGTGATGACAATGTGATGGACGTCCAGGCTTGCCGTGGGTATGTAAGTCACACTTCGAATTCTGTAGGAGAGGCGGAATTCAAACACAGCGATTGTTTTAAAACAAGTTATTCTGCTCCCGGTACTTTTATTGCAGGAATGAGATAATGTAGTTAAATAATAATTAAGTTAGTTACTGATAATAAAACCTGACGTTTCGTCTCACAGAGACATTACTCATTGGGTAGTCGATTCTCAAGCTAGTAACTGTATCTATTATCTAAATGAAAACCTGCACGCACATGAATTTCAATAAAACAAAATTGCATCTTGGATAACGCGCCTGTCATAACATCGATGCCTCTAAACGATGCGAGGCATTATATCCAACCTGATCAGTTCCAATGGAGTCAGACAAAACAGATACCAATCTGCCAAGTTATAATATATTCGCGACGTGTCGGGGCAGGGGAAAAAAAAACCCTGGCTTGCTTCCTTCTGGCGGTTAGATTCACTAATATGATCAGGTACCACTTGACAGTCTACTATATAATTCATGCAACGGTTTGCATTTCCTTTTTTAGGAGCTTGTTTATCTGCAACAATTGCATCGAGGCATTCGATTGGTCCATGGGAACTTTTTTCATTATCTTTTTTGACCAGCAAGCTCGGCCAAGGTAACCGGCTACAAGGAATATCACATTTCCTGTGCCTGCTCTGGAAGATGCAGAGCGCGAAAAGTCCAATCAAAATCAAATCATAAAATATGACAAATTCCTTTTTTGAATAATTAAATTTAAAACACGTTAGAAAATCATTGCGTTATATTAAGTGCACCAAACTCGGAAGAGGGGGGCGGAGGGGGTGGGGGGTGTGTGGAGTGAGGGAGGGGGGTCCGTACAATATGGAGGAGGGCGAGTAGATGCATGGAGTTTAATGGGATACACAATATGCAAGTTATGCGATGACTTGACGTTGATTCACAAAGCTGACTACATTAGGACGAACTGGAGGCATTATTAAAGAGTTGTCGTTTTACTGATGTTGGGTGACAATCTACAAATATAAAAATAATGAAGAGCTCGTGCGTGCGGACGAATTTTGAGAAGAATGTTATGTCAGTAGCTGTCGCACTAATTAAGGTTTCAAAGAGGATCAGCAACAAACTGGTGCTAGAGTAAATTAAATACCTCTAAAGAGAATAAAAACCGCTATAATCTTCACCAGCTCACTATATCTCCTCAACTTTGTTAGGATGACTAGGGGATCTATCCGTCCGATGTAGAAATGAATTCACGCATTATTCGCCATATGAAGGCTTAGTTAGTACCTGCCATCAAATTACATGCATCTTCAAATTGCATTCATGCACCTGCCAATGCTTTGGCAGATTCAATTTGTCAGCGATTCTTTCCTTCGATAAAAATTGTTAGCATGCACTACTATCAATTGTTAATAATAAGTAGTACGTATAAAAGTTTCCTACAATCTGAGTAACTCTAGATTCGTGTTGGTCAATCCTAGAATCCTTTCTACAATAGCATGTAGACTTGTAGGTTGGGCCACTGAATATTTTATCCTACATCTATCAAATGTCCCGATAATCTGTCGATTTTACGGAATATCCAGCTCACAGTGGGGTGGCATTTGAAAAGATAGTCACGTTGGTCTGCAAAATGATTAAAGACAATTCTACAGAAGGCTTAATTCACGCACATTCAATAAAGTCAATTTTTTTAATGCATTATCGCTATTGAGATTCGGCTGCTTGCATGGAAACCTTTGTGCATCCTCCTCCCTAGAAATAATATGAGACTCTTCTTTGCAGTGTCCCTCATCAATGAACAAATAAATGCACTTCGAATGGAAATGAAGATGTGTCATGGCAACTATCATTGCTTATCTCTTCACTTTCATTTGGAATTCAATATCTTTACTTATTTCTTCTCATCAAAGTTGAAAAACAATCTTTGTTCGAGCTTCGAGAAACCGATTGCCCTTTGATGTGGAAAAAAGAAAAAATGCTACGTCCCGTAAAAAAGGGCTTTGTCCCTTGAGACTGTCGGATTGACGAAACGCGTCGGGTGATTTGTTGAAAATTTTTTTAAATAGATTTACGTCAAACAAAGGGAGCGATTATTATTTTTTTTCAAGCAATTATGACTAACCTCCCGTACGGACGAACTATGAAATTAGTCACAAGGTGTACCTGATTGGTTTACGCGTTAGACAAATGACATTGATGAGATGCGGCTTTATCTACCGGGTAGCGGCTTATATATAATACGATAACACGCCCATCTTATTATAGGTCGAAAATTTACTGACCTGCGGCTTATCTTCCGAGCGGCTTATAATACGCAGGAAAGATACGGTAGATAATTTGATCTTCATTTAGCAATGTTACACAAAATCATACCTCACTCTTATAAAATTACATTTGTTTCCTTTGTTATGTAATATGTTGTTCTACAAGCCAAAAACTATCAAGCAAAACAAAAATAAAGAAAATCGGTCAATCAGAGCCAGTATAGCACGCATTATTCAATCAACAATAATGTAACTGCTACATGTGATTAACTGGACTTCATGTTCCATAGCTTCCTGACTTCGTTGCGGTGGTTTTGGCAGCACATTCCTGATTGCTTTCAGCTAGAAATCTATACTTCTCTACCGGTTGAAAACAATACAAAGCACAAATGAAGACAATAAAACGAGATCCGCATTCACAAAAGGCAAAGTGGTCAGCCTTGCTAGAACTAGGGTTTTCTTTGCGAGCTACAAGCAAGCGACTTAAATGTCCCTTACTACACAAATGTGCATCGATGGCATAAATGATGATTTTCGAACTCTGTCGTAAAGAGGGCTCTGGCCGTCCACGCAAAACATCCCAAACGTAGAGACCGCCTAATTTTGAGATTTGTTAAAGTTGATCCAAGTCTCTCGTCAACTATGAGATGGCTGCACTAGTCTCGTCTATTTCTAAGTCCACTATTCGTAGAAAGACTTATTGAGTGAGTCGAATTTCAAGAGCTGTAAGAGGCCCTCCTCAAGATCGAATTGTCAGATCAGCATACAAAAAAGACGTCTCAGATGGGCAATGAGTCATTGTCACAGTCGAAATCAATGGGATCGGGTTGTTCTGGTCTGATGAGGCATCAGTCCGTCTGAAGGATAGTGAATGGTCGATTGAGATTATGGATAAAATCTGATCAGGAAATTCCGAGACATTTTTACATCGTCAACGGGTCACAAGGTGGTGCGACTCTCTACTGATTTGGGCTGGCATTTGGACCAATGGCCGCTCTGAACTTCACATATACAGCAAGGAACCATGAATTCTGAACGCTATGTGAATGTTTTACGAATGAACCATTGGCCAAATAATGACAGATCATTCAACTTGGTGATCCATCGACGTTGGTTATTTATTGATGATCAATGCTACGTGTCATCAGGAGTAGTAGAGTCAACTTATGCAAGTCTCAATTAGGGCTTAGGACATTAATCTTGGCCAGCTCGTTCTCCCCTGATCTGAATCCCATAGAAAGATGTATGGAGTATTTCTAAAAAACGCAACGTTCGGTTCGTTCACTGCTACCTACAGATGGCGTATCACAACTTACGTCACTGTTAAAAAGATGAAGTGGAGAAAGTTAGATCAGTCAAAAATCAACGATATCATCGAATCAACGACCTAGACGAATTGGTAATGTCATTGACAATAAGGGTTAGGGGGCCACAAAATATTAGCCTTCTTAAGAACCGTTACTATACTGTATCATAGCTTATCAGATTATATAAGGGACATTTAAATATATTAGGGACCCATGAAATAACATGAAAAATGCTTTCTATGTATCATAAACTTATATTTTATTTAGTCAAATTTTAGGATGAAATCCCCTTTTTTATGAAACGGACTGATGATTATACACGAAACGGTGAAGGCCTGGTGCAGTAAAACTTCGATACTTATGGGCTTAATCTCCACCACGTTTTCAAAGTCAATCGCCACAAAACTTTACGTAACGCGTCGATGAGGATATTTTTTACCTACATGCCAAAAATTTGTGCAAATCGTGACAAGTACTTTTTTGAATGAGGGGCGATAACTTGAAGGGCAGTGATGTCTGCAACTTGATTTAACTTCTTCTGACCTCATAGTCAGAGCAGAAAGCACTTGAGGTCACAACAAATTCATTTCTCAACAACTCCTGAAGTGCTGATGCCCAGGCCACAATCTCTTAGACTAACATTTTTAACTTCAAAAAGGTGTGGCAAGATAGTTGTCGTGGAAGATTTCAAATAACAGTGGATGAGACAAAGAGGGAGGTAGAACAATGCATACACGAGTAACAAAAACGCGTCGAACAGACGAATTCAGATCAAGCTGTTGACCATCGCTACTCTTCACGCTATCGACTCCAATGCAAAACCTGCTTGTTCGATCTGCATAAATTTTTGCATGTATGTAGAAAATGTTCTTAAGTACGTCTACTTGAAGTTTGGTGGTGATTGATTCATCTTTGCAGACTTTAGACAAATTTGAAAACGTGGGGGAGGAGATAACCCATAAGTGCCAAAACTTCTTTCACGAAAATGATGCAGAAGCATGACAGACTCGATAAATGGATGTAAGTGATTCAAAAGAACAGGGGTGTCTTCTTAGGTTTATTGGCTAAAAGAATTACTAAAAACAATATGTACAGGCCCAACGTTTCGCGTGTTCACGCTTCCTCAGGGCAAAACAGATAAACCTAAGGCTAAAAACGTCAGTACAGCACAGGAGAGCGCTCGATCTTAAAGCGTTGTCCTTTTATCCGTTCTGGTGCGGGGTGTGAGAATCAGACATCAGAAATCGATCAATTCGTGTTTACGGTTTATCGTAGGCTTCAGGCATTTAATAAAACGAGCTTCACTCAACCGAGTGTCCACCGGACTCTTTCATTTTTCCAAGATATCTAATGTGAAGTCGTCAATAGAGGAAACCTGATAACAATTAATTCTGTGGTCAGCCAAAGCACTGCTGATATTACTATTGAAAGACCGGCTGTGTTCATTGAAGCGGAATTTAAAAATTAAATTAATTTAAATGGATGTATTTCACAATTGCTGCACCTACATAGACGAGTACTATTACCAACACCTACATTTATAAAGCCAGGTTTCAATAGCATCGCTTTGTGGCTTATTCCAAACGTGCGCCGTACCTCTTATTCATCTTCCTACGTGCTGTTGCAAAGTACATGTAGGCCTATAGCGACTGTGATGAGTGCAGCAGAAAACAAGCTGCATCGCTGCTGTTTGGGTGGTCAGAGAAGCTAGAGCCGTTCAGACACAAGCTGTGATTTATTCATTGTACAATCCCTGAACTAAAAATAGCTCGCTGTCGGTTTGCTTCATCGGCCGATGAGGAAACCCAGCGACATGCACCAAACCAGACCAGACAGCCACACTCGCTGAGGAGGATCTAGGGAGATCAGAGCGATCGATGGAACTATTATCACCGGCTATTGGGCGGTGAGAAAAGTCATTGATCGTACTCTGACGACATACCCAATCAGGGAACAGAATTGAAACTTGAGAACTTTGTAAATATTTTACATTAATCACTTGCTGCTAAAAATAAACAAAGGAGTAGATACTCACATACTCGCCCACGTTTTGATTATGAAGAATGCCCGGTCAGCAGCAATACAGTAAAATAGTTGAAGAACTGCAGCGCGAAGAAGCGACAGGCGGCGCTGTTGATGGAGACCAGGTCTAGCATTAAACCAATTTTGGAATGAATTTTTTACAGCATTTGAGAACTGAAAAATACAGTTATCTACATAGTGTATAATTCTCCTAGTTATTCAGCTGCAGTAAAACATCACAAGAAGAAATCTATATGAAAAATGATGATTTTGCATGTGCTTGAACCATTGACGCGAACGAGTCCATAGAACACATCCGGAAAATGACCTCGGTGGATGCCAAATCCACTAAAGAACAGGGTGATTTCGAGATTTGCAATTTAGCAAGTTAGTGAGATTTCGACGGGCATTCATTAAATATTATTTTGTACTGCTGGCAAATCGCCTAAGTTAGTGCGCCTGAAATAACTAATAAATGCTGCTTTTTTATCATTATTTATTAATTATTTCTCGCACTTATTTAGGCAATTTGGCAGCAGCATGTTTAAAGTGATATCTAATGAACGCCCGTCGAAATTTCACTAACTTGCTAATTGCAAATCTCAAACTAACTCGGGCATGGCTGCAACTTAAAAATGGGAGTTGTCTCAATGATGAGTGATGTGAACTCGGCCTGCTGATGATTACTGATATTAGATGAAATAGCAGCTATTCAGGTCTGTTTCCATTTTTCAACTGAGGATACAACTCCATGTTTAATTATTCTATTGACATTTCAATTAGATTTATTGAAATGGACACTATTTGAAATGGAAAATTACAAAAAAAAAAACCAATAAAACATACACTAAATGAGAGATCTGGTTAAGGTGGTTAATAAAATGATGATCATTAATCGTCATGAGACTACATCATCGCATTAGATGAGGTCAAAAGTCAGATAATTTCGAACTTTTAGTTCAACTCAACTGGCACTAAAATTGCACATTTTAGTATTTAGTCTCTACAGGTGAAAGAAACAACCCAATTCTGTGAATTTTTATCGAGACACTGACGCTAAAAGCAATATAATTCTGAAATTTCTTCAATGATTGCTGATCAGATTCAGAGCTGAAGAGTACAAACATAATAAAAAATCATATTAGAAATCTTATTTTCAAATTTCAAACATGCATGCATAGTATGCAGATGATATTTAATTCAAAAACTTTGCATTTGTGAATATCTTGATATTGATAGGAACAATCTTTTATGTAATCTCAACTTATTTCTTCAAGAGTCAATATGAAGTCACCAAGGCGATCAATTCTTCCTGGAGATGGTCTTCTCCACTTGAAGCTTTGTTAAGGTAAGAGTGTGAGGAGTTTTAGATCAAGAAGTAATCAACCGCCTGATCAAAAGCATGGCTTCCCGGATTCGACAAGTATTATACTTTCTGGCGAGGTTGCGAAATATATCAGTGACAACCAGGGAGCGTAACCATGGGTCATCTTAAGGGTCAACTGCTCAGTAGAGCCACTGGAGAAAAAAGGAAAATTTTACTTCAACCTTTATTTGCATTTATCTGCCAAATTTGTATCTGTAATTGACAAAACTTCATTAAAGGATACAAAATTTAGTGGTCCACTTTTCATGATCATTACTGTAGATACCTAGAATAAGAAAATTGCTGAAACATGCAAAAGTGTAGATTCTTGTCGCAAAGCGATTTACTATAAGTTACTATTTTATCAAAATGATTTATACACACTCGGCCACAAGGAAGAGAGCCTCTTTGCCTACTGTGCTTCCTAGCATGAACTACGTAAATTTGTTTATTTTTGTTTGTAGCAAGTTTAGTAAGTGAATATTATATAGCTCAGTTTCTCATTCAACTAATGCAAAAGCTCAGCAAATGGTCTTGCAAAATTTCATCAGCTAATTGCTAATTGCAAATCTCAAATTTATCCGCGCATGGCTGCAACTTTAAATAAAGAGTTGTGTCGATGTTGAGAGATGTGAACTAGGCCTGCTGATGATTCCTAAAATTGGATGAATTCAGGTCGGTTCCCATTTTTCAACAGAGGAGTCATTTTATTTGCAATGTGTCTGCAAAAAGCAGCAGTTGTCAGAAGTTTGTTTAAAGTGGTATTTAATGAATGCCCGTCGAAATTTCACCTAATATGTAGCAGGCAATTCACTTGCGTAGCTTGCATTTGAGCAGGTGTGACTGCAACTTTATGTAGGGAGCTGTTGGTCGATGTTGAGAGGATTGTGAACTCAGCCTGCTGTGATTCCTGATATTGGATGAAATGGCAGCTGTTCAGGTCTTCTCCTATTTTTTAAATGAGGGAAATGCAACTCAATATTTAATTTATTGTTGAAAGTTACAATTGTTTAGTCGCAGAATTATACGATTACCAGCAAATGCATGCGTAAAATGGTCCTATTTTATAATTGGAGGACTGAAAATTACGGAAAACTGTAATCTATTAATTCAGATGAAAATTCTTAAATATCTATTCCATTTTAAATTGGTTTATCAACTGAATGCAGACTGGCCACCATGATAAGCCAGGCGATAGAACGTGTCCAAATTGTGAACGAATATATCTCTCACAATTACGTTGATTTTGAAACCTGTGTGGCAGATGGACCTTCGAGTCACTAAAAATTCTCGTAACAAACCAATTTTGTTGCCAAGGAATGCATACAGTCCAATTCTATCATTAAATTGCAAGTCCTTCATTTCCTTAAACTTTGATTCAACTTCGTGTTCATATTTGAATGATCCCCTAGTCTTGTTAAAATCGATAGAAAATGATATTATCGACAACTGTGAAGCGTGCGAGGAGTTAGAGGGAGAAGTAGTTGGAAAGTTTGAGCACCAGTCAAAGTCAACAACTGCACCACTGGAAAATGTTTTCCTCGGTACTATATCCACATGCACTCTTGTCAACACGCCTCGGAGCGGGACAAAAAACCCGTTGTTTATAAAAACGTCCTGATTATGGACAGCCGTCAACAGTCCCTCATAGATATCCATAATCCTAATCTTTTGCTTCTTAAATGAAAATAGTCCGCATCTTGATTGAAGTTTTGAATACTTTCTTCCTCTCTGTCCCACCGTACAGTTGGAATCTATGATTGAGGGTGACGAATCAAAGTATGATCTCAAGTCCTAAGAGTCTAATAATAAATTCGTGTAATAAGTCGACTTTGACCTCTCAGCTCGTAGAGGAGTCGATGTTAGGCGACCTATTCTAAATCTTTAGCAAGATAGTATCAGGTGTTGTCATTACTTAGGTGATTCTGTCAAAAAATTGCAATTTATTGATTTATTGATTTGTGCTGTAATAGGAAGGCATTTAATATATCGACTGATGATCCTTGCAATGCCCGTCACCACTTATCATCGCATGGAAAACATCCAACCTTCAATGAATTATTTAGATTCCAAGCTTACTAACCACATCATAATCCAGCAACTGATCGCTTTAAAGTATTCTAACGAAGAAATTGTTATAGGTGCAATAACATATTTAGTATCTCAATTTTACGCCAAATACTTTTATGATGACATTTTGAAATTCTATTTTATTCCACTGTTATAGTCATGCTAAATCATTAACTTGTTTTCAATAGTTGATTTATCACTATCATAGATTAGATAGATGCAGGTAAGGGTGGTCGACTCAAACAAGTATGGTGTTATAACAGTAATAATTTTTATATGAAAACGATTAAGTTTTCTTGCTGAGATTACGTTCCTGCGGTCCAAAAAATATATTTGAGGGCAGTTTTTAAAAAGCTTAAATTTTGCAAATTGATATACTACCGATATAAGATCCCCCTTTAAAAGTAGTATGAAACCATTTTTTGGGTGTATATCAGAAATTTTATGAAAATCTGCTGGACCAAATCATCATAATTGAGGCGGAAATTAAGATGAATAACAACCGAAATTCATGAGCCTGCATTATGGATTAACCCCAAACAAAAATTCCTTTAATAAGACACAAGATCATTTTTGTGCTTTCCTTGGCCTTAAATTTCAACGTTTTTGATCCATTTTCCATCGGTAAGAAATTAATTTTGTGATCCCACCCACATACTGAATAATGCATCTTTTACATCTTTTACATCTTTAAATCATTTACATCTTTTAAGTCTATTTTGATAATCTGTCCAGTGCTTATTTTTAGCACTTTATCCAGTGGCCGGAGCTATGGGATATGATCAATCTCAAGAAAGGTTCTATTGGATAAGGCAATGCATAAAAGTGATACTAATCCATACGCATGCTAATTTTGAAAAACTAAATTACCTCTCCACATCAGGTTGACATGACACGGAGGATTTTGTAAAATGTTGTTATTCCTTCAGTTTTTTGCTAAACCCTATACATGGTCAAATCAAAAAATCTTCTCAAAAGTGTAGGAAATCGTGGCATAGACTGACATGTGATGATCGGGCCACATTCGAGTTTATTCAATAAAGGCGAAACTGTGTACACAAAGAGATTTTAATTATAGCTGAGTTGCTGCTCAACCTAATATACTTACTCTATGAATTACTGTAATCTATGATGTGTGAACCGTGTCTGAGTCAACAATATTCACGATCCAATTGAAGAAGTAATCGGCTGAATGTTTTTCATGTAGCCGAGTCTACTCAAGTCCACTATCACAAATTGATAGCCTAATTTTCGCTAAATTGAAATAAACTGTTAGTAAAATAATGATATGACAAGATAATATTTCTATGAAAATTGGTGATGATAAGAAGCCACCTGTACAAAGTACATGTAATTAGTTGCTTAATAACACCAATTAACCGCAATTAACTGATTAGTATAGTTTAGGAATGTTATCCTCTTTTCCCATCTCACGGCGGGCGTCGATCCCTATTATTTTTATCTCTTGTTGTAGGTTAGCTCCATTGTTTGATAGAGGCTTTTGTTAATCTAAGCTGTATTCAATAGTTTTCCTCGTGCGTTTCATCGGTTCTCATTGTTTTACACGCATTAGTATTACATAATAATGAATGGAATGTTTACTGCCATCGAGCCAATTGATTGAACATCGTGCACCTGCGAAATAAAGACATTGGTGCAAAGTGCGACGCGAAACGCTGTTAGTGCTGACAGGTTATTTACTTGATCCCTAATTACCCTGAAAGTCGACGACTCAAAATTTCTATTAGGTAATCTTCGCCTGCCCATGATTGGTAATGCAATGGCAAGGCACAAATGCGCCTTTTTAACTTCTAATTAGAAATGAGTCAAGTCTTAGTCAAAATAAATCAAAGTTTCTATTTAAAGCAAGTCAGTTTCATTTTAAAACAAGTCAAGTCCTATATAAAAATTTTTAATTAAATATTTGAAAATTACAATCTAAGCCGAATAAATGGCTGAGAACAATTCTCTGATCCCCAACGGTGTGTCGTGGTATGTGAACAATGCCCCCGTGCATTCAAATTTAGAATACGGTTATCTCAGAAGAGAGAGTTCAGTAGTGTCACAATCATCAGACTGCTACATCCAGTGCAACCAATGAACTCAAATAGAAGAATGTTGTAGTTTCAAGAAGGCAACTAGACAAACGACTTATATGGCTATTTCTATTTGACGAGATGATCAAGTACTTTCTGGAGGAAAATTACCCAAACCGAGCAGGTCCTATGTACCTCGAAACCATCAATTGACAGAGCAATTGATGTGTTATAAAACACCCTTCTATGTGATTAAGAGCATGCAATCATGTTTAAAACAGTTTGCCCTTCTTGCATCTGCACGGTTGTTGTATCAGATTGTTACAGTAGCTCATATCTTATAATATACTAATAATGTAAAATAGATTAGTGAACCAATAGTGTTTTTGATGCCAATTTTGGGTAGACTTCTGGTGTCTCAAAAATGAGAATAAGGGTGAGGGCCCCACACTGTAATACCCAGCACCTCCTAAAATCGAAGAAAACTGCATCCTAAAGCGCCACAACACTAGAATTTTAGGAGGCTGCGTGAAATAGAATTTATGACATACTAAAGAGAACAACGACCCTAGTGCGCTAGCCTCCTAAAAACGCTTTGCTTTAGGATTTTTTTTATTAGTTACAAAAAGCTGTCTGCTTTAGTGTGTGAATAGAGGAAGGTTCTGGTTTAAGAGTGGCACGCACCATGGTTTACCATATTTTTGGTTCTATCTCACTCAAAAGACTTCTAACACTGCAGGTTCCTTACAATATGTTAAAATCACCATGGTAATTCTTCATACTTGTACTATTTTTTTGACCGAGATGTGCAGTCGGGGGAAGGATTCCCCTATTCCTCCCCATTCCAGTAAACGGTATAAAATATGAAATATATAATACATTGTATGATGTAATTTTCAAAATATTTAATTTAAAAACTTTAAATAGAAGCTTGACTATTTTTTAAAATAAGAAGTTAAAAGGGTGATAGACAGACGAGTAACGGAAATGCGGAAACAAGTGGTGTCAAATCGACGAACCGCGAATTGTACAGATTTAATCAGTAAAAAATGGATTCACGCCATAAACATCACCATAACTTCAACTTTGTCTAACTCCGCCAAACTTGAACAAATTTCTCTGAAATTTGGAAGATATGTCAAGTTGTACTTACTAAAATCATTGTTGGAAATGTTCAAGCATGAATATAAGATTTTGTGATCCCAGTTTAGAGACAAAAAAAAGTAGTATATAATTTGGATCTTCATTTAGCAAATGTTACACAAAATCATACCTCACTCTTATAAAATTTACATTTGTTTCCTTTGATTATGTAATATGTTGTTTCAACAAGCCAAAAGCCTATCAGGCAAAAACAAAAATAAAAGAAAATCGGTTCAATCGGAGCCAGTAATAGCACCATTATTCATCAATCGATAATGTAGCTGCTACATGTGAGATAATCTGGACTTCATGTTCCATAGCTTCCAGAGCTTTCGTTGCGGTGTGTTGGCGAACCACACCTATTGCTTTCAGCTAGAAATCTATCTCATAAACTTTATGAAAACAAACAGCAGCACAAATAAACAATAACGAGATCGCATTCCACAAAATGGCAAAGTTGTCAGCCTTGCTAGAACTATGTGATTTCTTTGCGAGCTACCAATCAAGGCGACGTAAATGCCCCCTTAACACCATTTTATGTGCATCGATGGCATAATGATTATTTTTCGACTCTGTCGTAAAGAGGGCTCTGGCCGTCCACTACCGCAAAAACATCCTAACGTAGAGACCGCCTATTTTGGAGATTTGTATAAAGTTGATCCCAAGTCCTCTCGTTAACTGAGATGGCAGCACTAGTCTCGTCTATTTCTAAGTCCCACAATTCTTAGAAGACTATTGAGTCGATTTTCTAGAGCTGTAAAAGAGCCTCTCAGATCGAATTATCAGATCAGCATACAAAAAGAAGTTATTTATGGATGATAATGCTACGTGTCACATGAGTGGGAGTAGTCAGAGTCAACTTATGCCAAGTCTCAATTAAGTGCTTAGGAAACATTAACTTGGCCCAGCTCGTTTTCTCGCTGATCCTAATCCCATAGAAAAAGTATGGAGTATTCTAAAACGTAACGTTCGTCGTTCACTTGCTACCTACAGATGGCGTAACACTACTTACGTCACTGATAAAAAGAGAGTGGAGAAAGTTAGATCAGTCAAAAATCAACGATATCATCGAATCAATGCCTAGACGAATTGGTAATGTCATTGACAATAAGGGTAGGGCCACAAAATATTAGCTTCTTAAGAACCGTTACTGTATCATAGCTTATCAGATTATATAAAGAGACATCTTAAATATATTAGGGACATGAAATAACAATGAAAAATGCTTTCCTGTATCATACTTAAGTTTTATTTAGTCAAATTTTAGGATGAGTCACCAACTTTTTATGAAACGGACCTGTATAGAAGAAGGTTACAAGATTAACTTGCGTATTCAGCAATTGCCACCGAAATTGCTGTTACAGATCAACAAAAGCTATTAATGTGACATGGCGGATTATCTATCACTTTACCAATAACAATGAATTTGATTCTATTGTTCTCATATTTTTATTTTGGAACTGAAAAAATATACCTTAAGAATTTGTAACAGTAAAGTTACATAGTTGCAAATAATTGATTGCTTCCTTGCTTCCTGCTGCCAATTAACATTAATTGATTGATTGTGCACAAAATTAATTTCAATTTCTTTTTGCTTGCAATCGTCGATCAATTATGCTTAACTAAAACACAATAATGCGCGTGAATATTGTGGTAAGGAATCACACTTGATAGAATAACGAGAATTAGACTAAGAAGAAAAAATACAAAGAAGGACGAAATAGTGTTTTAAAATGAGTTGGCATGAGCATAACAGAAAAATACTCGTACTTGTAGCTGCGCAGCATCAATCGCAACGATATTAATCAGCAACTATCCATTGTTCTACACACGCCTCATTTCTATGATAGCACGAGGTTAAATCCGTAATTGAAAATCTGATCATGATACTATTTGTCCGGTCTTTAATTTTAAAAATAAATTGGTGAAAGTAATACTCGTAGATTCTATCTAAATGGCTCAAGAATTCTTGACGGCAAACATTTTGTCGAAGGCCAAGGTGATCAGACGCAAAGACAATGCTATAGTCAGATAAATGCAGTTTACTATGGTGCGTGTCTCATGAAACTTGAAACACACTCATGAGCAACGACGAAATATAATCGGATTTTTCTCATTCAAGAAATACATTGCTTAAGCATGAAAACATCACCTGATTTGCAGCTCAGGGAATAACAATTAACTCAATAAATAAATGGAAATAGAAATTGGATGATTGCAAAAAAAAGCTATTGAAAAAACACAGGATAAATGGCACACATGACAGACAAGCTTTAAAATGTAGTAAAAACCCACTTTGTGCATGAGTGAAAGTAATGATGAAAGTAGCAATTGCTATTTACAACGTAGAATACCGATTAAAAAAATAGTAAGTGATGCTGAAAATGTCGAAACCATTCAGTAAAAGTCGTCGCATAGACACAAAAATGATTCAATGATTAGGCCAATCAAAATTATTTCTTTTTGCAGCGATTATGCCTTTGTACACAGATGTGCTGATTACCCCATAACGGGATTCACATCGCGGTTTGCGATGCAACTTGACCGAACCTGCGAAACAAGGCGAAAGTGTGCCGCACAGAAACTGCGATGCACTTTATTTCAATACTCATTATTGTGTCACAAGCGTTTTTAGCCCTATAAATAAAATTGCATATAGCGCACAATTTCGACTAATGATGGAAGTGTCTTTATTCAAAATAAATAAGAACATCATACAAGGCATTTAAGATCACAATGATGACAATAAGCCACAAGCGACATGGAAAAGTAATTCATGAAGTATCAAATGCTGTGAATCTTATTATAACAAAAGTGTGCAATACGGAATAAATGATAATATTCTTCTGTTTGTCCTAATGAAAGGTAAACGTAGATTACAAGAGCTTCTATCTCATAGTCTCAGGACACAAAAAATGCAAAGGACTAACAAGGTTGCATCAGTTTCTTAAATTCTTTTGAAGCTGTGTTGTCACGTCTTACAGACAAAGGAGTAAAGGCAGTATACCGGTAAGATTTTCCACAAATGATCCAGTGTGACAGTTTACGAGTTTTCTCAAGTTTGTCGTTCCTTTCTCTTTCTTCGGTTGATCGCCAAAAATGCAAGGGAGAATTGAACTCAAACAAGCATCTGAGCTCTAATATACAGATAATAGATCACAATGAGATCTTCCTTGGATATTCGGATTCGTAAGAGGCGCAGAATGTTGACACGTGCTCACTCCATGAGAGATTGTCCTGAAAATCACACCTAAAATCCGCACAAGAGACAAGCATGCATTTTGTTTTTTCGCATTCAGAAGGACGCCGTTCTCACTGCACCACAAGTTCATGTTGTCAACCTCATTCTTTAGCAATATATTCACATCCATATCTTTGCAATATGGAATCAAAGCCATAACATCATGGGCGTATTTCACCACATGAGAATATTTTGAGACCGGTTTTAAGGAACCCATATGTGCCGCGAAAAGGTACGGACCCAACACTTACCCTTAAGGAACACCCGATGTACCGGCACAGTTGAGCTTAAGATTTCGTAATTCAGGCAAACTCACTCGCTGAGTAGCAGGATGACATAGTTACCTCAGTGCAGAAGTTTTGGAATTCATTAAAGAATTACTTAGAGAAACTGAGCTACTCAAGCAAGCAAAGTTACGATGCAAAATCTTGAAAGTATATTAATCCATCTGTGGAAAACATCAACCATGGCCCTTCTTCTAATGTTTGCAAAGTGTCCCAGTTTTGGCTGAAAAAAATCCGGGTCACCTTGGTCTGTACACGTTTTACAATATACCGGCAGCATGTCAATGAAAAACGCTGGCCACAAGGCTAGATTTTAAACGAAGAAGAGTTCGCATTTGTTAGAAATGCTTTGGAATTACAAGCAAAAAGCAACTGTACAGGGATTTGCATGAATTGGACATTTCTAAGTTCTTTCTAATACATGTGGAATTCCAGTTTGTCCAAAATGCACTGTAGGCTGCTCTATGCTGCACAGGGCGGCAGTGTTCAAGTAATTCACGCTAACACAGGTGTTAGCGATTTTTGTTTCTCGATTATTTTACCGATTGCCTAGTCGATTTGAAGGCTTATGTTTTTTTGAAAAACTGGTTTTTTTTTTTTTAAGGAGATAGAACAGACTAAATACGTGGGGGGAAAAGCAACTGGTCACAATAGCAAAGTCAAATGCCGCGGTCTCTGGAATCTAATTGAGCATCCGCAAGAATTGCATCCAAGAAGCGAAACTAAGAGAAAATTGAATAGTCATTTCTCGTTGGTTTTCCTGAAAACAAATTTTAAGTGATTTTTAAAGAACCATATTTCGTTTACCCTTACCTGGGAGTTGAAGAAGTTGAGAATCCAAATTTGGTCATTGGAAAAGACAGAATTTTTAAGAGTGTGCACGCATTTGCATGATGTATTGCATTGTATTGAGCATTAATTATAAGGCTCTAGTTTTGCAGGTTAAAATGCAATTTAATGGTACGCATTAAGTGACTACAGATTAAAGTTGAAGAGGTATTTCCTCACGTGGATTTGAATAGAATGAATCTACAGGTTATGCTCCTTCATATGAGTGGTCGTTCAAATAAATGAACAAGATGTAAGTGTGTACAGACATATTGTCCGGAATGGCATTGAGGCACATTTCCTGAAATTTCTCATGAAAATGCTGTGAAGTTATCAATCATAATGAGTGATATAGTCAAAGAAAGAGATTCTGAATAAGAACGACAACTCATATGAAAGCGGTTAGCCTGTCTATGTCCTCTGTACAAATTGTATTGAAGAATTGCTTCTTCGACATAAATTATTCAGTCACTCAATAAAATCTCATTTAAAATAAATATGTTTTATAATGCAAGAGACTTTTCAAGCCCAGTTATTTATGAAAGGCAAGCGGTCTGATCCGGCAGGAGTACAAGGAGTACGTTTTGTGTGAAGATGTGTGCAATTTGCAAAAATCTCGCTAACACTATGACAAACTCAGTTTCCGTAAAAATAACTCTCTAAGAAGGAATCATCAAAACTCATTAAAAACATTATTTATAGGACGAATTCGACAGTGGACAGTAACAGCATTTCTAAGTAAGCAGTTGACAATGCTGTCGGATTTTTGACAATAGATTTGCAGTGAACGCATTTGAGCCTTCAGTTACCGTGTGAAATCAGGACTTAACATGATAAGCTTGAACTGATGCTGCCGTAATGTCCCTGACGCCGATTTCAATCTATTGTAAAACAGAGGATGATTTTGATAAAGTCTCGTGTATCAATCGTACTTTTAATACAGTAAATACTGTTTTATCGAAGTTGCATAGCATCAAGAGTTCACGATCGTCGCCAAAATGCGAGCGCAGTTCATAATAATAACCGATTTTGACGTCAATTACAAAAGGGATTATAGGGATTATATAGCTAGACGAGAGTATATTTTGAATTCATAGAGGTCTTTCAGAGCCGCAATAATGGCTGTACCAGTCCCTAAGTGGCTGAAGTAGTAGCGCTGCTGTTAATAAGTGCAAGAATTGTTAATTAGAGCTGTCAGCATGAAAAGGCAAAATGAAAGGAAAGTTTTCACCCTTGATGGAAGAATTCGCTACGTGATAATCCAGCAGATAGTGATTATATGCAAAGGGATTCCTTTGGTATTCGGATAACTTTTTGGTAGAAAAGTCTTGTTTAGTTTGTTGAACATGCAACTAGAAACAATTTGCTCCGTTAAGTACATTTTTTGCCAGAGCACGGATTTTCTACTGTTAATCCTGAAAACAGCAACATCGGCATATTCGTATAAGCATAAAAAACAGGATTGAAGTGTGTTCCACTTAATCAGAACAAAAGTCAATTCCCCATTTCAATTGTGACTTTACATTGTAAATTCAATTGCACTACATTACATTTGCATACATTGCTCTGCCAGTGTTAATGTATTCTAAACTGTATTTACATATAAATATCTAAATTGTATAAGTCTACATAAAGTCTTTATATAGGTATACTAGCTCTGTATGTATCAAGATTCAATATAGACATTGGAGTATAAATTTTTCAATATTCTTCTGGGAAATTTATGGGCCCCTGTTTTTATGGTCCCCATTTCATTTAAAGGGTGGTCACTCATGAGGTTGCTTATCTTGGGATGTGCTTAACATTTATTCCAAGATCAAAAAGACATTTGGATCTTAGGGTCCACCCAACATTGAATATTGCTATTGGGCATACCCTTGGATAAGATTTTTATCCACTTTTCAAGCTTTCATCAACAAACTTGAAATTTTATATTAGATAAGGGATGATTAGTGACTTGCAAGCTCCATTAGTACTCCCCTCAAAATTAAGTGAATTATTATTCCATGTGGAACCGAGAAGAAATTTTAGATAGCGATTGAAGATGAAAATGAATTTTACTCAACATAATGGACCTACTTCCAGGCGCTGCAGATTATCAATTTAAACAAAACAACCATATTCATCATTTTCAGGCTTTTAATTTTTTTACCTGAGATATTTACTGTGGTCATATAATGCACGCATGGACGATACGTCACATCGAACAGAAGCAATTCCATCTACTTCAGAATCATAAGTAAATGTCAAATAAATGCCAGGTGAGAAAGTCCTTCAAGAGATTTCCTGAACAATCGACTTGATTTGACCAATTTTAAATGTCTTTAGCTTCCTTCTCAGTTCAACTCCCATCCTAAGATATATATTTCCTTGACGAGACATTCCTAACCTCGTGCTTTTTCCCCATCAAGGGTAAGGAATCACCTTGCCAGGTGAACTGCTTTAATCAATAGTGAATGTGATTTACGAGACAATTTCATAAATCAGTCCATGAAAAATATCAGTCAGCTGTCTTCTTAAAGACGGACTCGTTTTTATCTGCGTCATTGAGGTGATTAGAATGAACGACTGAGAATTCATGTTTACAGTGTCGGAGAAGATTATCCATTGCCCGGAAATGTTGTCATTGAAAACATCATCTTCAGTTTAAATAAAATATGTCAATAGATTTCATTAATTTTAGATGATTGCGATACTTCCCTGTGGTAAGTTTCCCTAATTCAACGATATTATCTCATGTTCTGGAGTTAAGAAGATGGAAATTGCCAGCGACTTCCATGTTTCTAGAACAGACAGTAGCAGGATAATAAGGCAGGGAGGTGCCAAACTCGGTCAATCGGGATCAAAGTTTACCTCAAAGGCCCGATGTGGATATTGTCAGTAAAAGACATCAAAAACCAGGGTATCCTCGAAAATTTTGCAGTTTTTTCTTTGCGCCGACCACAGCGCTCTCTCTCTTCTATAATGTATTATGAGTTATAAAAATGATGGAGAGGATTGAAACGAAATGCGGCAACCACTGATGATGAATGAAGTCACTTACAGTTGGAGGGGAAAACATGTGTACCGAATGTAATTAATGTCTTTAAAGAGTCCTGAAACCTGAAGACTTTCTGATGGTAAATAATTGCACTCAAAGTTGGAATGTTTTCGAATCAAACAAATTTAAAAGCATGATGATAGTGAAAGTGCTAGTATATGATGCACAATATCACATTGATCGATTTGAGAATGCTCAGAGAGCATGATGTATTAGCAGATGCAAAGATTTCAATGTCATCACTCCCTCTCCTCTCATCCTCCTCTTTCTCACAACAACTCAAGACGATTAATTGACCCATTTGGGAACAAACATAACTGGAAATGAAATGTTACACAAGACATGATGATGTAAGGAGAAAGATGACAATAGGTGAAGGATGAAAATTAAGACAAGAATAGTCCACCCACGTTCAGCCGCCGTTGTCTGTTTTATAAAAATCAACATGATATGTGTCCTGACAACGGATGGATCGTAGAAATGATAAAATGGCATAACGAAGGTAACTATTCATAAATACACAAAAACATGAACTGGAGATGAGACATTTTGTATGACAAAATCACATGTTATTGTATGATACTTTCAAATAAGCTTTCAACCTCTTTCATATCAATGCACATGAAAGCAACAAATATAGTAAAATGTATGCATCAACTTTGAATTTGTAGCTGGAGCATTTCTTGACAGTGTTCTATATTATTAATATTATTTATTGCTAAGTTCCACGGCATTAAGGTATTTTCTGCCATCATGCATTATTTACATTACTACCAAATGCAGACAACAACCGCTCACCATGCCAGTCATCTATAATCAACTCCATTCTGTTATTAACTACTATTTGATAAAGGAAATCCGGTTGAGAAAAATACATGCATGAAAAAAACTACAAATCATCAACCACTGTATGACAGGATTAATAACACAAGGATGTCAAATCTATAGCATTAGGAATCGATAGTGAAAATTTTATACTTGAAACAGATGACCATATTATAAGTAAATTAATAATTGATATCTCTGGACACTCACCTGTACATAGCTTAAAAATCCGAACGATGATATAAATGGTAAATATGGAATACACCGGACTTTCGACTACGTTTAATTATTTGCTACAACGTTTAGGACTGAATCTCTCTCTCTCTTCATCCTATCTATACAGTTCATTTTCAGTGGTTCAAAATCATAGATGCAAACCTTTAATCAATCGAAAGTGCATTATTTTTTCTTTGAATATTTTCAACGTAGGCCTAAATTAGAAGCTGGGAAATTTTTTTTCCGCATTTGCCAATGCTATAGATAATACACGCAAAACAGACGAAGCAGGGTATGTAATATCACACTCAATGAGATTGCGACATATTTCCTATTCTTTAACTTTGTTTGAATATGTTCATGGTTTGAATACACACTCACTTTTCTAATGCGTGTACGCTGTGTTTTTAGCCGAGAACCCATGTACCCTTTATATTGTGCATGCTAATGTGTATATTGATTAATACAGCAAAGAGTTGTAAAGATAGCAGCTTAGATTAGATTAGATCAGATATTACAATGGCGACGGGAACGGTTCTACCGCAATAGAGAACCGTGATTTAAGAGCCACACCTTTTCACCCTAGCGGCGATGCTGCTGCCACAGGCATCCAGTGGGAAGAGTGGATAGAGGGGATTGAAACTGAATTCAGATTTCGTAGGATTAGTGATCCAGAAGATAGAAAGGATGCTGTCCTGATTTACGGAGGGCCAGAGGTAAGGCGTTTGGCTAAGCACCTCCCAGACCCCACCACTTTACCCAAGGGTGTGACAAAAGATGTATACACTACACTGAAATGTAAGCTAGACAATCATTTCATGAGAAAGATTAATACCCAGCACATGAAGTTTCTGTTTAACAAGATGCGAACCAATAGGCATGAACCAATGGGTAATTATGCTGCGCGGCTTAGAGAAAAAGCCAATTATTGTGATTTTGCTGATAGTGATGACAGGATACTTGAACACATTATTCAAACCACTGATGACAAGACACTTATCAAAAAACGCTGTGAATAAAAGATGGAAACTCGATCAGCTTCTAGAGGAAGCGCAGCAGATGGAGGCCATGACAGATCAACTTAACGACATAAAATTATCGGAAGATAGGGATTCCAAAACCATCGCGAAAATCAGAAATCGTCCACATAGCTCGAAACAAGCTAGGCCTTATTTTAGCAAGCCAAACCAAAACAGGACCCCTTGCGGTTATTGTGGTCAGTCAGGCACACACGAGAAGGGGAGAAATTGTCCTGCGTACGGCAAGAAATGTCATAAGTGCGGCGGGTTGAACCACTGGGCCAATGTTTGTAAATCCAGCAAGCCTAATCAGAATCATAGCCAGAAGTTTAATAAGCAGAAGAAATCCGTTAGGAAGTTGGAAGAAGCAGAGAACGAGACTAGTTCAGATGATGATTTTTTTTCGCGTGAAACAGATAGGCATGCAAAAGAAATCCCAGAAATTTGACAAATTGATTACTGTTCATGTCGCAGATGTGAAAACACTTATAGAACCTGACACAGGCTCAGAAGTCAATGTCATGGATGAGCACCAGTTCAAAGCACTGACCAACAGATCATCAAGTACACTAGTGCTGAAACCTTCCACTGTTAGGTTGAAAGCCGTCCAGAAAGAGCTTCTAGTGAAGGGAGAGATAGAGACCACTATCAAGAACATAACTTGCGGAACGACTGCTAAATTCGTTATCGTCAAGGGCAGACTAGAATCTCCACCCCTACTAAGCAGAGACACCTTAGAAACATTAGGGATGTTGAAGATAAACCCCCATGGTAAATTCGCCTGCGAGAATCACCTCAGGATACGCCTCATTAAGAATGAGCCTACAGATCGCGAGGCAATATTAGCGGAGTACGATGAAGTCTTCGAGCGCATAGGCCACATCCGAGACAAGAAGAATGACCTCGAGATATATGCACACTTCCACATGAAAGATGACGCAGAACCGATCGCACAGAAGCCCAGACCAGTCCCATTCTACCTCCAGAAGCCACTCAAAGCATTGCTAGATGAATGTGTAGAAAATGGAATTTACGAGCGCGTCCCAGATAATGAAGCCATTAGTTGGTGTTCACCATTAGTCATCATGCCGAAGCCAAGATACCGAGATGAACAAGAATTACAGTCCAATATGATCCGTGCAGATCTGAGAGCACCAAATAAGGCCATGAAAGAAACAGTATCACTCAGGGCACCACAGTCGAGGACTTTACCCACAAATTCAGTGAATGCAAGATATTTTCGAAACTTGACATGAATCAAGGTTACCAACAGCTTAGCCTTCATCCAAAGTCGAGAAACATTGCCACGTTTAGCACACCTTGGGCCAACATGCGCCCAACCAGATTGATATTCGGAGCGAAATCAGCCCAAGATAACTTCAACAAAGTTGTTTACCAAATATTCGGCAATATCCCCAACTGTTTGAACCATAGAGACGACATCCTCATTGGCGGCAGAGACGAAGAGGAACATGCTAAAGCTCTGAAACGAGAGATTTTGGCATCACATTCAACCGTCAGAAATGTCAGTTCGGTCTGAAAGAGATAGAATTTTACGGCTATAAGTTCTCTGACGATGGACTGCGACCGGCTCCCGAGAAGGCCTAAGCCATCAAGGAATACAGCATACCGGAATCTAAGTCAGAAGTCCACAGTTTTCTAGGAATGACTGGTTATTTGTCAAAATTCATACCTAACTACTGGCATCTGACAGCTCCACTCCGTAACCTAACCCTGAAAGATAAGAAATTCCAGTGGACCCAGGTTGAAGACAAGGTATTTGAGAAGCTGAAAGAGGCCATCACAGATGATGCTGCCGTTGCATTCTTTAACCCTAGATCAAAACTTTGCCCTAGATACCCTATTATCGTGAGAACTGAAGCGAGCTTCCATGAAGGTCTATCGGCAGGATTATTCCAGAAGACAGAATCAGGCATCAAGCCAGTTCATTTCATTAGCAGGTCGATGACTAGCACAGTGAGAAACTACAGCCAGACCGAGAAAGATGCGCTATGCGTCCGATGGGCGAAAAACAGATTTCGCATGTACTTGCTAGGTGCACCGAAGTTCAAGATAGTTTGTTCGCACATGCCACTGATTCCACTTTTCAACAAGACGAAAGTGAACTTACCACCGTCTTGAGAGGTGGATCATGGACATGCAGGATGTGGACTATGAAATGATCTACGAACGGGGCAGAGATGAAAGAGACCCCCTGGACTACCTCTCAAGGCATCCATTAACTGAGACAGTTTCAGACTCCACCAAAAGATATATCAGATGCATAGTCACTCATGAACACACCGGCTTGAACGAGATTAGAAAAGAAACAGCTAGAGATCCACAACTGCAGAAGCTGAGAGAGACCATAAGGAGCGAATTATGGGAAGCTATGAGAAGGGACCCCGATGTCATACCGCTCTATAGTCTCAAGACAGAAATCTATGAGGCTGACGGGCTCCTCTTCAGGATGAATAAGATTAAAAACTTCAGAAAAGGATTGTCAACTCAGCTCATAAAATGGGCCATTTCGGGATGACGAAGACGAAGCGCATGATACGTGACAAGTACTGGTTCGAGAACATTAACCAACTAGTAGAAAACACAATCAAAAACAGTCACCCATGCCAGACTGCAACCGATCGACATAGATGAGTGACCAGCCAAGATGACCCAAAGATACCTAATGAGGGCTCATGCGGCAACAACCGGCTCGATTGATTTTGGGGCACCGATACACCCCCGACGGCATTTTATTTTAGTTGTGAATAGACATAAGGAACACGGTACCCAGAAAGTCGATAATTAGCCTACTTCTACGGCATCAGTCGCACCATGAGTAGCTCAGGCAAAGGTTCAGCTCTGCCTCGGAGTTCCGGTGGTAAACCAGTACTCGTCATAATGGCAGATAGCGGATCCCCGTCAACTCCTGAGATGTCGCTAAACCTTCCGCCGAGAGCAAGGGTTATCACGCACCACCATGGGACGACCAGAGCACACCAGAGCGAGCGGCGGCTGCTGAGAGTTTTAATGAAGACCCTACAACAAAGCTGAGAGAGAAGTACCACACTTAGATCGTGGAGAGAAGAAATTGAAGAATAGCTGTCCAGGAGATATGATGGGTGATAATCACCCTCATGTTGCTACAGGAATCTCACCTACGAAGGCATCTCAGGGGTAGAAAGGATCAGGGACGAAAGCTCTAAGACTAAGAGGCGTCCTTTGGAAGGACGAGCATGGTCATAGAGACCAAGCCATTATTGAGATAAGACAGAATTACAAAACAGATATAACTACTATAAAGATAGATGATCACACGATCCACGATTCAATGATGTCGAGGGATCTACTGTTAAGTAGTAAAACAGAAGAAGAGAGACAATGGCCCCTACACTCCATACGAACGGCGAACTGTACACATCGAGAATACGGAGGACGGATCCGATGCGTCAAGGCGTTAAGATCATCCGACGAACGACGATCTTGTCGAGATGGCGAGCAGGTTCAAGAGAGCGAACCTGGCAACAATAGAACCAACGCAGAACCGGAACCCAAGCCACGATGAGCAACAATCTGAGAACTTGACCGAGACGATCGAACCGTTCGCATAAGAAGCCGACCGAGACGAGAGAACCGATCCAGATGACGAGACGGAATTGTCTGTAAGAATGACGAGCGAGAACTCGGACGCGTCGAACGAGACGAGCAGGCAGAGCCTATCGACAACCAGCGTGTCGTACCGATCCGGACTGACCACGTGGGCGGAGGCAACCGGAACAAACACGTAACAGAGAAGCAATACCTAATATATCTTGAGAATAACTATTTCACCGACCACTGACATCTTGGCATGACGGACCTTACTCCGTATTTGTGGATAGGAGAGATGTAATATCTCCACTCTATGAGAGGACTTATTTCTAGTACGTTAACTTGTTTTGAGAGAGCTATGGTCATGGTGAATACACACTCTCGTTTCTCAATGCGTGTACGCTGTGTTTCAGCCGATGAACCCATTACCTTTACATTGTGCAATGCTTATTGTAGACTGATTAATACAGCAAAGAGTCTAGTAAGATAAGCAGCTTGGTTTAGATTAGATCCAGAATATTATCATGGTATGAGACAATATCGAGCAGTTCTGACGTTTGTGATTGAGCCTCTCTTAATTAGTTGTATAAACAGCATCTTCTGCACCATGACTATCATCAGCTGAGTGCCATCTACATCACCGAGATTCGACCCATCTAGCTCACTTACTTGCAAGAATGGTTGGATCGCGCTGAACCAGGTCCTTAACTTAAAGCAGTCCACCTTTTTCCACCTATTGATCAGCAGTACGTTATCTGATGATGATCTTAACACGTTTAACAACATGCGTCCGGCTTAAGCTAGAAATTTCCTCACGACGTAAGCAACAACGAAACGCGGCATCCCCACGTCAAGGGCATGAACTCGATGACAGTGTTCTCACATATCTTTCCTCGGCAAGTTCTGCAGTATTTAGCTGCGCGTCATTTACTTCATGTATCCCTCGAACAAACACTTAATCAGGTCGTTGGTCATACACAGTATGGGACAAATTCATCGGCAGCTGTCTTTCGACTCGAACTTCCCACTATGTCCGCGAATCAGATCGAAGACACATAGAAGAGACTCGTATCTTATGGTTGACATTATCGTGGCCAAGTAGTATTCCCGGGTTCCTAACTGGAGGGTTCTCCTCATCCGAGACTAGCTCCACCACAATCTGAGTGCTGATACCGAAACCCGTACGGTGATCCGTATGGCAACTGACAATCAGAGAGATATTAATGGTGGATATTGAATAGCTACCACACCAAGTGAGGTTCGTGAGTATTCCCCAACGTGCCGAATTGTAGCGAAGGTGGAACAAATCCTTACGGTCAATTGAAGCTCTCCGCTTCAACTGCCACTTATTCCATGATTTCTACCGAAATCGCTCATGACATCTTCGATTTCCAACGTCTCCAAGTTGAGCCATCTTCATTTGCTGCTCACTATTGCAATGCGCTGTGCAAGATCTCTTTCTTCCAAAGTTCGCAATTTGCGGATTCGCAGCGTCGAGTAAGCTTTGTGCGTTCTTCGGTCACCTGTCGCTCATTTCTGTACAAAATTTGGTGGTCGCTTTTCCATAACTAATACCTCTCCTGTCTGTTATTGACAACTCTCATAACCTACTCTGTGCTTTTGTCACCGCGAGCTGGATGGATGACATGACTTTCCGTCCACATTCCACTTTCCGGGCCCAATTTCAAGCTGCGGGTGATCTGAGCAATAGCTCATCACGAAAAAGTCATTATAACGCAATCCGAATGCTTGCTGACCCTCATAGTTTCCTTTCCGCAATAGATGTCATTGCTGGCATCGCAATCTGTTCCTCTGCCACAGCAAAGCAGAACGTGTTAATGCATTATGCGGAACACAAGCCACGTCGTATCATATTTTCGCTCGACCTTGATTCGATACCTCCACTCTAATAGGAAGATCTCATAATCCTATAGACAACAGGCTAATCCGGGATATCGCCAAATTGCAATCATCCACTAACTTGAACCACTTTGGTAGAGATGAGTCGGTTGATCCGCTCCAGGTACTATCAAATACTGACGCCTTTAGTTTGATACAGCCTGATGAGCGGTCATTCAATGGACCTCGAAAGGCGGTCTCGACAATGTTCTCGAACAGTCAGTATACGCTCGCCTCCCCAGATCAAACGTCATCGTACATGCAACTTGCCATTCACATGATGTGCTCTATTCTTGTGTGGCTTTACTCACAGTATCCAACAAGTTTCACGCACCCTGTTGAGCGAACTATTAATACAACCCTGAAGCAATTTTCGTATACCGTCAAATCGCTTGAAGGCTTCAATATTGTATTTGCTGATGCAATTATCCTGAAAATCATTTAACATGGACCAGGACAAACAGATGGGGAAAATAGCACACCATAAGCAATACGCTTTGTCCGAGCCGAGCATAAACTATTTACGCCGTCATTGAAACGAAAACGGAGACATGATGATGAAATAACTGGTGATAAGCATTCACGTTTGACTATTTGAGGCGCGTTGAAGATAAATGGTTCAAGGGCGAACTGATTGATTCGATGAGGCTCAAAGCCTGTGGCGTTGGCCAAATCCGGCCAAGACGACATGATTCGTTACCGCTCCAGCTTCGCACTGCCGTCGAACGAAATCCATATGTTGTAGATGTGTTCCAAAGCAACCAGAAAACTGTTTTGTTCAATGATGGCATCAAGCAAAACCGTTTCGTAAGCAGGACATTATGCTAACGCTTCGCATACACTGTAGAATAATTTTCACAATCCACATTCATAACGTAATTGGTTGGTAGTTGTCCTAAAGGGTCATTTTTTCCATCCTTAGTATACATATTCCATGCTGTCACAACCAAGATTTAGAGGTTCTCTCGAGACTCACCACCTCTTGTTACGGTGTTCATCGACACTTGTTTAATTCTTACAGTTCTGTAGCTGCATACGTAAGCCGTCGGACCTCCAGCGGAGTACGTCACGCTTTGCGAACACCGCTTTTGAATATCGCTCCAACTCACTCACCTCATTGCCTACCCTGTTTTCCAGTATGCTGTCACTTTGTTAACCTCTCTACAGTTTTGAAGGCGCTCATACGCATATTGCGTTCGGGACCTCCACTGATTAGCTTTTTGGCATTGCGATCTCCGCGTTTTGATATCTCGCACAACTCACACACTCATAGCTACTGTATTACCATGTGACTCTTTGTTAACCTTCTTACGTTTTTTGTAGACTTGCATAAGAGTGCCGTTCGGCCTCCAGCTGACCTTAGGCTCTCGCTTGCGAGTCACCACGCTCCAACTCCACAAGCTTGATCTTGATAGCTATCAAAGTTGTTGATGTAAATTGTATTGCTTGTTGAGCTCAATCATCGCGCGTCGTGAACATTCAACTCCTGTTCGGTCACATAGGTGTTCTGCAGGCAGCTTCACCTGATTCGTCATCTCTAATCGCGTGAGCTACCACATGTCGCCTACCGACTTGGGGATTCTTTGTAAAGCGAAAGGTGTTCTATGGAGCCTTTCCTTCCTTATTCTTGCGCTGACCCCTTAGTTCCGTTTCCTGCGGCTTTCGCCAACATATTCGATGTTGCGGCCTATTTTCTTGCAAGAGATCATCGTACCTCACTGCTGTACCGCTTTAATAACTGTAGATCGTTTCTATCTTCGAAGTCTCCGAGCTTCTCGTTCCCTGAGCGCATTACAATCCGTACGCAACCCCTCCTTGACAGATGGTTCTGCTATTCTTTGCCTGATTGTCGTTTCTCTTGCCGTAATGTCCTAGCAACTCTTCAGTGATCATAATCGCTCGATAGATCACTACCTATTGCCGCGAAATTTCTCTGCTCTTTACCTATGCACTTCGCTCTAGGCGTGAGTCGAATGCGTGCAGTCAAATCTTCGCTCATTGTCTTTCCATACCGAGTCTTAACTTGGCCCACTTAAACGAAGTACATGCGGCTCATGAAAATGGCAGCTCAACAACGGATTCTCCAGGACGTGCGTGGATGTGTACCTATTTCTGGATACATGACTGACCAGAGACGTGACGCGGAAGCGCTGTCGGTTTCAGAAACCGCTCTGACCAAATCTTGCTCTTTCCTTGGAGTATTCTACACACCATTCCGCGTTCACGAATTAGCCTCCACAAGGGCAATAACACACTATCCATCATGCTAAAGTATCCGGGATTTTACATCCCAAATAATAACTCTCCTACACCTTGATTGTCTCCAGATGTCCCAAAATATTGTCCTAATGCATCATCTGTTCTAGCGTTCCCCCACTCAGCTGTCTCAGTTCGTCCACTCGTTTTACATCCCATGTGGTCTGCGAGGACCTCAAACATACAAGCAGATGACTCGGGGTTACTTGCGTTACTCTACTCTTTTACTAGAAATTCTGCTTTTACTTCGAGAAGTTTAACTGCTATAGTTTATGTCACCACGGCGAAGACTTGCCGAAATTTATTTGATGCAGACTCCAACTTGCAGTATATTTTCTATTTATCTACAACACTACGAATTTAATGACAAGAGTGTGGCAGCTGTCGATCTCCACGAGGCGCTTGCGCTTAATTTCTCATTATAAAATCTACTTCGTCCCTGACCCACTGTGCGATGACAACATTCGCTGTGGGATTTCCTGGTTCACTATTTTTGTCTCTAAAAAAACGCTCCACAAGATTTTCGGAAGCTCCTGAGACCCGATTTTCTTACGGTCTCTGAGATCGTTTGAGGAGTGGGGGGGGGGGGTGGGGGGGGGGGGGGGGGGTGTATTTTTGGAGGGTCGGGTGCAGGGGGGAGTAGAGGTGGGGCGGGGGGGTGGGGGGGGGGGGGGTAGGCTGCGCTTTTCCTCATTTGAAATTTGTATCTGTGCTACTCGCTCAGTGATGGTAATTGCTGTTATTCTTTCATTCATTGTTTGGTCAAACTTTTGTGTTTTAATACTTATGATAACTAACTTTCTTTTTTTTAATGTTATGAATGTAGGTTGACTATGCAGCGGTATTATTTGAGCGTTTTATTGTGCGATATTATTTGTTGTTATTTGTAAACTTCTCTTTAGGGTGTCTCTCTATTTGATGTGTGAGCTCTGCTCTGTTCCGACCCTTTAAAATTTGGTTGCTGTTTCCAATCAACAGTACGACTCCGCAAAGTCTGGCCTTTTAACAAGTCTCCAAAATTTATTCTCAGTTAATGACCTGAACGATTCCTCGTTTAATGCAGTAACTCAGTGGGAACAAAATTGATTCGATCATAATAGTGATCTTCTAGAAATAAATATACGGTTTTCCTACAAACTGTCTTGTTTCCGAGTGTTTAATTAGATCAACGATTTACGTCCTCATGATTAAGTATATTACCTTCAGATATTAGAAAAGTTCCTTTGCTGTTTCAGCAAATGCAAATCCAAAATTAAGTTAGTTTTTTAACTTGTCAATAACTGCTTAAAAAAAGAAAGAAATCTCAATCGAGAGAACAAGTTTTAGGTAAAGTATACTAGAATTTTAAATTAAAATAGATAATAATTCTATATTCTAAAAAACAACACTCGTAGTGATCAATCAACCGTTAATTACGACGCTAAATTTGTCCATACCATTTTTTAAAGATTAAGAAAGGTAATAAAAGGCAGCAAACGTGACACTGAGGTTACTGTGGTTTAAAACTTTAAATGATTGAATTTAAAAGATGTTTGCTGAAGGTTGAAAATGCTTAGAAATACCGAAGATCGACGGTGAGTGACGATTCTCGATTAATGTAGTGGTCAATGATTGTTGAAGATAGTTCATAAAAGAAAATATGAATGGTTGTCTAAAGCAGATTAGTGTATCTCTGATATAGACGTTGGGTTGGAGAAATATTTAATGATTGTTAAAATTACAAGCATGGTCCAGGCGCGAAAACGGGATTCAAAGTCAGTTTAGCATGACATTTTGATGCAAAAGAAATCCGAAGTTTCTTTCCTATACGTCTGAATGAAAATATCATACATATGACATTATCACAAGTAGAAGCACAAATTCCCAAATTATCGAAACTAACAGCACAGTTTCATTATATCACTATTGTCAAACATTATTTTACCCAACAGGTGTGCATAGCATCTATCTCTAATATTTTCCATCCAGTGCAATAATCTCATTATTATGATTCCCAATAATACATTTTATGCGTTCAAAGATGCCTCCTACGTAAATACTACTGTAATATCTCTTGAAAAAAAACCCGCAGATACTACAATTCCCATACAATAGAGAGTGGATATATTTGACATCAACAAAATTTGGATGTGTCATAGATTTTGATTACCCTGTAAAATATAAAGTTACTTTACTAAATGCTCGTGCAAAGATGTCCCATACTAAATTGCATTATCCTCGATCAACAAACTATGCCCAGGGCCCCTCGTGCCCTTGTCGTGCTCCGTATACAATCTCGAAAAATGCGACAAAGAGATATTTTGCACTTGTTGCGTAAATAACCACTATTGTTCGTTAATTGAGCTATGGTTCAAATGTGGAAAAAAGAAAGGCAACAATTATCCCGTAATGATGATTTCTCTATCTATGCATGTGAAAGACATTTTGAAATATAAATCGATCGTATACATCTGCTTTTTAATCCAACAGCTTTGCCACTCGCTCCAACTGAGACGCTCCCGACATATTTATTCCCCCATAACAGTTGTCATCGCCCTGATCCCTCTTCATCTTTCAATACATATCGCACAATAGTATTAAAATAGAGTTTTCGGGCAACAATGTATCAGACATTTTCAGGCGCAATATAAAACCCCGCCTAAATCAGGTTTCCTTTAAAATGTCCTACAATTTTTGACCAAAACATCCATGTTATGTTATATTGCAATTTTATCTGCCGAACAATCCGATTAAACTAAACATGTCTATTTTGGTCGACTTCTTAACCTACTGAAGGGGAGGGAGGGGCAAAAAAATTTTTTATTGAGAACAATGGATGCATTGTAAGCATGCGATGTCTTTTTGCCAAACCGAGTATATTGCGGTGATACAACATTACGTAAATTTCACAACAGATCCTATCAGAACTCATTACATTAGAATTTTATAGCCGTCAAAAACCATACTTGAATCTGTAATGGAATTGTAGATACCAGCGGATTCTTCTTGAGATTTACCGGTTTACAGCATGAAAAGCTGCTTGTGTGCTGATGCATTTCAATGGAAGATTGAAATAAAGACTGAGATCTGCAATTAGCAAGTTAGTGAAATTTCAACGGTTATTCATTAAATATCACTTTATACACACTACTTGCAAATCGCCTAAGTTGATGCGCCTGCAATAATTAATGAATGCTGCTTTTTAGAAACACAATGTTAATAGAATAATTAAACATTGATTTGCATCCTCAGTTGAAAAATGGGAACAGACCTGAATAGCTGCCGTCATGTTTAAAGTGATATTTAATGAATACCCGTTGAAATTTCACTGACTTGCTAATTACAAATCTCAAATTTACCCGAGCATAGCTGCAGCTTTAAATAGGGAGTTGTGTGGATATTTAGAGATGTAAACCAGGCGTGCTGATGATTCCTGACATAAGATGAAATGGCAGATATTCAGATGTTCCCATTTTTCAACTGAGGATGCAATTCAATATTTAGTTATTCTATTTACGGAATAAAGGCTCTTTACTGCATACTTTGAAATTTATGCTTACTTTGGAAAGCATAAACTTTATTATGGAAGCAACAGTCATACAGATTAATCTTTTCGTACATTTAACGAATCTTAAATTCTTTTCATCATGATGAAGCTGAATGATTGCTCACACTGTCTGTCATTTTTCACCAAAAAATTCTGTCGCCCCA
>CAJQUW010006121.1:0-53919 GCA_907163375.1 Prostheceraeus crozeri | reverse complement strand
GTATTCGCCTCATGTGCTATGCCCCTAATGCAATTAGGCGGTCGATTATAATTGAGTAAAATACGCTTAGATATCCATATTCAATATGTATATTTTGAACTGCAATATCTTTCTCAGGTAATCTACTGCAGTAGATTACCTGGGAGTAGATTACCTGTAATGTGTTATAACACACTTTAACGATTGAAACAGTACTATGATTGAAAACTAAGTTCTGACTCACCGAAGCGAAAAGAATTAGCTCTTAAATGCTCCATGAGAGCTAGAAGATGTGCCAGATTCAAAAAATTGAAGACGGAATTGTCTTAGACTTCTAAACCACTATTACACTCTTACAGATAACTAATAAATTATTAATAATTACGAGATGAGTCTGAGCTTAGTTTCCAACCCAATACAAATAATAGAGTAACACATCATAAAGTGCAATTGTTAAAAGTACATCCATAAAAATTGATAGACTTGTTTTCTCGTGTGTTTGTGTTGTTTGTAGATACAACATTGTTTGTTGTAGCTTCATATGATCCATACAGCACTTTCGACATATCTTTCTCGAATACCTCGGCATGAATGTAGGCACTATCTGCTTTTTCATTGATTCGACCTGTTTTTGAGTGCTGCAACCTCCTTGGATATGCCGCCTTGTACAAGTCGAGTCTTAGCAGTGCGTCGTAAAGAAGTGTTCGTAAAGAATTCGCCGTCTTTTGCAATATTTTTCATCAACGTTTTAGTGGTATTTTCAATTTTATGAATCCCCATTGGGCAGCGTTTGTACCAAACAGCTCCTTTTATTTGATGTTTCTGTAAGGGCGTCAGATAAAATGCTTTGCACGCACCATCTGGTCTATGTCGAATGTACTCTTTATATAATTTGATCACACATCGATCTGGGTTGTCCGTGTTCTGATAAACTCGAGTCTCTTTGGGGTCCATTCTGGCACATTTTAATCCATAACGCTTGTTTTTTGACATTCTTTCAACGTATTTCAAATATTCTTTATCATCACTGTCTTGACAAAGAATTAATTGAGATTCGTCTCCAAATTCCATATCATGATGTTCTTTAGCCGCTCTAAGGCTCAAAATGAACTCCCAAATGATAAATAAGTGTGTGGATAAGCTGATCTGGATTTGAAATTCCAAAACTACCATTTTCCCACAATTCGTTCTCTTGTTCTAGATCAATTGGCAATGCTCTTTTCTTTGGTTTTACGTTACCGCGTTGAGCTGATTTTTTCATCTGAGCATCAAGGGAATCACGAGCACTTTTGAAATCAATGTCCGTAAAAATAGAAATTTTCCATTTCATTTCTGTATTGAAATATAGCTGTAGCATCGCACCAATGCCTTTCAACGATTCTGGAGGATACATATCTCCATCAACCTTTCTGACCTCAGCGAAGGAGTACTTCAAACAGTGATTGAGATCGTTTGGTGTAAATTCTTTCACATTTTTATATACTTTCAAAACATTATCGTCAATTCTTATTTTCCAGTGGTCATGCCAGGTGACAAATAGCTTGAATGACCATCTCATCTTATTCCAAGTACTTTTTGGTATTCTATTATCGATATCAGAATTAACTTCTTCCTCTGACATGTTTACAAATCTCGACGTCATTCCTATGTCATTGATTAGTCAAAAGTGAAGAAAGGAATGCTGGCTTAGATAATTAAGCTGTTTCAAAATTCATGAATTCAAATATGAAATATATCCATGGAGTCATGAGATATCATTCAGCGAACACATAGTATTATTACACTGACTTCTATGTATCACACAGCTCAAATCTACTCATATGATGCTATGGTATTCTCCTCGCCTTCGGCTCGGAGAATACCGTAGCATCATATTCGTAGATTCTGACCGTGTAATACATCGAAGTCAGTGTAATAATATTACATCTAAAAAGCTAGCTATAACAATATTATCAACCTACACTAGACAACAAAGTAGCTGATATTGCACAATTTGATATCACTGTCTGCATAGAAATAGATTGTTTATCTGCAGTTGACTAGAATGGAAGTTGACTCAAGGTCGCGGCACAACCGGGGGAACTAAGTTGGAGCATGAATCACCAATTAAAAGCTTCGATTTACACATGTGACTGATTCTAACCCAATGATGCAGACGTTGGCAGGTGCATCTAAGTGAAAATGCGTGCGATTTATGTGCCGTTATTGTGCATTGCATGAAGCTCCATTTCCGTTCTAGAGATTTCATTGTTATCAATTTCTATGACTGTCTGGATCAAGCAACATCAACTGTTTGGGTTAGTGACATCAATTTTGATAATGGATAATTGAGAGAAAGAAGTCCTGGAAATGGATCTTTATCCATGCACTCGAATGCATGAAAGATCCAATTCAATGCAGAAAGTACATAACACCATGAATAGAATAGCATGTTACGGTGAATGCCAGAGAATTAACGGTTATCTATGGAATTAATCAATCCTGTCTGAACATTTTCCGTATTGATATTGTAAATTATCGGATTAGAGATTTACTTAGAACACTCCCCAGGAGGTTGATAATCGATTTTATCAGGGACATCTATGATATAAGATATCTGAGGGACGTTCAACTCCGGGAGCATGCAACCGACTGTGTGCATGATTTTTGCTCGACGAGGCTGCAGATGTGGCAGAGAACTGAACCTAAATGCCTTCTTCAAGAAGCTGAACGGTGTGATTCATTAACAAGAAAAGGTTCAAGAAAAACTAATGCTGTAGACGACAACAAACACACAATGAGGGTACAACAAATGGTAATGGAGGGCAGGATAGGAAACACTGTGTGATGGATCGGCATAAGATATCAAGGAGGCGTTTTACGTTCTCAACATGAGATCAGATTAAAGGACAAGACAATGACTGTTACGGATAGTCTACGAGAAAAACATCCGTCGAGCACAATTCCTTCAACTGATTGATTCTTGGAAGTTTCCTCTCTACTATCAGTTGACATAACTGCTTCACATGCGGAGAAAGTTACGCGAAAGTTGTCGTGCTCCTCAGGACCAGCCGGAACTGACTCGACGATTATTCGCGAGTTATGTATCTTCTTTATCGCATTCGGCGTTTTCGATAACCATGACTCTATTGCTTCTTCATCTTTGATCGGAAATCAATAAACTGTACCCTTGCATTCAGGAGAATAGATTGATTTACAACCTTTTACACTGCATTTTCTACCCATCTTCCACGACTTACAGTCTTTGACTGGAGACAAAGTGTATATTTGAAATTCTGGAATTATTTGTTGCTGTGTATTCATGAATCAATGTTCAGTATCTATGTGATGATTTTCCTCGCCCACAGTCGGCTGCATGCTCCAAGAGTGGAACGTACCTTAGATATCCTATATCACAAATGTCCCTGGTATCATACACCGAATAAACATCTGTGTTCGCCGGATTTTAAGGCCAGCTGCATTTCCATTGTAACCGCATTGAAGACCGCGCGAATAGAGAGCTGATGAACATTTATGTTGCAAGTTTTCATTGAGAATTCATGTCTATCTGTGGTGAATAGAAATTTCAGGGAATCAATGCTTTCTCTCTCAATAAAGCCTCCAAAGGAGATTTAAATAAGTGAGGGTTATAATATTTCATGAGCTACTTTTAGTAAAATCCCGGTAATACGCAGCTTTCTCATGGCCAATCCATAGAAAATACTAGTTTATGAAAAGTGTCAAGAAATCTATGACCAAACCCTTGATGTCCATGGCCAAAAGCAAGGAACTATTACATTGGCGAAACAGACAGAGCTTGGTGCAATAACTTTGAATTCAATTATAAATTAAGCTGGGCTGGAATAATCAATTACCATATTTAAAGATTCATTCAAGATTATTTTCTGCTCAGAATGAGGACATATTCGTATTCTCAAGCTAAATGTAAATAGAGTAACAACTACATCATTTTACTGCAAGAAATACTCTTCATCTGGTGTCTTCTCTTTTCCGGTTACTTTCTTCATTTGACTGTGATTACAGTTATGAAAATCAGATGTGCTCATTGTGATGATTAAATCAAGCTCAAAGAAACTGTATCAAACTAGATATGGAAATAAATATTAATAAGGGTAGTGCTGACAGCCTCGCCTGTTCAAAAAATTTTATTCTTCGCGATCTAACCTTTGAATCCACCGTACCTTATACTCCACGATTTAAAAATGTTCTACTGGTTTCTGACTTAACTAGTAGTATTATTTCTCGGTTTTATTGTCTGGCGTATTATAGACTGAACAATACTTAGGGCTATTATAAAATAATGTTTTTGACAGAAGTTTTTGAGAATGAATTAGCAAATGCGTCAAATTTAGGTCCTGTCGCAAATGTTTTGTAGCATGCTATTCATCCATACACATGAGGATCGACTTTTTTCATTAATAATAGGTAGACTGTAGAACAAATGAATAATTAGCGGTTGGCAAGCGACAGAAGAAGAACGGTTGACCGACACTGAAGTAAAGTTCTAAGCAGTCAGCTCAACATTCAACACGCCAAATTGTGCAAACTTTCATAGACTTCAATAAAAGACAATCAAAGATTTCTTCATCCTCCTATTATCTGTGACTAACAGCGATCAAGAATTGCAATATTCATAGACTTCTCAAGAGTTACATACAATAGCATTATATCATGGATTTTGCGGGCAGAAATATCAGACAGTCTCGGCTGCTCGTCCATGTCTGATATCACTGCCCTAAAAATCCATGATATAATGCTACATGTCGAATGCATGAGCACATAGTGACAATCTATTCAAATAATATAACTGAACCTCAGCATAAGACACTCCTCAGTTTGCACAAGTCATTTTTTGTTCAATTTAACCTTGGCACATTGGTCAGGTGCTTGTCCCAGATGTTTTTTGGTCCAGTGGTCGAGGCCCGGGAGTGTTATTGATAGTCGCGGTGCTGCATCCGAACTAAAGGTACCGGACTGTCAGCACTTTCCAAGTCCCCAATGGGAAAGTAGTATTCAGTGTTCATGCCTCATCATTTTTCAATTGTCTCACTTGATTTGTAGTTCTTTCTACCCTCTGACACTAATTTTCACCTGCTGTTCTATTTCAGATCTTCGACAAAGGTGAAAATCCATCTCCTGCCCTCGAAATCCTCTATCGTATTTACGCATTGAATGCTAATGGTCAGGTAAATGTCTGGGTTCGCAAAGAGGCAGATATCAGCTCTCTCAAAGAGCCACTCAAAGTGCTCTTCCTTTACAATAAGAACATTACTTATATCAACGTCTACACACTCGATCCTTACGCGAAGCGGTCCGTCACTGCCGCCTTGGAAGAGATGTTAACCACATGGGCTTCAAGTGGCTGCCCAGAAAATTCTCGGGAATACTTGACCCCCTATGATACAGCTGATCCACCCAACGGTATCGTCAAACGAAGTGTAGAATACGATCTTCGTGAGGACATGATTGCAAGACGCTCACGATGGGAGGAAGATATATTACAACCAGATGTATTGTAACTGCGTACAATTCCCGGCCCAAAGATGTGATTTATCAAATGAAGCGGATTTTCATACGGCGTTTTAATTCACCATTGTGTGATGACTTCAATATTCACGTTTTTTTAATTCATGGATTCATTCTTCAGTTTCGCATTCAGTATAATTCAATGAAGATCAAAGACAGCTTCTCAAGGTTACTGGATTATATTTTGGATGTTCTATTTTTACCACTGATGAGATACTATTTTCATATACATCTTTTTCATTCTGACCCAAATAATAGATTATTTTCAACTTGAAATCTTGTTTGACAATCATCGCCTTGTTCTCTGTATATAAGAGACCATCTATTATCCTTCGATGATCGATGTGGTTTTCCTTTGTCTCTTTAAGTCACCAATAATGTAATCTTTGTATTCATGTAATGTGTGAAATCGTTTAACAATGCTCGTATTCTATCCAACACATTTTTATATCCGTTTGAAATGAATCTACTTTATTTAATAAAATATTCGGTTTGGAGTTAAGTGTGGTTTATCAAACGGTTGGTAGTCAGTAGATTCAGTAAACTATTGGGAAATGCGTATCTGAAGTGTGAGTGATTCGATATTCAACATGACATAACGTTCTCTAATTTGTGGTAACACGCGGCCTCATTTTTAAGGCTATTTTTCTAAGGCCTACAAATATTTCATTTCTCCAGAATGAAGTATCACGCATCGGCCACAGTGAAAGGCTTTCATAGACTTCACTCTTCACGCACCTGCATGTGTGCTGTTTTTGATCATGTCTGAAAAGAACAGTAACCGGGTAGAACTCGGCAGACGCGCAGATTCATAGCAGCCATTGATAGGATGCACTGCATTCTCCAAAAGTCCAAAATTGAGCCTTGTTGCCTGCAGAAACACCGCCGCTCGTACGAGAAGATTCAGCCAGCTGTCAAGTCTCTGATTTTCATCAATCAAGTGGCACAATTAGATGCTTCCAAATTGAACCAAAATTCTTTTTATGTGAAAAGCACTTCTTTAGAAGCATTTTAATGATTCTTAGTACCATGCGGTTTGAGAGAAGAATTATAGCAATAATTGATAATGAGCTTTATATAAAATGCATTAAATTTGAGGAGAGAAAGCATATGTGCCTGTTTTTCTCCAGGAGATAAGGCTGAAATAAAAGTGATTTCCTTTAAAATTCAGATAAAGTAATTAGCAGTAGGTTATTTTTTGAGAGGAGATATGAAGGCCAACAGGTGACATGCCACGCGCAATTACGGAACACCCCAAACATTCGTGGTTAAGGACATTCTATTCTTCTACTCGTGTACATACGCGCTGCACTAGGAGTCAGAATTCACTTGATCTGATGCTGTTAAAACATGGGAAATGTTTATGAATACGCGCGGTCGAGCGTTTATAGTTAACGCGTCGTCTACGGTTGTCTGCGCTGCCGCTTGAACCACTAAGATGAACCGCTAAGCATGTTCTGTCTTCCCTGAGCATGAAAGTGAGGTCCTATCACATTGTTTGGCCTCTGATACATGCAGACACATGAGACGCAAAGTCTATATAACAGGACTGCCAACTATACTAACTTATATAACTTATTTTGCAGCAATGTCCCGCATAGCCACGGATGTTTGGGCTCATGTGTAATTACGCGTGGTTCACGCGTGAATTACGCGGGATTGAGCGTGGCATGTCACCTAGTACTGCAATTAATAGTCAATTACATTTGTAGCGGCGATTATTGTCTCTCATTCCCCGGTGCACCTACACCTACTGAACTTAGAATCAATAGGCAAACGGCAGGTCCAACTATTATGTAATTGTTCGCCTCTATCACATCGTTTTAAAATGCATGTGAGTATATACAGCATCCGTACACACTTGTACCTTCAAAATGAAACAAAAACAAAGCATTCCAATTCAACATTTATTTTTTCTTCAATTCTATTCTTCTTTCTGATATTGCAAAAATGTCGATCGATAATATCTGAATGCCATTTTTCAGGGCCACTTTTTATCATGCTGGCTATGAGTTCATTTTCAATCGTAAGAAATTACAAACTGCATAATCCCACCGAGCAAGGGGAGCTCTGTAGGATATCCGTATCTTAACCGTTTCTAAGACGGAATGGAACTATCCGCGGATTAAACGGCGTTTTTTCGTACGACCAAATTTAACCGCAGAGGATGTACCTCAGGATATCCTTCTGATATCTGTGGATAACACTATGAGATCCGACGGATACCTGCGGACTACCACGGTGTAGCGTCCGTTATCAGCGGATCACCGTAATGCACCTCCTTACTGTTAGGTGATATCCGACGGCTATCAACGAAGGATAGTAATCGCTGCAGAGTACCGGTAGATATTCATAACCAAGATAACAGGATATCAAATAAATAACCGCGGTGTAAGGGCCACTATCTGCGGAGATACGTTAGCTATCCATAACCAAGTAAACAGGATATCAAATAAATAACCGCGGTCACTATCTGCGGAGATACGTTAGCTATCCATAACCAAGATAACAGGATATGAAATAAATAACCACGGTGTAAGGGCCACTATCTGCGGAGATACGTTAGCTATCCATAACCAAGTAAACAGGATATGGAATAAACAACCGCGGTGCAAGGGCCACTATCTACCTTTCGGAATCAATTGTTGAATACATCCGGACAAGCAATGATGAGTGCTGTCTTTTTTGTTAAGTCTATTTCTTACTGACATGTCCTCAAAATAAAAATCGATTGCTACTTCACAACGAAATTGTCCTTAAAGCAGGATGGAAAATAACATCATGCAAATGCTGAGATTTAATTTGAGAAAAATTGAATAGCAGGAATCTAAACATTTATGATAATAACAAAAGTTGAGGGTTCTGAGTACCAGTAATAAAACTAATCATGCATCTCAGGTGTCCAATATAAAAACAATTACGTCAGCCTGATTTTACAAAGAAACTAGTCGTTTAACAATTATATTAAAAGTTGAGGGTTCTGAGTATCAGTAATAAAACTATACTCGCAGCTCAAGTGTACAATAAAATAAACAATTGCGACAGCATGATTTTACAGAGAAACGAGTCGCTTAGCAATCACAACAACGAAAGTTGAGGGTTTGCAGTACCAGTAATAAAACTAAACATGCATCTCAGATGTACGGAATTGAAGACAATTTATGAAATTGAAGACAATTACGTAAACCTGATTTTCCAGAGAAATCAGTCACTTGATCAACATACTCATCGTAGTTAATGCGTTAAATAAAATAAAATTTACTAAAGTAGAATCACAGTTGTAACTGTCACAGTCACGAGTGCACCAAAACTGAACTAGAAGAATTTTGGAAGAAATATGACGATCTGTAGCAAGTTGCTAAAAGTTAGAAAAATAGCCAAAGCCCGATTTCACTTAAGACACCGGAAAATTCTGTTCAACAACACGTGACAACAGAACAAAATAAGTTAATCGGCGTTGACGTCAAGCACCAACTGGTTTAATCGAGGATGTATTAAAGCCAGAGGTTTTTTCGTTGATTTCGTTGTAGCTTCCCCTGTATAATATTGAAATACTTCATCAGGGGCTATTAACCGAAACACCGTCCCGGCTGTTTTGTTAATCGTTGATTGTTCACTGGTAGAGGTTTTTGGACTTAATGTACATAAGCACTTTCGAATAGTCGATCTCATCTTCTTTGATGACTCATCCACACCTTGAATCATAGCTTCCAATCGCGACAACTGAAACAGAATGAAGCACATATTACAAGGTTGCGTAATTAGTCAGTGCTCATTCTACTTTGGTTAATCCAATGAACGATTATCCTAGATATTATGCTTTATTGATGACTAAGTACGAATGAGACACTAAAAACGATCGATTTTTACATAATTCATACAGAAAATTCAGGATTCTAGATAGGTTCTTGTTTTACGCGAACAGTCAATCGCTGTGTATAACGTGAGTCATTTCGCTACTGAATTCTAAGAGACGTTATTCATGGACGTTTTATTTGTCATTAGGACCTAATTAGAAGTAATTCAATATTTTAAGCTGCCAAATTGATAAAATTGTTGAAAATGAACAATTCATTACAGGTACATCGGATTCTTGCCTTATGGAATTTTACAAATCCCGCAGTTTTTATGAACGACCGACTGTGGTACCGTTATTTATTGCTATTCTGTTGAGCATTTAACAGCAAGATTGAGTCATAACGTTTATTTCTAATATTTCACTACTTCTTTTATTAGGAAATTGACAAGTAAGCGTAATGGAACAAATCAGATGAAAAAAACAGATACAAAATTATGAGTGGAGAATATCTTCTGTGATTAGACTATCTGATTACTCGTTTAAATTCAGTGGTCATGACTAGTTTCAACTTGGTTATTTTTACTTTTAAGTAATGCGACTACTGGCCTTCACTGGGTATCAAAACTCTAAAAATGTTCGAAACTGATGAAGATTACCGAATGCCATTTGCACATGTGTTTTTTATACCTAGTTAAAGCCAAAAGACGAGAAGTCGCATTGCTTTATCCGATTGATCGCAAGTCTGGATCAAAATCCACTTCGAGGTCGAATCCCTGATATAAGTAATTAAATGTCATACAATTATGTCGAAAAACGCATCCTGTACGATACTGAAGCATAAGGTCCTCAATTTAAGGATTTCAAAAATATATGATCACATTTCAAATTATCATCATTAACGATGAGAATCAGCAGCGATGTTTTTGGCCAGAAAGCAACTATTTGTAGATTTCTAAGCATACTGTGTTAACCCTTGCACTACGAAATGGGGTGCAGGTGTACCCCAGCACTATTTCACTGCAGATTTCTCTGAAAATATTTATCATTGAAAAGTACAATTTTACATGTTTGAACCTTTTAACTTATACATCATGAAACAAATAAAGAAGTTAGTTCATAATGAAGTGTATAAGAGAAAAATTAAACAAAGTTTTAATTTTTGCTGTTGGGGTACACGGGTGCCCCTCTTAGGAGTCGGCGCTGATGTTATTTTGACGATGATTTACAGAAAGGATTATGATATCCTTGCTATCACAGAGGCAGGACAAAATAATGATCTAAGGAAAGCCTTGGAAGAATGCAGTGAGCTATTGACAGACTGCATAATCCATGAATGAGCTGGCAGACTACATCCAGTGGGCTTGCACGCACTGGCCAAGTGATTAGTCTACTTCAGAAATTTGCGTAATCCAGATTCCTTCCAAATGGGCCGCGATCCGAATCTCTCCCCGTCGACTGAAGATAAATGAAAGGAGTTTTATTAACTGTAAACGCAAATTTCATTTATGGTTTCATCTGCGTTGTAATCGTAATCCAGAAGAGAAGTTCAGGTATGATTTTCAGGCGCATAGCGCCTAGGAAAGCAAGCCTAGAAATTATGGACTATTGTCCATATTTTCCATATAAATTATGCTATTGTCACTATCATTATCCTTGTCCATAACCCATATCTGTAGGAATAGATTGTTCGTCTTTAGTTATTTGCTGCTATTTTATAAATTTAAGTGCCTGTGTCAGAAGTCTATGCCCTGATACTACATAGATAGTTGAAAATCTGGCATGATTTCCGGCAATCATGATGGATTTTCAGCATAAGCCCAATAGAAATTTATTTGTGTAAGGCCTCAGTCATACCGAAAGCAGAGTAAGCCAAGGCAAATACGAGTGTCTCGAGCAATCTGATTGCTTCCCAAGTGGAAAAGAGAATAAGGAAATGGATTCAAACTGACTTTGTGGGTGTCTCCAAGCACCTCCGTCAAGCTCCCCAAAACCGCGGCTTCATCGCTGAGGAGGACATTAGCCAGCCCACACGAACCACAATATCAGGAAGCGGAAGGTGCTACAAATGCGGCAGAGAAAAGGACAGAAAAAGCCGTAATCGCTGCTTCAAATGCAATTGGTTCGTGTGCTCTTCTATCTCGCAATCAAATTTCGTAATTTGTAGTAGTTGCTTTGATGAGTGAAATTTGAGTTAATTGCAAAATTTTCTTAATTGAAGTTGTTTCTCTTACTCAATCGTTCTTTTAACATCAAGCTGCTGTAAATAAGTTCGTGAGGCATGCAAAGGGATATCAGATCAATTATCAGAGTACTTTATATGTTTAACAATACTGTAGAAGAGGTAGATTGCTGGGGTACCCGTGTACCCCATTTCGTAGGCGATGCAGGTAAAAATATTATCGTAGTGCAAAGGTATAGAATATTTTTGTCAGACAATTTCAGTGAAAATGACAGCATCCCACTGGTAAAGCCAATATGGGACCCATATTGGCTTAATCTGGGAGCCCATATGGGCATCATTTGGGACTGGTTCCCCTTCTTCCCAGATGTTCCCCATATGGGTAGCCCATATGGGATACCGGTACCCCACTTACTTCCCATTTTCTTTTATGGTTACAGTAAATTAAGTATTGCTGACAGCCTAATCAAATAAGTAGAATGTTTGCATTTTTTCTGTTCACGTAATGGAACTACGAAATAGAAAGCAAGGAACTGTCAATGCATGTATTCATATATTCAAATACGAGAAATATAATGCAAGAAATATGTAAAAATTCGTTGAAAAACATCATCAGTAAAAATTGATAGCTAAAAGGTGCAGACAAAGAACCTAAACTATAATTAATCGTGTTTGTACGACTATAGTTAGCATATTTAATTAGCCGAAACGGAAGTAGTAAAAAATGGAGCATGTTATGATCATTTAAATGTAATATTCTAATGAATTTAAGCTAAGGATTGTGGTAGAAGATTTTAAACAGTAAAGTCTCACTCCACACATTTATACAATATCATATAAATTTATGTATGCACTATCAATTATGCAATGATCTGTAAATGAAGTAGGCCTACTTCACAAGCATAAATTGCATTAATTTCCTAAGAATTTTAATGATTCAACGGCCATTCATGTAAATCATTGCATGAAAGACGATTATATAGTGCTTGTGTGACGGCTTCAACAATTCGTATATACATAAGATTTCGAGGTTTAAACTGTATATAACTTTTCATAAACACCGAAAATCTTCTCAATAAAACGGTTGTAAGAGCAAATCTTTTTTTTCTACAGAGGCACTGAAAGCGCTGTATGAGGAGAAGGATGATATGATATACCGTATTTTTCTTAAGCAGCAAAGAATGTGATAATGATAATTGATAAACCTGGCTGCTCTTACATTATTTTATATACGACATAGAGCCAATTTTACCTGTGAATTGATTTCAACAAATGATACAATGTGACAGAAGTCATACTTATCATTATCGCAACGATATACACTGCATATTTCCTGTAAGTACACGTGAACACTTGTAAGATAACATCAGCTTGCATCCGATTAAATAGGTGAAAGTACGTGACATTAAGAAGGATTGTGGGAAATTTGGACTATAATAGCAGGTAGATCTACTGCTTTCGTTTCAGATAGTTTACTAGAATCTATGATTGGTAAAAAACACTAAAATTACTCACTTAAGTTCATATTATTTGTCATCATCACTCAACGGTTCTACGTTATTGTTTGCCAAAGTCCTTTTCTTCCGCCCACCTGCTCGGTCACGTGAATTGGTTAAATGAGTTGCTATGCAATCTTCAATGTCTTTGTGGTTGGTGGACAGAAATGTAAGTAAAACCGGCTTCAACAGAATATCTTCAATGTCCTTGAATTTATGCCGGTTTTTCAGTCCTAGTCTATTGAATTGCCGTTGAATTTCAACCGGCATCAGCTCGTCTATAAATCTTCCGACGGCTTCCTTTGTTGTTCTTCCATCCAAACGCGTAAAAAATTTGATGCACTTATCTTTGAAATTCGAGTGATCTGCCACACGTTTGCAGAAATGTCTGGAAAGTAAATTAGAAACATGTAACTTTGCAGCATTAACAAAACTTATCTAAACGTATTTCAAGTATCATCAAAGTATTTTTATGCATAGTATCGTTCACATATATAACGACTAATAATAATGCAGGAAAGCATTCAGGAGCAACATTTATAATGCTAACCGCATCAATTCAGGGGAGGGACCGGCACTGATTGTAAGTGTTTGCATTCCAGATTCAGTTTGATCAAATATTGTGGCAATAAAGATTATAGCAGACATATACATGTAGTTAGTTATAGGCTTACCTACAACAATTATAAGTATGGAGCTATAACAACATAATATTACTCAAGTTCTTAATTGAATGGAAGAGTTAAAATTTGAGATATTTGAATCATACGCAGGGTGTTTGCGACTTGTCGTTATGCAATTTATCTGACCATTATCTGATCGTCCTATCAAGACTATTCATAATTTTTGCCCGATTTATCTAACCTTTTTGACTCACAAAATTTACTGACTTTTATCTGGCCGCATACACCTTCGAAAGATGCAATGGTATAAATACAGTGTTTTCTGTAGCCGTTAGTCCTACTTTATTAACGGTAAATTTTCGGGTTTGGCTATGTATTGTTTAGTTCTAGAGAAATACATCAGATCTGAATTGACTTTCAATTCAAAGTACATGACGTATTAAAACCTCGATAAACAAATAACAGAAAATTACAACTCAAAATCCAAAGCCACACTGCATGAGATCACTTGCACCTGCATACATAGATATATATTGTTAGAAAAATAGGCTAGTATCATAAGATATCTTTCTTACCTGAAAGAATCGACGCAGTTGAGGGGAAGACCAAGTTCCTCCCGTGTTAAGATGTCCTCAGGATGTAGATTGACTGCAATAGTTGTGATTGAGCATTTTTGTCTCAAGTATGCCATCTCTGACAAAATCTTGACATTTTGTCGATAAATTAGCAGTTGCATGTTAACAGAACCTTGTGGACTGTCCAAGGAATGTCCAAAAGACTTCTCAAGTTTCCTTCTCAGCACCTGAAGTGACACATCATCATAGGGAGGTTGATTGTAGCCCCGTTGGTCAGAGGTGGTGGGAAGTTGGATGTCGGATATGTCTCCATCTGAAAACACTGGTGATGCTGTCGATAGTAATTGTGCACCTGACAAACGTATTATCTTTGGAGAAGATGTATATTTTGGCTGCCATTTATCCTTTGGTATAGGGGGTGGCATTAGTAAAGGACGTCGAGGAGCTTCCTTCATAGGCGATCTTGATCCATCGGAGATTGGTCGAGATTCCGCATCGAAGACGGACGGGGTGTCAGTCTCATATACACTATCTTCAGATTGTGGGAGGAAAACCTGAAATATAATGAAATCCTCATTACATCAACGGAAATATAAATCATAATACCCAAATATTTAGTGTCATCTGAATATTTCAGGCAACAATGGATTGAAAGCGAAAAACATACGTCATAAAGGTTTAAGATATTTAGAGTTGCGTCGATTTAAATCGAATGTGAAAATATACCACTTAAAAATCGATATTTGGATTCAGCGTGTCAAGATCTACAATGTGTGTTCGAAATTCCATGTATTATGAGTTTATCTAGCAAAGGCCTAGTACTACATGTAAGCTTACTTGTATACTCACACACATCCATCTTTTAAGACTTTTAGTGACATTCATGCCTTTGATTACGTTTATATACTACTATTTCATCAAGATATGCTAGATTGATTACATGATTTTTCTTGGATTGAGTAACATTTTCGCCAGCTCGATGGCGTGTTAATAAACCTGAACACTTACTGTACGAGTATATGCTTCACTAGATTAATTGCTTAAAGTTTATCATGGTATTTATGCGTAGATTGAATGCGACTACTTATCTAAGTGAGAGGATCTATCTGCAGTCAAAAAAGTTGCTTGACAATGGTCCAATCAATGTTACATGAAATCCAGTCCGGTACATTCACTCGCGCTTCGAATGTTTGATGCAGTCTACTATGATATCCAACTTAATTTCTTTATCATACATGCATAGCCCATAATGTTAGAACAAACATTGACAGAGATAGTCTCCTATCCTGTCTAAGATATTCACGATTACCCAAAATTACAATAGGTCGAAGTACATTAGAACCATTATGAAATTTGTCTAGAGATTGTTACACTATTTTTCTCACCCTCTTAGATGGTAACTTCTGTCTGCATTTCGGTCGAAGCGGCTGAATGTGTTGACGGATTTCTTCCATATGTATCTTTTGTTGCTTCATTTCGTACACGAAAGTTCTTGTATCGACTAACTCGTGCTGATCTCCATCGTGCACATCATCCCAGGATTGTGTACTTATTTGAAGCAAAAGTACTTTAGTGATTTCACCTTCAACATCCACTAACAATTGCTTTCTCGAACCATTCATGTGTTCCTCAAAAATCTTGGCGTTCAATCCCGATAACTCGTCAGTGGGGTAAATTGCCACGGCTTTTTCCTTTAGAAAATAAATTAGGGCTGAAACTATGTCCTCAAATTTCACCATCTGGAAAAGTAAATTGTACGAAACTATATGAAGGCAATAAAGTCATATTTTCCATAAAATAAATGACATATTGTTCAGCTCAAAAAAATTCAGTCATTACTAGTATTATTAGTATAGGGTTTGTCGTACTGATGATTGGCATTAATCATGAAGCATGTTTGCGGCTTCCAAGAGTATCACAGATCTCAATATTTCTTTTTGAACTGTGCTGTTTAGAATCAGAATCATTAGTAGGGGTACACCGGATTTCAAACCCGGTCGGAATTCAGGTCGGATTCGACACCTTCCCAAGAACCGGCTGGAGCCAGATTTTTTCCAAATCCGACCAAAATCTATTCCTGAATCATCACAAAGGAGAGTTAGCTTATTACGTCATAGTCTCGTAGTAACTGTTTCTTACCTATTCTGTGAAAAGTCTGCGGTCTTTTCCTCTCCCTTACACTGAACAACGTGTATAGGATATTAGTTAGTATCAATGCTAGAGTTGAACATTTCGTCACTTTACAAAAGTTAGTGACCGAATTGGAACTGAAAATTCAGACAAGTATTGATTGGTGGCACGAGTGATGAGGAAAATAGTACACTGAGATGACACGGGTCAGTTTATTCAAATCATCGGGAAATATGCGACCGACGCTCGATGAGATAATTCAACGACTACATAGCTCTACAACATGACACAGAAGATGAGGACGATGAGATGAGTGATTCAGAAGAGAAGGAAGCTGAAGCCTTAGAACTACATGTAGTGACAATCCGGATCCGGATGTTTATTATGAACAGGCCAGTGATGGCGAATTGGATGTACGCTTGTATAACAGCTTCTGCGACGGTATTACATGCCCTTCCCATCACTGTCTACGAACAACTCTATGCCTACCGTGGATTGGTAGGGCATATAAGCCACAGAAACCTTACAGATATGGTGTCAAGGTCTTCTGGTTATGTGATGCGGGCTACTGGTTTAGCAATGTCAATTTTTATGAATTTGACAGAGCCATGTTCTCAATCTCATCGCAACGTCTTCGTTGATCGATATTTTACTTCCTTAGCCTTGTGTGAGGATCTTTTGTAGAAAGGCTTGACCGTTACTGGGAGAATCATATCTCCGCGACGTGACGTCCCAAGCAAAATGAAAACAGCTAAAGGTTTCCCTGCCCATGACATACGCGATGTGTGGAACCATGAGCATCTCTCCAAACAATAAGAACGTGTTGGTGATGACCAGCCTTCTTGTAAAAAACATACATACTTTATTTGTATACTCGTATTCAGCAGTCAGCAGTAGTACATTATAAGTAGTACAGCTCTAATCTAAAACTTGTTAGATCTGTAGTATCAATTTTACAGTACTGAATTTGTTGTTATATATCAAGTGAGGTACAATAATGCCTTTTTAAAATTACTTTGAGTAATCAACTGAGCACGTGTGACTTATCGTGAAAAATGAATCATTTTGTTTTCAACTTAACAAAATTTCCAAAAACCGGATTTTTTCGCAATTTTTTAAAATTTGTTTGCTCTATTTGTATTATATTTTTGGTATTGGAAAGGCTCGAATAAATGCATTTATAAGATAATTTGATTAAAGTGATCATAAATGAGTAATAAAGCATGTATTTCCTTTGATGGAAGTAAAAAATACAGCGAAACAAAATAGACTACATATGTAGAGGTGGACCTCATATGATGGCTGATTTTGCTGATCCGATGAGGGTTAAAAGCATCAACATTTACTCGCCATATCCTTCAAATACGGAAAATTTCGTCGCCTATGGCGTTTTAAGAAACTATCAAACCTTTACTAGGCATACTCCTAAAACTTTTAAGGTTTAGTCTGCGGCACTTCACAAAACAACAAAATTTTGTTAGTCATACTTCCCCTAAAATTCTGTGACCCCCTCATCTCAAATGACGTTCTGCGGTCACTGTTCAGGTTTCATAAAAAGAGTACATGTCTGAGAATTTAAGGAGAGCAATTGCTTATCAATTTCTTTTATGTCAATTACATGCCGTGAATGTCAGAAAGTCAGCGATGCAGTTCACAATTCTATACATAATACAGTAATTGTTCATGGAAGCTCAGATGTCAAAAAAATAACTATTGACGTAACACTCAGAATTGACCAAAGGTACAACGAGAAAAAAATCCTTGGGATATGGTATCACAATGCATTTGCCAAGGGGATTTACATCGCGTATTTGACTGTTCGTTTGTCGATGAAATCCAATAATCAAATTGACTGAAGGATAAGGATAGTCATATAGATCGTGAGAGAAACACAATTTAAATCCACTTATGAAACCATTTTCTGCTACACTTGTGATAATGATAATGGTTTGATCTTCCAATATAGCACAGTTATTAGGAAAGTCGCATGTGTACGTAAATTTAAAACTTTGCCCTTCAGAAAAAATATGAGTCATAATATTGAGATTATTAATAGTTTGCTTCATCATTCCACTAGTGCACTTCAATCGCCGTTTCAAGAGACCGAGATAGTTTTCATATACAAATGATGACCAAAGATCAAGACAACCATACATTTTCACGAACTCCGGCAGATGCCGTATGATATGAGTATTATAGGTTTGTAGTCGCCTACAGAATAATGTCTCTGCCGATTCACTGAATCCTTCAATACACCCTTCTGCTTCGGAATACAATAAGGGACAATATGTTATTTTACGTTATTTTAACTTGAACATTTAAATTTGTTTACAGTTGCACATTCGCCTCCTACCCCTAAAATTGTATGCTATGAGGAAGATGGTTACTGAAAACTGTAAACTTCCCTTTAAGATACTTTTAATGGATGTCTGCTGAGATGAATAGAACTTATCTAACGTGCTTGATTTCTGTTATTAGGGCCAATCCATACAGATACTGCTTTCGCTGCGATCTTCAAGAAAGCAATAAAGATCAGACAGAATTTCGAAGCGATTTCTTCACTTACCACAGCTCGTATGAATAAAGATCACACAGTTGTGTGTATGTTTCAGCTTTCTATAGTGTAATCTTTACTTTTGGAATTTTTCGCATTGTGTAAGTAAGTCGTGTATATTACTGAATTGGTGACACTTCTAAGCAGGGATGCGGAGTCGGAGTCCCGGAGTCCTATCATTTTTGCTGGAGTCGGAGTCCTATCAAATGATAAGACTCTAGAATCCGGCCTATAACTAAATCCGAAATAGAATAATAACAAATTATTTGTCCTTGTGCATAGCTGTCACTGTCTTGATGTCAACTTTCTCCGTCAAACAAAAGTAGAGACACTGCTGCGAACAACTATTGAAATACGCGCGAACTGTGTTCTATCACATTGTAGGGTCTAAGCTACTAATGGCTGGATGTATTTCAAATGAGGCTAAAAAACGTCTATTCATTACTACAAGAAGGATCTCCTACATTATCATGAAACTAGAGGTCAATTGACTAGTAAAATGATTGCCGGAGAGTATCAATCAATCAGGTTGCGCTATTACACTTAACTGGTAATGTGCGCTCGAACTTGCCATCACCGTTTCTAACATCCAACAATATCCAATGTCCTGTTTATAGAGACTGGAACCCAAACGGAGAATTAATGTTTATGTTGGACATACATGATATTAGCCTATCTGCTGTCCTGTCTATCGAGGCAGTAACCCAAACGGAGAATTAATGTTTAAGTTGGACATACATGATATTAGCCTATCTGCTGTCCTGTCTATCGAGACAGCGGAGAATTTATGTTTAAGTTGGACATAATGAAATCATTAGGCTACTTGAAGATGGTTGTTATTTGGTAGTAAATAACTAACAAGAGCAAAACAATCCTTCATTGATTTCCTTTACATGTATTTAATATACAAAATTGTATAATCGTAATGTAGAGGCTGCGGCACGCAACCGAACGGTTTTGATTTCGCAATGACTCGCTTATTACCGCTATCGATTTGCGTGAATATCTTCTTTAGCTCAAAAAATGCTGACAGATATAATAGTTATATATATATATTTTTTAAAACTCATTAAATTAATCACAATGCTACTTATACAAAAATTATATACAATAACACAAAATATTCTAAAACAACTATATCCATATGGTAAGGCCATTTTTTACTAGCATATTTCTTTCTGTTAGCATTCTGACTATCAGATTCACATAAAAACATTTCGAGACTCAGAAGTTCTTGACAGCTGATCATACTAGAATATTGAAGAATTGTAGTTTCCATGACAATGTCGATGTAATCTTAAACATAGACATAAAACAAAATGCCGAGAAATATATCGTTACGTCAGAAATCAGATGTTATTATAATAGCCATATATTATCATAATTATATCTGATTTCTATGAAAGTTACATTATTTTTTATGTTAAATGATTAATTTGATGTTTTGAAGTATGACAAATCACAAATTCATCACTTTTCAGTGTATTGTAATACTGATAAGAACACTTCCTTTTCCATAAGCTTAATGACCGAAAACAAAGTAACAAAATCAACGAATAAAATACAAAAACAGAACACCCAAACGTTTCGACCTTTACTCTTCCTAAGGGAGGAAACTTCACAAGATGACTGTCAAGAGTCAATGGCTTAGAAGTCATGTATGACTTAACACCACTATACAATTACTCGTTTAATAAATGATACTTATAACAAACTCACCTCTTTCAGCAGACAATACGGAGAGATCGTTGAGTAATTGTATCCTTGCTCGCTTGTTAACAGCTCGCCGAGACATAAGAAGATATGATGAAAACGGCGATAGGTAATTTCAAATGCACTTAAGATTGATGACATTCAAACAACATTTTAACATGCACATGTACATGTACAATACATGTGCATGTATTCTTTACTCTAGGGTGTATTGATATATAGCAATGTGTAGTGATTCTAGTAATATTTTTATATATTTATATAAATTTATATATTCTATAATTTTATATATTTTTATATGACGCATGCACAGCACGTCATGAATAAATTAGCAAGACCATCAGAAATTTCTAAATATCACTGCTAACTCCTCAGTGTACTCAGTTGTGTAATGACAACCAACTACAGACATATAGAAAGAATTTATCGTCTTTTTTTATGTCGATATAATTATATTTTGTGGCAGTTTTTATTGTCAAACAATATATGTAGCAACTAATTTTTAATTGTGTTATTAAGCAAAGAAATCGAATTATCATTCAAGGACGAGACCAGATACGCCACATCTAATAAATATTCAGCTGATGGCCACAAACTAGCATTGCTACGAAATCGTTTAAATTCATGAAATTTCTTTTGCTATGGTTTTGCTTTATAGAATAACAGCGCGCGTTTAAATTTGCGCAATTCTTATTAAAAATTTCTGAAAAGCCAGTTAAAAAAGTGATATTTTCTTTTCGCTTTATTTTACAGAACTCCTAATGTCGATTTGAAACTCCGAAGTGATAAATAATTATTTGGAAATGTCTTTCTTTAATTTGTTTGTAAATGAACGGTGTTGGAAATATTTCTGAAAATAAATTCCTCGATTATAACTCTCATGTTCTTTTATTGATCAACCGCGTGAAGGTGTAATAAGCTACTGATCTAGCATAATGTTTAATTGATAAATAATCGCCTTTAACATGATTGAAACGGGATAACCAATGGCAGAGCAAACAGTGGGAATGGCATAGAGGTATAAGATGAGATTTATTTTTCTACCAATAGCAGATAATCGATCGATATACAGTTGTAATAAATATGTAAACTATATAGGTGGAAACTTCTTGTCAGTGTTTTAAGCATTTGAGATATCTCCTTTCCCGGGTGTTTGCAGGGATCATGCTATCACCAGCAGGATTTAGGCGAGGTTTATTGTCATCAATTCCGTTTTCGTTAACGTATTAATTGAATGATAGAAGTATGTCGTTCTTAACCTTTCTGAATCCCTTCAGTTAAGTTCTATATTCTTCATCATTTCTCCAATTCTATTCCATTCACATTTTTTCTAATTTACATTTTGTGGTCACTTTGTCATCTTGGATGTGGGCAATAAATGGGTCATACTTGGATATACCCATATGGTGTAGTCCATATGCTGCCCAGATTCGCCCAGATTAATACTACATGTGTTTATTTACAAGTATGCTTTCAATTTAGTATGAATAAATCATCAGCTGACAACAATCCAAAGACAGAGAATCAATATTGTCCAAGAGTTCATCACAAAATTGACGTGGCAATCGAGATGGACAATACATGGGATACTCGTGGGGTAGCCCGGCAAAATCGTATTCACATTTTTTGTAAATTAGGATATATTATAAATAAAATCCATAAGAAATTAGTGCTTATTGAACATTTTTTAACATCGAAATCCCACTATTAAGCGATAAATTTGTGACATTGGATATCACAAAATGTTCCCCACATAGAACCCATTAGCCCATATGGGTCCCATATGGGACCCACCAATCTCTTACCAGTGGGATTATAGATAGAACGCACTTGAAAAGTCATCGATTTGGTACATATTTAACCCTCACAGACCTGAGTTTTCCATACCCGGCCTATATTGTCGAACTAAGTTTTACATCTAGAATCGCTGTCAAAACTTCGGGGTAGCTTATTTTATGTAAAACGTGATTAACCTGGTTTGACGGTGAGCGTCCTTAGCTTTCTTAAACATACGATAGTAGCGTTTCAAAAGCCATATATATTTGGCACAATACCTTTGTATTAAGAAGCAATTTCATGATGTCTACTGCTACAAAAAACCTCGCATGCATTTCATTTCATTGAAATAGGTTAATTTCTTGTTGCCGAATGCTTATAAACTTAATTAAGGCCTAATATTTTTAGTTTCATGCTGATAGATTGATCATATGGGCTACCCGCAACGCGCTATCATGTACAAAAAACACTCGCATTTCCAGTCTTTTATCGCAAAACACGGCTACACGCGTAAATGTGAAACAATAAGTGAGTGAATCTCATACATTAATGCACCATCAGAGACATGAGCAAAATCCGTTTTCATATACTATTTTAATAAGAAGTTCTGCACCCTCTGAGACCTGAGGAGCTACCCCGCCTACTTCTACACTTTAAGCTAGCACCTCCTAAATCACACACTAAAGCAAGACACTATTCGTAACTAATAAAAAAATCCTAAAGCAAAGCGTTTTAGGAGGCTAGCGCGCTAAGGTTATTGTTCTCTTTAGTAAGTCAACATTCTATTTCACGCAACCTCCTAAAATTCTAGTGTGTGGCGCTTTAGGATGCAGGTTTCTTCGATTTTAGGAGGTGCTAGTTTACAGTGTAGTGGTTCATTTATCATTGCCGGGATGAGTTTATTAATTAACATTTCTCAACGCTTTCCTTTGGTGTCATATTTCCTGGTGCTGGAATACATGTACAATTTTTATATGTTACAATTATGTTATGATTATTCAATATTTTTGGAATAAAATCACTTTGACTTTTGACTTCTCATAAAACCATGAATCACCGCTAAGTTTCATTATCAAACTACAATTTTTACATTTCTCATAAGTCCAACTTGTGAATGATGTAAATAACCATCACAAAGTAAATCTGAATCCCCAAACTGATGACTAACCCTGAGTGCTGTAATTCAGGTCAAGTTAATGCTTAATAAGTATTCTCCATTACTTTTTAAATGTAACTTATAGAACTTAGGTGGACACGGTTTGAAAAAAGTAGGGCTACGTTTTTTCTTCAACACGGTAACACGGTAAAAACTCATGGATACCACCTGACATTTTATTATAATCAAGACTTCATTCAAGAGAGTAATACCACAATAGCGGTTACGGAATCTAGTGACTACTTAATTTGCCGTAAGTGACAGATCATATCACTGAGGTGAGCCTTATATTATTTTTGATCTAACGAAGATTTTTACCTCGTTAACTTCTTTCAACGGAAGGTCGAAGAGCTCTTTAAGTGTCTCCATAGCATCGTCAGCCGCATCTAGTTTTCGATTTGTGGAAGTTCTGGAATCCATCCGTCCTAGGAGGATATCCAATTTGTTCTTCTGTTCCTCGAGATTGTCCTAAAGAAAAATAAAAATGCGCTGAATAACAATTATCACAAGAAATAATTGACATCGGTATTTTGCTAAAGCGATATGCTGAGATTGCTAATACCATAATTAGACTTTATGCTTGTTGCCTATAAAAACCAATGTTACTTCAAATAATGGAACAAGATGTATGTACGTACTGTTAAAATCTTCATTTTATTTCTAATATAGTTCAGTGAATCCATGACACCTGGGAAGTCCTTTGGCTCCATAGCTCTGGGTAGACAGGGTGAGGTTACTTCAGTTTGAAAGGAATAATTCGCATAATCAGCATCTGGAATGAAAGTTATGCCTTATTTAATGACGATTATAGATTAATTGAATACGAGAATATAGATTCATCGGAGGAAGTCGATTCACAGGAACCTTTGATGAACATTCAGATTACAAATATCACAGACAGCTTATTAATCAACAAAATGAAGTCCTGCATGTCCATCACGTGAAACGTCTATATTACTTCTGTCTGAGACAGATGCATTGATATTTACTCAGTATATGCTCCATAACTAATGACAGGTTCCGAAATATCCAGTACAAATATTTCTCGCAAACAATCAAGACAAGACCATATGTTTTCATGCTCTATGTGGTAAGAGAAAATAGGATGGAATATAAGGTTATCATCTACTGTGATTAATAGCTGACGTTCAAACATTAGAACATGATACTCATAAAAGATATTTGTTTCTTACTTTCATTAAGTGGAGAATTCGCTTGAGTTTCTGAAGTATCATTCATTGTACTTTCTTGTAAGTTCACCGTATCTGCACGTTTCATTTGTATTAATCTAAAGGTTTACGTGAAATGCGATCTGCCCGTTCGTTTTCTCTGTCAGTGGGATTTGAACCAATCAATGATCTGAGATACTCATCGGCTTCTTTTTGAGAATTAAAATGACCTTTCTCACTGCCTGGTATCTGAATCCATTCCTTAAAAAGGATGATCTTTCAATAAGAGTGGAAATTCGAAACAAATTGATAAAATTGATTAGAAATGTCTCCTATCACTATCAGATAACGCGAGTTACTAGGATATCCTTCTATACTTATCCATTATGATTTCCTAACTTTTATGAATTCTGATAAGCGATCTATTGAAAATTGAAGCTCAATTTCTGGTAATTGAAAAAATTATGTTCAGCCTCATGCATTCCGTTAACATGATCAACCCTTGAAGCAGTCTGGTAGCACATATCACTTGGTAAATAAAATTAAGCCGATTATTACTAATTCCTTTCTTTGTTATATCGGATTCTCATCTTCCTATCATATGTCAACTAGTATCATAAGCTCAATTATTACCAGATTTAACTTAATCACGTCACGGAGTTAGACGAATGGTTATATTTATGAATTATACCCACATTTACCAACTCTTTCACTTACAGTTATGTCTCTGTCTAGATAAGACAGATTCGTTGCAGGCGGAAGACACGTTTTCAAACTATAGATCAACGAAAAACATGAGATTACTTTTTCCATTATTCTATATGCGAGTAGGCCACCCCAACCGTGATATATAGTTTCTATACGAGTGAGTATGCACCATAGAAATAAACTGTTTATCTGAAGTTGACTAGAATGGAAATTGACTCAAGGTCGCGGCACATCCGAGGGAACTAAGTTGGGGCATGAAGAACCAACGAAAAGCTTCGATTTACTCATGTGTCTGATTCTAACCCAATGATACAGACGTTGGCAGGTGCATCTAAGTGAAAATGCGTGCGATTTATGTGCCATTATTGTGCATTGCATGAAGCTTAATTTCCATTCTAGAGGTTTTATTGTTGTCAATTTCTATGGTATGCACACCGTTCATAACGTTTGAGAATAAGTAAACAAACTTAAATGGACTGTCTGATAGAAACTCACCTCTCATTCACGGATAAAGGAGCCGGCCAAAAGCACAACTGATGCCTCTGCTTAGTTGATTTCGGAATCACCCAAGAAGACGGAACTGTGAACAGTGACTTTGGTCGTCGTCGAAAAAGTCGAATACTGTGAACTGTAAAGAAAATCAAATTCAATAATTAATGTATATGCAAATAATGAAGAACTAGATGGTAATTACTGTTGATACTGTTGATGCTTGAAACAAGTCAGCATATAAGCATGTTATAGTAATGAAGTGGTCAGTCATTATGGAAACCGAAGAAGTTGCTCAATTGGTTCATTTCATAGTCCTCATAGAGCAACATAACATAGAACAACATACCACATATACAAAAATGGACAGTAATGGAGCAGAGCATAGATACAAGACAAAATTTTACGCAGGTCAACATCAAAATTTCAACAGCTTTAGGGGCCATGAGGCAGTAATATGGCTACCGAAAACCCTGTTTGCAGAAAACTTGAATAACTAGTGGTTTTTTAAACATTGTCTTGGTCGTTCATAGTACGTTTTGGAAGGGCCAAGTATAGACATCAATTTCACGAAGATTAATGATGTCTTTCTAGTTCTATATTTTTGGGTGCCTGAGGGAAGGAAGCTGAGATTTGCTAGACAACTGCTAGTATCACCACTATGAATAAAATTGATACAATACCATAGAACCCATATTTTTCACTATGTTATCTAGGTCGTACGCCCTTATGGAGAACGCGTAGTGCTCAGATTATAAGATCGAAAAGTTAAAAAAATTACAATACACATGGTGATACCGATACATATAACTGTCACTAATATCAGTCGTCGAGTTTATGACGTATCCTTTATCTTGATATATGTAAATTAAAATAGTCAAAACGCACAAAAGAATAATAATAGCGGAGAATTATATCTAACATCATTGACCTGAAAATACAACTTAATTGTTGGATAAATCCACGTCGAAAAATACATCCTCATTCAGCAAATCCATCTGATTGGCCGATGGGATAAATGAAATTCTTAATGCACATGAACTATAGACAATCAATGCCTATTCTTGGTATTTCTAATTATATCCTTAAAATTCTTATGTAGAAGATCATGAACTAGAATGAATAGTGAAACGAATAAGAGTGTGAGCCATAGAAATAAACTGTTTATCTGAAGTTCGCTAGAATGGAAATTGACTCAAGGTCGCGGCACATCCGAGGGAACTAAGTTGGGGCATGAAGAACCAATTAAAAGCTTCGATTTACTCATGTGACTGATTCTAACCCAATGATACAGACGTTGGCAGGTGCATCTAAGTGAAAATGCGTGCGATTTATGTGCCATTATTGTGCATTGCATGAAGCTTAATTTCCATTCTAGAGGTTTTATTGTTGTCGATTTCTATGGTGTGAGCATAAGATAATGATTTAACTATTTAATCAGCCAATGGGAAAAGATGGCAAAAAATAGCTTTTCGACATAAACGCACAGTCATAAACGGATTGTAATGTGATAAAATTAAATCAAAGCAGGGAAGCATAAAATTATAACAAACTGTGACATAGAAATTACAAAACGAGCTTATTCTATCGTGTTTTCATTTCAACTTACCTTAAAGGCATTGCAGAAATATCATCTTCAAACATGATTGTCATCAACAAGAATTTTGGATAGTGATACGCAAAGCATGGATATTTTCATTGCTCTGGTGACGAAATGAACGGAAACTTCATTCTTAGCTAATGCCCTTCTTGTATTCTCAAAGAAATTTCTTTGATTGCGAACCTTTTTGTCGCATATTATTGAACGCTGTCTATTCCTCCTTCATTTAAAACTCCTGTTCTATTTTGCAATGTTTTAATGAATATATCATTGAACACATGATTCATAGATGTAGAAAGCGTTTACCATTATTAGTAATGGTAAACGGCAGACAGCATGGTATGAACCTTTATGGCTAAACATACTGCCCATAGATTTACATGCTTTCATCAATTACTCATCTCAAATAAACCTATATGTTGGCATTTTCTAAATATCGTCACAAGAAATTACATATAACACTCCTCAGCAGCGGCAGCAAATCTGTTAACTTTGGAAAAAGCAACTTATTAAGCTTTTGTGCCAGCTGGTCATGGATTTGATCTATGGTTTATGATGATTGAACTCTTTGAATAGGTGCTTTGGGTTCACGCCTACCTCAGAAATGTTGAGCCGTAGACAATGCTAATGCATTTAACTTGCAGAATATTTATAAAACTCTAACATAAACGAATTAAACATAGGTCAGGCAAGTTAAAAATATGAAAATTGTTTGATTATCCTGTTTTTAATGAGCCAAAACAAGAAAACGTAAATATGCAGACATACAGGCCAGCTAAGAGATTGAATTCAGAAAGGGTTTTTGTTTTAGTCTTTAAAAAACAAGACTCCATTTAAGTTCGAAATTTTCAGGTGGGATGCCTGCCCACATTCACGTGGCGAAGATCAAACAGACCAGCTAGGACTTTTGAAACTACAAGTACTGGCATGGAGCATGCTATTGGAATAGCACGATCTCACTTAATCAAAAGGAATGAAACGAGTAAGATTGCAATGCATTGTTAATTGGGACTGTTCATAACCTAAGATTCTGCCGGTAGAATTTTCAGCCGAGATAATGAATGACGTTATAATACTGACATCGGCAGAATATTCAGTGGTTTTATGCTGTCATTCATTGGCTACACTGAATATTGACTGCCTGCATAATGTAATTATTGTACAAACTTATACTAAAAAATCTCTGAAAGTATATAAGATCGATTTAAGTGTTGCTAAAATATCCATTTGAATTAATGTACGGCCGCATAACTTGAAAACCGACTGCGTATTCTGTCATTTTTCGCCATCGTTCATCAACACGACTGTAAATTCTATACCGACAGAATGTGAATCAGCTTAATATTCAGCCGGCTGAATTTGAGTTAATCTATATCTAAATTGTAGGCTTTCTGTATAGATCTCTAAAAAATATCGAATGAAAAGCTGTCGCAAATTCGCGCCAAAGCATAATCAACCATTGCAATTACTGATATATTGCATCCCAATGAATAGGCCTAGTACAATTAGATTCTAATGAAAAGGCTGACTCTTCCAATATAATGCTCATACATTGCTTAGTACTCATAAACAACTTTATGCTGTAACTTAGTACTTAAAAAACTCGGATATCCGTCATTATATCTTAAGGATGCTCATCCGTGAGGTATCCTTGTGAGGTATGACCTTCAAATATCCGTGCACTATCCACGGATAGTGACTATCCTTCTCATCATCTGCCACGGAAAATAGAGGATATCTCCCGCATATCTGTGGATATCTGTTATCCTCTTATCACCGTATCGACTTGTTGAAAGTAATCCGCGGTTTTTTTTGTGGTTAACTTCCCTGTATCCGTTCGTTCCGCGGACTTTTCTTGCTGGGTGGATCTCTCATCGGACATACACGTCCTAGAAAATCTTTTAATTCTTTTCCCAGTGGAAAAATTTGTGTCGGCCCAATATCAACCATCTGATGTTGGCCCGATAAACAAAGTGGCCCAGCGCATTTGTATTGGCCCAACGTCAGTTGCCAACACTCACCCAATACGCGCCCAATACACGCCAACGCTCACCCGACACCGATCAAAACTTTGTTTTATATACTGCTAATTCGTCAGTAGCATACTTGTGTGCCCATAGAGTAAGTATGTTAGGTAGAGTGGTACCTCCGCATTTATTAAATCCTCAATGTGTATACACTTTCGATTTTATTAAATGAACTAAAAGGAGATACAGTCGGAATTGTTTCAAAATGTGAAATATAAACATTTATGCAGTCTTGAAGAAATTACAACGGAATTGACTGATCATGATAGGAAAGCAGAAGGAAATGATATTATTTTACAGATTGTCCGTGTCATGACAGCCTTGGAGAGGTATTATTTGTTCAATTGGCAACTCGATAACCTGCTATTGCTTTCATGAATTAGAAATATGAAATCTCAGGCAAGAAAACATAATAAAATGTCGACTTTTTCATGAAGACTTCCGTTATAAAACGAATCATGAAATTCTCGTGATAATCAGCTTGATTTCCGCTTATTTAGGATGCTCTAGCAAACATTCATTCCTTCTGATATCCAACTTGTTTCATACTACTTGCATAGAGGAGTCATCTCGGTGTATATAAATTGTCAAAATTTTGATTTTTTTAGAACTGCTCAAATAATTTTTTGAACCACGTGAACGTATTCCCCACAAAAAGCTAAATCTTTTCATACAAAAATTTTCACTGTATACAGATACTTTTTTGAGTCGACACTCTACCTATATATATCCCTACTCTATGTGTGTACCCTTTGTGTATTATAGCAAAAAGAATATCATTAATTTGATATTACCATGGAACCTCTTACTTCTCCTCCTTCCTCCTCTTCCTTACTTTCTTGTCACCCATGAAACAATAGCGGAACAACGAGAACAACGGTACTTCACTTCAATATTTATTTCAGCATATTTCATACAGCAGAAGAATTACCACAGGCGCCTCTCCACAGTTACGGTCATTCGCGTAAAGTAGGCCTAAATGGGACACTTCACCTCTGGTTCCTCGACGTTCTCAGCGATTTGTTGAGGAAGCTAAACATGATTCTAACAAATGAGAAACATTTTCAAACACATTTATTGGGTTAGCATTACTAATTTTGCAATTTCCTGATAAATCTTATTTTCAACATATCCAATACAATTAGGCCTGCATTAAATGATGCGAGTCTCATCTTTATCCTGAGATAGAGCGTGGAAGAGAAGAAGGTCAAATATTCTGTTCTAAAGGCATGGACTCCTAGATATATAACACCTGGACTGTCAGCCAAAATGTCAGGTGTGCATCAGGGGCTAATCTCTTGTTCATTATGTTACAAAGCAAATGTTTTTTTAAAAATTGACATGAGCATAATAAGTAAAATTTATTTTTCGGCTAGTAGCGGCAAATTCTCTGTATCAAGAATATACTTTCTCACTTGAGATGTGCGTTCGGTAAATTTTCGAGGATAGATATAATAGCGCAGGCCCATGCATTCCAAATACTTTTAAGTGTATTAATTTTGAGATCGCTCTTTTGAAATCAGATATATATGTTTTATTTCTTGAGCCAGATGTTTAGCCACACAATTCTCACAATATTTAAATTTGAGGGTATTATGCTCAGAAAAATTACGCGATGTTGGCCTAATGTACAAAATGAAATTGAAAGGTATGAAAAATGTCATTTTCCTGAGATTTTGTTTTGTATGTAAAATGCATGTGCATGCATGCATTGCATGTCAGCCATTTAATCAGCTATTTAATTTGTCACATAGGGATTGTCTATAAATTCCTATCGCACCATTAACATAAAATAGTGGTTTCAAAAGAATAGAAGAAAACTTTAGAACTATCAAATCCAACTTTATGTATCAATTCTGCAACTTTCATGCAGCATCATGTAGACTTTATCATGTCAGAAATCACAGTGGACTGGACACATAAGCAATGCCTTTATCATTCATAGAATCTATTGATCGTGAAGCAGCGTCGTCCTTGCAGTTTAATTGTCTGAATGAATTCTACCACAGTATATTCGACTATTCAACTTTTTTGCAGTTTATTTCATAAATCATTTGTAAAACTTCATTCCCATTGTTCGAATAATTTTGCATGTTGTATAGGCAGGAGAATTTAACAAGAAGTTCTGTTAGTCATTTATGTATAATTAAGCTGTTGCATTGCTAGAATACAGAAAGAAAGCTCTTTCTCATTCACCCGATGCACACAGGTTGTGCGTGAAATATTGTATCCTCTTTGATTCAAGATACAAAGAAGACTACACTAATCGACAGATCTTGCGAAAAATAGCCCTAACTTGCGGAAGACACCTGCGATTATGCTGAACTTTTCTTGTAAGACTTTCAAGATTCTGTACGCAAGATTCTTAGCATTTTTACAAGTCTGTTCAGATCATGAAGCAGATCAGTAAGATCAAACGCAAGAGATTTGTGAGATGGATAAGACCGTATAGATTTTATGCACGTCGCGGTCTCAAGATCCTATAGAAGGATTGTAGGCGAAATAATGATGCTCTATCCCAGCGCCTAGTAACCTACCTTTCCTCTAAAGCCGAATAGCTACAAAATACCACAAATTTCACTTACTTTAGCCTTTCCTGCTACAGGTGTTGAACAGTCCAATAAGTCAACTGACTCCCAGATCATACCGTTAAATATTTCAATCAGTATGACACAGGATTCCACTGACTATCGGTATATACAGATCATTGAAACTATCACCACGCTGAAACGAAACAAATACTTTCTTGAGGGCTTGTATAAAGAAAATTGACAAAATTTGACAAAAATGAATGACATTCAACTTCAAGCAACGTAACTTTGAAGCCAGTGGATAAGATGCGCAACCGAACTCACTAACGAATTAGAGGCAATGCAAAGAAGTCTGAAAATGAACGGATTCAGAAACTCACGTTAGCTCATCCCATGTCTCCGTGAAGTCCTTCAGAGATCCAAGTCGCAAAATTCACCATAACGCATCCACTGAAAATATTTGAATTGAGATTGTCATAGGATAAACATATTGAAAGTCAAAGCATAATAATTAATGCACAGCATCACAAGATGTGATTCAGAACATCCTCACATACCAAGATGAATTCATAAAATAGTCCAACTCTAGGCCTGCTGACAGATCTGAAAGTAGTGAATCATATTCAAAATTTGATAGCTATAATTTCAAGACACAATTAATCAAACTCGCAATTGTCCAAGTTTTCCATTCTAACTTCAGAGATTCATTTCGTAATTTCTGAAGACATGCGGTATCAAAGGACGTGTGACGGATAAAGTGGAGCAATACCGAAAAACACCTGTACGAATATTTGTTTACACATTGATGAGAATGAGTTTTGCATAATAGACATAATAACCTCAATTGAGCAGGTTCTGAAACGCATCAATAGCGTTTTTCTTCCCAGTTTTCAATTATTTCAAAGCATGTATGGTCGAATTTATGACATTCAATTCATAACAATTTGACAAATAGAAATGAAGTTGTTAAAGGATATATCAATCAAGACACGAATGATTTTCATCTTTTTATGATTCTTCTTGATTCGAATGTGTCCTCTCTTCCAAGACACATGTTGATTAATTAAAATAATGAAATAAGATAAACATGTTTCAGTAGGCAAGCTACCATCATCAGTGACAACGGTCAATAAACAAGGATGCAATATATACAGACATTGCATCCTTGTTTATTGACCGTTGTCACTGATGATGGTAGCTTGCCTACTGAAACATGTTTGCTGCTAATAAACCTATCAAAAGCTTGCGGCTTCTCACTGTCGAAATAAGATAACTTGAAAAAAGATAGAGGCATGTAAACTTACATTTCCAAATTGAAGTGTTCGTGAAATCACCTAAGACAAACCTTTTCCATGTACTGGCTATCCTTCGACTATACCCTACCACTTGATCCTACTTAATAAAACTTGCGTTAACTTAATTAAGCCTATTCGAGAAAGTGTGATATTCTCGTTGCTGAATAAAGCATACTAAATAATAAGTAATAAAACATAGCCTTCAACACAAAAAATATTTCTCACTTTTGTGCGTTGAAAGACTTCTTTTAATTACAATTTAGGCCTATCTGTTGTGTCGGTGATGCTTCGTTCTATTTTCAGCAATCTTGTGCGTCTTTCAGGACAATAATCTTCTCGTGTTTATTTAACAGACTGAATACAGTACACTACTCATACAATTCCCAAGTAGAAGAATAATATACTATTTTATGGACAGCTCTGTAATACTGCATTATCTCATGTGATTCGAATTTCAGACATCTTCAATACAGAACACGATAAATCCATTTGTCTGTGAGGATGGACGCTTGTTTTCAATACGCTGACTGTAGAAGGACTCAGCCCTACAGAACCCCAAAACAACAAATTATTCAGTTCCAATTTTAATCTTTCTTTACTGTCTGCACTGACGTATCAAAAATAAACAACAATACGATATTCAGAGTGCATCAATCACATGCATAGGTGTAGTAACAATCAGACTGCATGCCAACCATCCAGAAAAAAAGAGAATATATGACCTGCTCTATCAGAATGTCAAATTCCCGTATTGGTTGGCATTAAGCATAGAATTTGACGACAGTCTCTCTTGATTTCTGGCTAGTTAGCAGTTCACTAGTGACCGCATAATTGTGCTGATCCCACTAGGTATTCAAATTTAGCATGTTCTGCTTTTTGACTTGTAAACGATCACGAGTAATTAAAAATTAGCGATTAATTTTCCGCTTATTTAGCAAATTGAGGACAGTTTTCGAATGGATGGCTTAGAATTCGCTTTTACTTACATGGATTTATTTGCTACTCACGTCTGAATTCGGTGATGACTACTCTGAAAAAGCAAAATCCAAGATGGAATATTATCCTCAACAGGAATACACGGCAGTAGCTTTCCATCACGAAGACGAAAGACGTAGACGAAACAGAAACACATGAGCACTGTGGAAATCGGGAACTCAACTGCTGACACACGCCAGGACATCACATTAAGTTGAAGACGTTGTTGGGCTCACCTTCATGAATCATGCGCTAATCGTTGTCTTGAGACAACACTAAGTCAGCAATGTAGTTACAATGATTACAGACATCAAGATAAATTAGAGTGAAAACAAACTTAGGATTAAATCATGAATGAGATGATATCTATACTTAGTGTGACTCGCAAAGCATCAGAAAAATGAGCAAGCCTCCTAGAGCGCCGTTTAGGACTACTAAATTTTGAGCACGTGACACGGGAATTCCATTTGGAATCCCCCAAGAATTTTTAGAGCCAATTCACCCACGGACGTCTCGATATGCCTTGCAGGCGTCCGTGCAATTCACCGTAAACATCACAATTCATACGTCTGCATCTTCTGAGGTAGATTAAATACATCATTCATACCAATTAATGTATGTGCAAGTGCAAGGCTTGAAACTGTGTATATCAATTATCCATAATTCAAGCAGCCAGTTTCAGGATTCAACGAATAAATAATTTCAAACAGATATTTTCATTTGCAGATTTGAAACTTGGTTAACCTATCTCAAACACAGCATCAGACAATGGGCAATTCATCGGCATCGATACGCGTAACATCATGCAAGCAGGCATAGGCCTATGTTCCAGTCTGAGTTATGGCATGTTGCTAATTGCTAGGTGCATGTTGTTTGATATGAGTAAACTAATTAGTATGTATAAATATACTGTATGTCTGTGTTTAGCATAAATAACCAAAGTCGCATCTCCTACACACATAAAGAGGAACGTGTCTGAATAGCAGCGCTTGAAGTTGTCGATTGACTGTCCTGCTCAAATCATGATGCAAGATCCACACGACAACTTTTGATAAAAACATCTTGAGGTTTTGTTGATAATCTTGGGAACGACAGGCACAAGAAATGGGATTGATTCTTACGATCGTAAGATTTTTGGCAGATTCGCAAGTATTTCGCAAGATTGTCTATTAGTGTAATAACATCACATGTTCAGATTAAAAACTTTTTGTCATTTTTGGCAACCACTTTTCAATTAGAATCAACTAACTATTTTCGTCAATTCTCCTGATTTTAATCTGTACCTGAGAAAAAAAGTTTCACTTAACTTAGAAAGTCAGCCAAATATTCTTTACAGAGTACTTAACAAGTACTTATTAGGTTTTTGGAGTCCTACTAGGTTAATTCGGTTTATAGCTAAGAGCCTTTCAAGTTTTCAGACAACTTTTTAGGATTAGTAAGCACTCAACAGTTACTTAGTAGGTTTTCTGCATCTAGCTAAGTTAATTAGGTTTATACGTAGAAACCTGCGAAGTTATCAGACAACTTATTAGGAATACGTGTCTAACCTGTTAAGTTACATTTGATTTTTTCTGGAACTTCAAAAGACAGCAAGGTTTATGCGCGGATCATGCTAGAATTATGGACACTGCTCGACTCAGAGTCCAAAAAAGACAAAAACAATCGTATGACGAACATAAGCTCATTGTTGTAGAATATATAACAGCTGCATGCATAGAATACTGGACATTTGAAGTACAACTCACGGTTTTACTACATGTATTTAGTTCCACATATTGGGTTGTGCATGGAGCGAATGTCAAATAAAAAAGCGCAACCGAACTGACTCTTATCAACTATCATCCACTGAAATCCTATTTATCATCGTGTCGATCAATCAGAGCTTATATCAGAGAGTATAATTGAAAAGGATTTGAGTTTATCTAGAATACTCTAAATTCAATTTGTCAACTTCCGAAATTGCAACTTGATCACATGCTTCCGGTGCTTCTATCTCACCTAATATTTTCATTTCAGTTAAGCACTGATTGGTCGATCGAGCAGGCTAATTCTTTCAACAATCCATATGAGCCACAGATTAAAAAAATATTGCAAATATCTCAGAGTAGGGATATAAAGGAACCTCATACTTGACTTGATAAGCTTAGGCGTTAACGTTTCTTGTATTGATAGGCGTAGGCCTATAGTTTATGAATGACGTGGAATCCTTACCTCAACAGCTGATTCCTATACATATAAAACGATTTTATTTAACTTGATTTACAAACTAGATGTACACCAGAAAATTGCAATCAAATTTGGATTCCAAGTTTCTGATTTTCTTTGGGATGAAGATCTTCACTGTATTCGTCAATTCATCGGAGTCGATATATCCCTGCTCTATGTAGTCATGAAATTCTTTCACTCATGTTGAAAATTATTCTGAATTTTTACAGCGAAATATTTGCTGCCATCTTTATAAACAATTGCATGGTGAGTAAAAAGTTCTGGTGGATAGCAGCTTATACCACCGTTTTTCAAAGCATGGCAAACCGGCAATGTGTCCAAACATTCTAACATATCATTTGAAAAAGATGCAGAATGTTCACGGCTGAGAAAAGAAACATGCAGTAGATTTCGACAAATACAATAAACGGTACCTCCACCACAAAAAATATACTTTATCTTTACAAATGAATTCATACTTGCGAGAAATGCGTAATAAGAAGCACTTTTAAGACAACGTCCGTAATGGTACGAATGAAAAGTCAAATTATGCACAGTGAAACGATTCACGTAACCATCAACGCATCCTCTGATTTCTCCACGAACAAGAAGCATATCTTCCGTCAATTCCTTCAATCGACCAACTGGGCGAGCTGAATGATCACCGGCTGTGAGAGAAGGAAACTGCTGACGTCGTATAAGGCGTGTCAACATTTGGTGTGCTTGGCCCCAGTTTCCAGTGACTGACAGCTTTAAAACGCGATTAAAATTTTCGAAGGTAGTGGCTGACGTAGTGGACAGTGGGCCCATCTTTCTTACCTGCTCAACCAAGTGACAGAGCGCATGTGTAGACATAGTCCCTACACTTTCACCAAAAAGTTCAACAATGCCTTCCTGAAACTTGCGGATGAGGGCATCGCACAGAGTTAAATATGACAGAGGAACATGTTCGTCGGACAACACGTATATGGCAACAGCCAAAAAATAATAAACAGAGAAAATGCTGATAGATGACTGTCTCGTAGAAAGTATGTGAAATGCAATGGGATCAACGTAGACTAAAAAATTCTTATGTTCTTGGGACTTCCACAATGAGAATTCAGTCAGGACATTTCTTGGCTTTCTCCTAAAATGATGTGGAACCTTGAAACGCTCAATAATTGAAGACAAATTGACGGCATCGATAAGTTTTCTACCCAATACTGCAGATAAGAATGATTTTGCCACACCGAGGTACACTAGATGCATGATGTCGAATGAAAGATGCGTAGGTATAGTGATGATTTTGGATAACTCAGTCCTTCCTTTCACTCCTTTGACAGGTAGTTGAGGAGTAGCTCGTCGGAGATGGGCTGCATACGTCGAGGGTGACCGAAAACCGTGACTGTCGTCATCAAAAGGAAACAGAATTTTCCGGTACTCGTGACTGCACGATCCAGCGACTAAACATAAAGTACAACCATACCTGAAAATGAAAGACTTGTTACTGAAACGGTTGCAAATGACACATCAGTTATCGCGATCTTTAAATTTAACCATTCAGACGAATGAGTTTATGATAGTCTGTTATGTATACATCAAATCGTTATTTATTTACAGTATCAAATTGTAAGATATAAATGTACATTAATAAGCTGAAAGCCGAAATATCAACATGTGCATGTATGTACCCATTTAGACTTACTTCGAGTTGAATGCTTGCACGTTACAAATACTTGACTTTGCAGGCGTGTCAGCAGTAAGGGCAACAACGTGTAATCTAATCGTTCGATTTTCATATACAAAAGGCTGACCAATTTGTTGAGAAATTCTAGGAAGTTAAACTTCCCAGTTCGGTTTTCCATTTCCAATGAACAAACCTGAAAAATAGAGCATAATATATTTATACGAAAAAATTTCCATCTTGTCACAGCGGTGACTGTGAAAATAATGATAACTTAAGGTTAAGAAGATTTGGACTACCAACCGAGTTTGCACAAAAATACCGGCCAAACATATGTTTATGTATTGTCTAAATAACATCAATATTCAGTGATCTTGCAGTTTAGAGTGAAAGTACGATCTCGTTTAGTGATTGAAATAAAGCCATGCTTCGCATCGTCCCGTCAGCCAGTTTGTGTACCAGGTCTAACTTAACTTGACATGAGCTTCAAACGAAGTCTATACGACGACCCACTATATATAAGGTCAATTAAATTTATTTTGCAGCAATTATGTAAATATTGCATAATATTTCAAAAAATATACTACTTGATACTATGTGAGGGAGAATCGATAATACTACCCTAAATTACTGAAAGTTTTAAGAAGACTGGGTCTTCTGGGGATAATCTGTTGCTATTGCTTGTGCATTTCTTAAATAATCCATCAACATAGAGAATTTAGTGTCAATATGAACTAAGCGGTGATACAAAAACTCAAGAAGTGAGAGAACCAGAGACTCATGAGAACGCAATATGCTGAGCATGGAACAGCACACAATATCAATTGAGTGATGTCTTACCTGCTAAAACTAAATTTTCAGCCCTTCCTCTCTCTGACTTCGATAAATTGATCAAAGAAAATGCGATAGGCCAAACTTGTAGACGTCGTGAAAGGATAGGCGACATGCCATCTGTGTGCATCAATAAATATATCGTATCATTTTGGACTTCAGGGAAACCATAACCATTGTTTATGTCACAAATGATTGTTGAATCGTGACCACATACTTGTAAAGTGTGCGAAGATGGGAATCGTTTCAAAATAGTGGCGATCTGTTTTGCTATTTCCATGATGAAAATATTTCCATTATCTACTACAATTTGCTCATCATAGGCCACCTCGTTATCCTTCATCTGATAATTACTTGGACATCTGTTGGGAGCTGGAAGAATATCGGCAATGAGATCCAAAATGACAGATCTTGCTGCATCTGAAAGACGATTTTTTGACGATATAGTGTTAAATCGGTCTTTGAACTGAGACACTTTCAAGTTGCAACCATCCCAAAGTGATTCGTCCTCTTCGTCTGATGCTGAAGATGGATCATCACTGAATGTCACCTGTAAATCGTCTTCTTCAAATGGGACAGGTGACGAAGTCCGTAATGGATGAAAATTTGTTGACACGGAAACATTGCTCTCACTTGTACATGGCACTTGACTTTGAAAAGCATGTGAAGTAATGATGCTGTGAGGATGCTCCTAAAAATTGAAAGGAAATTTCGTGTGACCAAGAATTTTCGCACTCAGTTTGTTAATCAAGAAATGAAACCCTATAAAATTACAGATGGTTAGCTTATGCCACTGAAATCATTGATCACTTGGTGACAAAAAAATAGTATTGCGTTTCAGGATGAAATAAGGTTAAAACAATGTTTTTTATTAAATACCGATTAATTAATTTTAGACATAAATTCGTTATGATAGAGTAAAATTATAAAGCGGTCATTCTTGCACTTCATTTCCTCTGATGAAGGCGTTCCGTTAAATATAGGCATGTGCCTCCATTTCGTGTGTTTGCTAATTCTGCATCTATAAAGGCAAGTTCATTTTGAAAATATTTTTTATATATGTTAGATAGGAGCCCGAAGCGCTTTGACTGCCATGCTTCCCACCGCTTAGGCAAGTCAGCATGGATTGATGTCTCGAATTCCTTGACTGACAAATGCGATGACATTCATCTGTAGATGTATCCCGCTTGTATTTTTAACTGCTATTAATTCAAACTTGTGTAAAAGCTATAGCACCATGGCCTCAAGTTACTGTAAAAAAATTGTACATGCACCGGAATGCACTGCGACAAGGCTTTGCCTTCAGGAATAGCTACAACATGAATTTTTGCTAAAAAGGGTGCATTTTCAAATTCGTAAATAATCTAATTGTTATTGCCTAATATTATGCAATTGTCAACACATGGATGATAGCATGGCTTAAGTAAAGGGAACATCACATAAAGTCACGCTGTCACATGTAAAAAAAGGTTCGTACTACGAAATACTTCTTGATCTACCAAAAAAAAATCGAAAAATAAACGAATACCATTCGATAAAAGCGAAAAATAGGGCATATTTCGAAAAGAGAATATCTGGGTGGTCTGTTTACATCAATCATCTTTGCATTTTAGTCTTTGTCTATTCATATATATTCGATTTTATTATTTTTATATTCAATTATATATTCGATTTTTTGAGTTATACCTCTGATGCTCTGTGATATAACACCAGATGTTATTGTTGTAGGTCGATTTACTTGATCTTTCTATAGGTTTTATATTGGTTCACCGCTCAACCCCATTTGAAAATCCTGCCTACGTCCCTGCATGTACTGAACATAACCTGAAATATATTTTTATATCCAGAGACACCAGGTAACTTCATCCAACCAATCTGAAACACAAACCTATGATATTTCCCATCGAACTGATTATGGAGCAAGAAATATTTTCATACCTCATCATAACTCGTAGATGAATAACTGGATGTCGTTGGCTGTTTCGAAGTTACCACGTTGTAGTACGAGGTTTTCCTTCGGGCTCAGCCTTGCCTTCTAATATACTTTTTTCGATCCTTAAATTAAAAAAACGCATTATCTTACTCATGTGGTAGCTTTCGTTTGGAAATACCGTAGCAATGCAAGGGATATATCAACTTAACGCAAAGTAAAAGGTTAAATGGACTTCTAACGCACAAGAATTTTAGGATCGCAAAGATTTTCTGATCGCAATTTCGTTCTATTGAAATAGACTTGACAAATTACGTTTCACTTATCCAAAATAACTTAGACTAGAATTGCCGACTGCATGTTGCAGTGGAACACGGATAACTCGAGCTCGCGGGAACGAAAAATTTGCTTCAGTTATCCGTGATTCGTATTAGTTAGTACACAATTAGTTAAAACACAAGTAAAATTAGTTAGTACACAATTATGATTCGAAATACAATTAATCAATGTTAAAATTTACATATGCAGGTAGGTATTGATCTAATATAAACTTGCTTAATCTAATCAGTATAGACTAAAATGTACAATACCTGCATGCACTGCAATTCATGAAATTGATTAATATATCTACATGCATGCCTAAGCTTACAATATCAAACTTATCATTTTAATCTACAATTATATAGTCTGAATTACAATTGCTTGCATATGCAAGATTGCCCATATATTTCTAACCAGATGAGTACAGTATTTCCCATTTTTTGAAGTGAAATCATTCTCAGACACAAAGTTAAAACTTAAAAATCAGAAACCATTAAAACAATATTACTGCATTCTAATTTCTAGCTTAACAAAAATCACACAGGATGAAAAAAAGTCAGTGATGAGACAACGATTTTTCGAATCAATTTCAAGCCTGAACCGATAGAAACACAATTTAATGTTTTACGTGCAGTACAGAAAGTTGTCAGTGTTTATCTAACGATGCGATCGGCATTAAGGTTGATTCAGGTTAAACATTTTAGTTTGAGTTATCTGTGAAATCGTAAAAAACGTTCAACTAAAGCGTGAATTTTAATGGCTTTATCACTAAATTGAAGTGGGAAATCTGACTAAGTTCGAGTTATCCGTGAATTCGAGTTGACCGTGTTGTACAAGATAATTGTTAATCTTTCAACAAAACGATTAAAATGGTTTGGTTAGCAAAGCAATGATCGGAAGCGCCAGCGGTCAGGAAAAGATCTTGCGGTTGAAACTGCGGTGGTAAAATGGATAGCAAATGCAAGGGAGAAGAACGCTCCTTTGAGTGGACCCCTCGTAAAAGAGAAGGCCGAAGAACTTGCTGAAAAGCTCGGGAAGGATGGTTTCAAGGCAACAGATGGCTGGTTTTCTCGTCTGAAGAAGAGAGAAGGTCTTCAGCAAAAAAAGCTTCATGGAGAGGGACAAAGCGCAGATCTCGTCTCATGCCAACAGTGGTTAGAGACTGAATGGCCTAAGGTCCGTGAAGGATATTCCGATGAAGACATTTGGAATGCAGATGAAAGCGGAATTTTCTATCGTGCGCTACCAGATTCAACTTTGACATTCATTCATGACGCAAGAAAAGGAAACAAGAAAATCAAAGATAGATTTATCGCCCTATTTTGCTGTTCCATGAGCGGCGAAAAGAAAAATATTCTCGTGATCGGCAAATTCAAAAACCCTCGCTGCTTTAAGGGAATTTCCCTGCCTGTTGAATACAAAGCCAACAAAGCTGGGTGGATGACTTCTGCATATTTCACCAAGTAGTTAACCGACTGGAACACAAAACTTATGAGACAAAATCGAAGAGTTCTTCTACTTTGTGACAACTGCTCTGCTCATCCGAAAGACTTAAATTTGAGCAGCATAAAGATAGTGTTCCTTCCGCCGAACACGACTTCGCTTATGCAACCGTGTGATCAGGGCGTGATTCAAGCAGTGAAAGCAACTTATCGTCGAGAAATGTACCGGAAAATCTTGAGAGAGATAGACAACATGAGTGATTCGTCGGCCCCTGAACTTGCCAAGAACATGAATCTGTTGGACGCAATTATGCTGTTGAATAATGCTTGGGAGGATGTGGATCCAGTCACCATTCGCAACTGTTGGTGCAAATCACGATTGCTTGTTGGACCACACGAAAAGCCGATTAGGTTTGTTTCGCCACCCACATTTCCGGATGGAAGGGACATGCCAATCGAAATTTGGACTTCATGGCTATCCGTGGATGACAATCTACAAGTCACCGGTATTCAAACTGACGACGAAATAGTGGAAGATGTAGTGATTTCCTTCAAAGATGCAAGTCATGATGTTTTGGAACCAGACATTGAGGAGGTGGAAGATCCTGAAGAAGAAACGCCGCCAACTACGCAAGAGATGATGAAATCAATGGCTACGCTTCAAGCAGGTTTATTGTCTCGAAATTTCTGTGACTTCCGACTGCTCAGAAATTTTGAACAAGCAGTCAACCAAATTGTGGATCGGGAATTAAAGCAAACAACAATTGACCAATTCTTCGTATCTAACTTAGATTGAACACTTTCTCTATGAGATAGATTTACAGTATAAAACAAGTCATACATTTGATTCACGAAAGCCAATTGAGTGTAACAATAAACATGTTATAGTATGGAAACAATTTTTTTGATGTGTTTTTCACGTATTCTCCTTGCTAAAGTCAAATGCTATAATTCTTTATAAACTACAATTTACTTTAACGGAATTATTAATATAACATTGCTATATCGTATGAGTATCAATTCAACAGTTAAACATTCTACAAATTACACATTTATTCAGCGCAATAGTACACTACTAATACATGTATGTGAATGTAGGCCTACAATATAGAAATATAAAGATTGCAACAACTAGAATTACACAAATTCACACTAAATCTTACTATTTCGTATCACTGTTTACTAACAATGTTATATATCCGTATATATAGTTTTTCGTAGCATTTTGCCTTCATTATTAGGCAAAATATACATGTATTTCATAATTTCGCTTAATTGAATCAGCGGGATAATTGACTCAAATGTGGCGGGACAAGTGTGATTCCATTAAGCGGCTTCCACTGTACCATGGGGGTTTACGTCTAAAAATCAAAGTAAAACGAATTTCTCAAAGTCGACTTCGAGTGCCATAAAAAGCCCAGTGGAGGTCTCCTTCCGCTCATATATAGAAACAAAATTTATCCAAGTTGACTGAGTATTAGTGAGATTAGTCAAAATGAAATTCCACTACCATGTGGCCGAGCCCTCGGAAAGTCACTGTGCAAATACATGCATATTTTATAATATTTTCTTCCCTATGAAAAGCAATGAGCAAAATATGTTTTTTAATGATAGATATTTTCATTTCTTAGAACAAATTTCAAAACATTATTTAACTGTAGACATGTACATGACAGCAAGATCAACATTCACAATTTCAAATAGGCCTATAATAAATCTTGGAAGTGTGAACCACCTACACGAATGTATTCGTTAACACACTAAGCGAATGTATTCGCTTCATGTTATCAAAGACTCGCACAAGTTTATCATGAGTGACTGAATTAGTAAAGCGGAGAAATTCGTCTTTCTGTTCTTGAATTGTTTTTGAACATATTGACCTTTGCTCCACACCACAAGTAAAGACGGGTGGGGGCGGATCCCTTGTGATTTGTAGATCTTCAAAATGCTGATGCAGCCAATTCAGCGTTTCGTTTGACGTGTGTGCAGTTGCACCATCTTGCTGAAACACTGCGAGACTTCTCATGGGAAGTCACCGTCTCTTCAAAAAAGAATGGTCCAATAATCCTCTTCCTGCTTATAATGACCCAAACACCAAGTTTTAAGGAGTGAGGTACCGATTCATGAAGGTTGAATGGGTTCACCTCAGACTACATGATGGAATTTTGGTTTTTTATGTAGAAAGATAACGAGATAAGTGAAACCACGCCTAGTCGCAGTAAAGTGAATGGTCAAGATCGAGATTTGCTTCAATAAACCAACAAAGTAGTGAAGGTGCTAAGCATGATCTGCAACCTTTAGCTATTGAACTGCTCGCATCTTATGAGGATAAAGTCATTATGAGTCAACAGCAATTTAACAGATGATTTAAAGCAATCTCCACATGTTGCAAATCAATGATTGTTCCATTTCTCTGATTTATTTGTGGGGACATTGATCGACGTTCGTTCTGCCTGTTGAGCCATCAAGCTAGTGATCAATTACCGTAAGGCGGGGTGACTTTGGACAGTTTTGAAGTTTACCTCAAATCTTCAATTACTTAAAAGTAGAAAAATTACTGATAATTGACATCAAAAGTTGCATCTGCATTAGTACAACATGCTTACCAATAACCAATGCTAACCAACATTTGTTACAGTACTGTTTTTTTTAAAAAAACTGTCCAATGTCACCCCGGGATGGGGTGATTTTCGACACTCAATAAATTAAAACAGATTTTTATGAAAATGTCGACATGCAGCACTTATATTTTACTGTGTACTAAAAAAGTGAGTGAAGAATGTTCAGTCACACATAGCATCATGCTTTCTTTTGATCTCGTGCTCAACGTTGCCTCATTCGAAAAGATAAGGAGCATTACTGTGCGAATTTCAATGAGTTCGAAGAATTTCTGGGAGCTGGATTGTCGCACCTTGTGTATGGCTCGTTGGCCTAAATGTGAGCCTGAAGGATTATTTTGTGTGCATACCATGTTCGACTCATACCACTCTCACACGAATGTATTGACAACAGCAGTTGAAAGTGATCACATTACTTTCTTACCATAAACAGCACCTTAGCTCATCTTTTTCAATCCAATGTCATTCAAATCCACATAAAAATGTTTAGGGGATTGATGGTGAGCGCGGCGAAGTAAAAGCAACAAGCGTCTGATTAGGTCCAATAAGTAACAACGATGGAAATTGCACGGGTTAAGTCACGCATAAATTCAAAGCTCCACGTAGATGCAATTGTATGCAAAAATGTGCATGCCATGTGCTACTCTTTTGACTGGTCAAGTTGCTATGGGGATTACAATTCGCATCAACTGGTCGTCCATTCATCACCGAGTTTAAGAAAGACACACTGTTTTTCAAACGACATTGTATGAATATGGAAGGACTCACAACAAAATCGATCATCAAAATTGCGTTTGCCAATAACACTCAATATGAAAAGCGATGATGCTATGTCAGGTAATTAACAGCGAACATCCTGAATTGTATGAGAACTTCTTAGGAACATCTTCAAGAAATTACATGCCAAAAATTCAAAGTAGGCCTATTTGATAAAATGTAAATACCACAGAGCTGTGACGATTACAGAAAACCCCGAAACCATGTAAACAGCGAAAGTCAATATCAAATTTTTTAACTGAAAGAAAATATGTGCTTTTGGTTTTAGTTGCTCTATTAAAGTACAATTATGTCGGCACGTCCGCTGTCCCATGTCACCGAATTTTTGAATTCTAGCACTTTAATTCAAGTTAAATTTTAATTCAAGTTTTATTCAAGTTTTTGTTATTGAAACGAGATGCTAACTCTACGGTGCAATATTTTAACTCTTCTTCTGCTTCCACTAGAATATTCGTGTCAGGTCTTCAAAGAAAGGAAATCTGATGAGCTCCTTTCGAAAATGTACAACATCAAACACACACGCGCGCATTGCTTATTGTCTGTCTCATAAGCCGGCCTCGCAGCACAATTATATTGTGTGCGTTCGTTCCCATATTGATAAAATATGACTTATCAAACGAATTTTTCGCATTGAATATCACATCGATTGTTGCAATGCTGGTCAATAATTAGATTGCATTTGATAAGATTTACGAAATTATATAAAGCTTTCCGTTTGTGCAACGATTAATGAAATGGTCTGCATTTACTTAATATATTGGTAGTGGCTCTTGTCACCACAAAATGATAACGATAAGACACCCTCAGGCTATTGTCAGCGCTCAAAAAAAGTTTACGCTCTCAGAATGATTCCGTTTGTTGAGTTGATTTTTTCACACATATTTCATAAAACATATTCAAATAATTAAATGCATGAAATTTTGTGGCCGAATTTCTCTCAGAAATAGATTTGTGGATAATCTCAAAAACAGTGATGATAATTGAATGATCTCATGCATTATAATTAAGTAATTGAGAAGTAGATGCATGTTTGTCAGAAGTGAACTTCTCTTGATCAAAGATATACGTTAATGAAACATGAACGTAATTTGCTCGGATGTGATAATCCAAAAATTTGAGTATACGTGAATTTCATGTAGCTATTTGGATACGCAAGGTACCATTAATGAATTGAGAGTCAACAGCTCAAGAATCTGAATTGTCGTGACAACATGTATTTTGAATTTCTTTGAGTGGCAAGAATAGCCTGTGGGTGTGTTGTTGTTACCACTCAGCGGCAACAACTGCCACTGCCTAGTAGATCATGTTGAAAGGATGTATTACATGCATGATATTCATCACAACAAAATCATTTCACAATATGTGCTTCAATTCCCTAATGGATGAACAGTAAATATCTGCAAAACACGCTGATTTTCAATGAACGTCTAGTACTAACGCAGGAGATAGAAACATCCACCACGTTAATTTCATAACATGTTTTCAATTATGACCTTTTAAACAAATAGGTGATATTATTAATGTACACATCACTCGTTCTGCTTCGTACGAAATCTTGAAAATGTGACCGCGACAGAAGCTGGCAATGTTAATTTTCATTGTTATTGTTTACATCTACAGTCTTGGAGCCATATATCGTTGGAATAATGCTGCTATATGCACACTCTATGGCTATATGTTCGGTATGACTAGGTATTACAGTGAATTGGTAAATGGACACATTGTTTATAATTGCTGATTGAGGATCTTGACTGTCATCCAGTCACCTTGGCTGCAATGTGTCGAATTCCAAAATAAATTTCTCACTCCCAAAGATGTTCTCTCCACTTGTCGAAGCTATTCTGTTGCACTTACTGTTGCAAAATAAGCACACATACAAAAATGAGACTGTGGACGCTTCGCGTGCCAGACGCCTTCTCAAATGTGCTATGTTTCTTTTGGAATTTAGCATATTAACGACAATGAACAGATACAATATTCTGACAGATTATTCTGATGATTATGATCTATGCTTATGACAGTGACGGGATTTTAACAAATCACTTTATTGTAGTTTTGGTTCATACTTGAGTAATGGGCAAAAGACCGTTCCAGGACACCCCATTTTTCAATTTTTTTTGCACCTCTAAAAACGACTAAATTTATCAATTTAGGTCATTATTTCAGGTTTTTAAGACCTAAATTCATGAATTTAGACGTTTTTAAAGATACCGATTTTTCAAAAAATGGTACTTTTTAAATGGTCTAAATTCATGAATTTTGGCCATTTTTCAGGTTATGAAGAAAAAAACCGTTTTTAAAAATACCCAATTTTTCAAATTTTTCAAAATCTCAAAATTTGAGAATTACAATTTTCTCGCTTAAATCATGACCGTTCCAGGACACCGAAAATCATAAAAGTTGAAAATTTCAAATTCATGAATTTTATCCATTTTTCAGGTTTTTAAAATATATCATGTGACTAAAAATATTTCTTTAAAAATGGAAGAAACAAAAGTGGATGAAATAAAAGTGGAAGAAACCGCAAGAATATATCCTTCGTTATCACAGTTAAAAATAAGTGAATTGAATAAAGAAAAACACAAAGATAGAGTACGTTATATGAAAGATAAGGAATCTCAATTATTATTAAGATTAGAACATTATAAAAAATTAAGAAAGAGATGGTCCAATGTTAAGAATGTAACACAAGGAATTGGCATATTCTTAACACTAAGTTTAGGTGCTTTAACAGTTGTTATATCTTCAGGTGTTTTAGTAATTCCAGTAGTTTCTACAGCTTTAACAGGTACGGGTGTTTTTGCAACTTCACTTGTTACAATGTTAGATAAATCTTTAATAACTAAGAAACGAAAATCATTAAAAACTAAGCATTTACATATAAAAGAAGTCTATGATAAACTACATTACTACTTTCAAAGAGTATGTGATGATAATGTTATTACGTTAGATGAGATTGAAAAATTTGATCAAATAGCTAATGAAGTAAATCAAATATCATTTCATTTAAAGTCCGAAAAAATTGATGATAAGAATAAACAGGATGGCAAAATTTCGAGTGATGGTAAAATTTCTAATGAAGAAAATGATAAAATTTTTTTAGAAGAGCTAAAAACTTTAAGCGAAAATTTAAGCAAAACTTTATTAAACAAAACTTAAAACGAGAAAACTTTAAACGAAAAGATGTCAGACAACAAAGTAATAAAAAAATAATTTGTTCAGTAAAATGTTTTTGTTGTATTCCAATGTTACCACAAAATTCAAATATTATATTTTAAAAATGGATAAAATTAAAGCTGATAATGAAAAAAGAATTAAACAATTAGACGAGTTAATAAAACAAAGAAATATTATGAAAGAAAATCATCTTCAACATAGAATGACAAAAGCTGGTATTCAATCTGATATGTTTGAAAAAATGCAGCAAACCGAGCAAGTAAAAACTGATTTTGAGAAAACTATGAAACCATTTAAAACTCTTGAAAAAGAACTTACAAATAATGATAAACAAATTGATATAACAGATCCAGAGCACAAAACTATATTAGATGACTATGAATTACTAGAATCAAACATTGATAAGAAATTACCAAAATCTATGCAATTGAACATTCTATTTCATTTATAGATGGAAAAACAATACCTAGATTTTATCTCGGACAAAAAGAAATATTTCCACAACCTTTTCGAGGTTTAATTTTTCACCAGATAAATCTCCTTTTAATTTAGATAGAAATTTTTTTGATCTTTCAAGAGGAGCAGATTTAAATAATTATGCTGTAGAAGATCTCATAAAATATAAAGCTATGTTAGATAGAGTTAAAGCAGGAAAAACTCTTAAACGCTATAGAGAATTAGAAAATTTATTATCAACAGCAGCTAAAGTAGGAAAAGGTTTATCTGAAAAACAGAAAAAACTGTATTTTTACCAGATGAACCACAAGAATTACTAAATAGATTAAATATTTTAATATCTGCAATAAAAGAAGGACATAATTCTAGTTTCAATGAAATTCATGCTATATTGAAAAGACTGTTAGAAAAGAAGATTCTAAATGAAGAGGATTATAAAAATATAACGGGACATCGGAGATGTCTTCCAGGGCTTCGACCGTAGCTGAAATATGTTTTTTTTAAATTTTTTTATAAAAGATATTTATTCAAATTTTAACTAAAAAATGTGTTCAGCAGATTTAGACAAAATTAATAATCATTTAGAAAATTTGACAGAGATTTTGGGTTCATCAAAATTTAGTACGACGCTAAAAATTATAACAACTACTTCATCACACACTTGTAATTTAGAACCCATTCTACATTTGGAACAAAATAAAAATTATCAAATTGCATTGACTAGTTTCTCCACATTTAACACTATTCAAAACGTTATCAAAGATGTGAATGACCAATTTAGATATTCTACTGATAAAGGCAAAACGTGGAAAATACTAACTTTTCTTCCTGGTTCTTACGAAGTTGAATCAATATCAAATGAAATTAAGAGATATTTAGGTATACCATTTAAAGATAAGAAACAATTACATTTTGCAGTTGAACCGGCAGTTAATAAATTTTCTCTTACTTTAGACGAAAATCATCAAGTTGATTTTAATCATGATAGATCATTGTCAAAGGTATTAGGATTTAATAAACAAACCTATAGACAAGGTTATCATTTAGGTGAGAAGATTCAAAGAAATAACTGAAATAAATTCAATTGTTGTACATTGTGACATTATTGAAGGAGGATATATAAATGGAAAACTGTCAAATTTAATATTCAGTTTTCCAGCTTTTACTGTACCCATTGGTTATAGATTATATGTAATTCCACAAACATTAATATATTTCCCTATTACAAGAAAAACTATTAACAACATTAACATGAGAATCACTGATGAAAAAGGACAAGAAATAAATTTTTGGAGGTGAAGAGATTATGATAGTTCTTTTGGTTCGAGAGGTATAAACTCCCGTTCGGGAGGTATAAACTCCCGTTCAAGAGGTATAAACTCCCACGCGAAGCTAGAGAAGCTTAATTTTCTTCTTCTTTAGAAACAAAAAATAAAAAATCAAAAATAATTTTTTTATTAAAAGATGAGTGAAGTACTACCATTAAATAAAAAAAAACTTAAATTTAATCATCATCCAAATTTATCTAATAAAGTTTTGTCAGTTATTTGTGGAAGATCAGGATGTGGAAAAACATATCTATTATTTATAATTTTAACGACTCCAAATTTTTTGGATTATAGCAATCTTATAATTTATACAACAACAGCAGAACAACCCGTCTATCAATTTTTAAAATATGGATTTGAAAATAATCTTAAAAAAACAGCAATTGCTTCATTATTCAAAGAATATGAAAAATCTGAAGATGAAGAAGAAATAAGTTCGTGGTGTGAAGAAGCAGCAAAAAATAATCAGTTAGTTGAATCCAATAAAAATAAGCATATAAAGATACAATTAATCACAATACAATTGACTAGTATTCTATAAATCACGTGGTTACAATCTGCAACGAAGAAAAGGTTATTTAAATACTACGCATAAACAATTAAACAATAGGTATTGTTAGTTAAATATCTTTAAGAAATAAGAGCTACCATTATAACCTAATGTTCGGTTAAGCAATGGATTGCTACTAAAAATTTTTATAGATTCAACAATGCTAATCTCAAAGTCCGAGTTTCCACGGTAATGGATTTTAAAGGCAATCCATTATAGTTACGAAAACAATGGTTACATTGTTCTATGTGTTGTGCAATGGCACTATTGCCCACTTAAGTGTTCAATAAGTTTACGTTGATGCAGACGTCTTTTGGTTTTGCCAATATATTGGCAAATTCGGATCAACCTGACATTGAAAGCAATAGACAAGACGCGATTGCATGTCTGGACCTAACTTACTTTTTAAGGGAGAAATATCTTCAGTTTTGAAACGAGGTCAGTAACAACCTTGCATTTCCAAAAAGTCTTAAGTTTACGAAATATTTTTACTAACTTATTACTAAATTTCTGTGATGCATCTAACCCACCGACAGGGGATTTTGATTATTTTATTGAAGTCATTATCAATTGTAACGCGTGAAGAATTGTTTAATTTACGACTATAAATTTGTTCATAGGTTTGATTGAATTAATTGCAATGGATAGCCATTTCTACTTAAGATATTGGTTAATTTTATTACATTCATTATGGATAGATTCCAATTGGTGGGATACATTGTAAGCACGATGAAGCATGCCTATATATTCTAGTGTGTTTTTCCAATTGCGAAGGACATAAAGCATTGAAATTCCGTAAAAGACCTGTAAAGGTAGGTTTTACGATAAATCTCAGTAAGTATATATGTCCTCATCAAATTTATCAGAAAGGGAACATCTAGAAACGGTAATTCTTTATTGCCCACTTCTGATGTAAAGTGCAAGTTACTGTTGTTGAATGTTTAAGAAAATTATGGAATACATCTATGTGTTGTTCATTGTTAAATACAGCTATGATATCATCCACATAACGACGATACACAACAGGAAGAGAAAGGTAAGTTCCTGCCATTTATGTTTCCTAGATTAGCTAAGAAGACGTTAGCAAGGGTTGGACCCAACGGGCTACCTCATACTTACAACAAACGCATTCCACCTGTTGGTATACAGTATCATTCATAAGAAAGCAACCAGACGTGGCAAATTTTAATAAGTCTTTAATACTTTTTCTTCGTACTTCGGTTTATTTGGCATTACTAGGTGAGATACACTAATTTAGTTGCCAATGTTGATTGCTTCAGTGACGGGCACGTTGGTAAATAAGTTTTCGACGTCAAAGCCTCACAAGGGTGCTATGACGGTTTATTTTATGTTTAACATCATCTAATACACTAATGAAATCATTAGTTGATTTCAACATAAGGTCATCATTGATATGTGGTTTAATTAAATTGTCTAAGTATTTAGCTAATTTATAATTAGCAGCACCACATAGTACTAACTATCGGTCGAACAGGGTAATTGTTTCTTATGTACTTTTACGGTACCATAAATACGTGCAATGTTTTACTACCAGAAGGCAGTATGTCCTTATAACCGCTGTCATCAACTTTTATTATTTACATATTTATTGAGGATAGCGAGATAATTTATTTTCCTCGATACAAACAGGATGTTTTTTCTAATATCATTAGGTACAGGAATTATTTTTAAATTTAGAAGAATCACTCAATATCGCATTAAGTTTATGATTATAGTCATCAGTATCTACAATGCCACGATACCTTGACCTTTATCAAAAGAACAAATCTTTAAGTTACGAATCTTAGATAGTCTATTTAAAGTCATGTGTGTAAACATACGGTTACGGTGTCACTTTTCAAAGTGTGCACTGCAGTTATACTTCGAATTCCCTTCAGTGAGTGTATCGAGAGATATCTAATTTTATTTCTCTTATGGGTCAAGTTTAGGATCATTGCGTGCGTACGCCACAAACTGATTTTTCTAGTTCATATTTCATTTTATCTAAATCAAGGTGTCTAGGGCAATAGGATTTTTTTTAAAGCCCATACCGTAAATGCTTCACGTTTTCAAAACAGAGAGAGTGAACTGACTACTAAGGTTAATGATGCCAATCCGGGGTTGCAAGTCCTTTGTTCAAGCCAATAGTTTACTTAGCTCTTATTTCTTAAAGATTATTTTAAACTAACATAAACCTATTGTTTAAATTGTGTTTATGGTAGTGTTAGTATTTAAATAAACTTTTCTTCGTTGCAGGATTGTAACCACTCGTGAGATTTATAGAATTACATTGACTTCGCGTATATCTCCACCGTTAAACA
>CAJQUW010006120.1:0-64692 GCA_907163375.1 Prostheceraeus crozeri | reverse complement strand
CACCGGCCAAAAGTAATTCCGTTCTCAGCCCGGAGCTAAAAAATGCATCAAACGGGACTTTGCTCCGAAATCCGTTTCTAACTCCGATTTTTGTGTTCATATTCCGTTTCTATCCGTATTATCTATCCAGAAAACCAAACATTTTCAGAATTGATTTTATTTATGGATAATTAAAACAAAATTAAAAAAGTTATTACTTAAAATATTCATCTACGATGTGCGCTATTCACTGAAATCTGTTCCGTACCACTTCAGATTCCGTATTGAGTCCGCGGAGAAAGAAACGGATTTAAAATCACTAAAAACATTTCGATAATTTTGGCTTGAATTTTTTGGGGAATTTATGTTAAATCGAAATCTCGATAACTTAACTATATTAACTTGCCTTACTGTTATTCCATTAAATCTGTTTCCGTACACTTTGTTTTTCCGTATGAACGTCCGCGGAGAAGAACACGGATTTAAAATCTTGTAAAAAACATTTCGATAAAATTTGACTTGATGATTTATGTAAATCGAAATTCGATAACTTAACTATTATTACTTCATTGCCTGACTCTATTCATTAAAATCTGTTCCGTACACTTTGTTTCCGTAATGAAGTCCGCGGAAAAGAAACCGGACTTAGAAAACACAAAAAATTGTTATTAATTTTGGTTGTTTGATAATGATTATAAACTACGCTAACTATTATTCTAAAATGTGTGTTATATTAATTAAATCTAGCTCCTGTGTACACATTGGTTCCGTATGTTAATCCTCGGAGACGAAAACGGATCTAAACCTTTTGAAACTTAACTTTGTAAATTGCTCGACTGTAGACAGTATAGGAACCAAAGGGTATATAAAGTCAGCTGTTATTTTTTACAGGTAGAGGCCAAGATGCATTGACGAAAGAAACGACCAGCAAATATCTCATGCTAACCGGATGTGATATTTCATTGTATTAGAATTTCGTCCATTTATTTTTCTCTACTGTGCTTTACTCTATCAAGATTTGTCAATGGAGAGTTACTATTTGAGTATTGTGAATTATGGCAGTAAATTTAGTGGCAAACGAGTGACGATTCAGTACCGGTTGTTGTTTGTATTGATGATATCGATATGTTTGCATCAATATTTGGGATTTATTCAGTATGGATTTATATTAATTTGTCAGATTGTGCGAGATTTTACACACACAGATTTATGTTGACAATTAAACTAAAGTACACTTTCTGGGCAAACATCATCCATTCAATATATCCCCCATAAAAAATACCAGGCATGTGACTTAAATTTCATCCCAGTTCATCATTATCATCAGGTTTTGTAATTTTCAAACACAGAAAAAGTCGTTGGACATCAAAAGACATACTGCTTGTAGAATGCTTTTGTTGTTTCTTCATAGTTTGTTATTGTGCTTCGCGCCAAAAAATTGTTTGGGATGACTTAAAACAAAATAGAATTTATGTCGCGAATGATTTTGTTTTTAGTTGACAAAAACAAATAATGCCCACAAAACCGAATTTTGGTATTGTAATTGTTAGACTATGTATTATAGCATCTAGAAAAGGTCTCTGTTTTGTTCTTTCGTAGTTTGAATATGGATCTTTTTTTGGTTTAGTCATACATTCTGTCTGCTGCATTTCATCTCTAATGATGGATTACAGGTAGAAGATATAGAAGTAGATGGAATATTGAGTAGATGATTTGTTGGTTTATCACCTAATTCCTGAAGTCCTAACTATCAGACAATCGGACTCAACAATATTGTAATTTTCTACTTTAAAACTTCGTAATAACAGTCCGATGTCTATTTTGATGGGTACTTACGAACTAATCCAAATTATCTGCATTGCTGAATTGGACTTTCTGCTGGTTTTATAGATCATACAAGAGTAGTCTGTTCATTAGAAAATTCATTTATTCCAGTTGGCTTTGGGATTAAATCACCATCAGGTTTAAGTAGGAACAAACACATCTTCAGATTATATGTAGGCAGAAAGATGGCCACTATTGCTAAGAGCATTCCAACCCTCGAACAGAATACAATACATGTTCTTACTTACAATACAATTTAACTAAAAGTATGGTGAGTTGTCTTCCAATATAAAATATCATAATTGCTTAGATTTAACATATCTTTTTTTTCAATTGCTTAGATACTTGATTTTCATCCATAATTCTTCTCTTTGTTTAAAATATACTTCGAAAATGTTTCATCGACTTTCAAAACTAATGGCACCTCCTTGCAAAAGTTTCACTTCTACATAGCGCTTGAGGCACGTGCGATTCTTTTGATAAGGATTTTGTTTGTCTGGTCTTTACTCATCATAGTCTTTTAAAGGTTTCTTCAGACTCATTTTATTAATATAAAACTTACCCATTATTACTTCTTATGTTGATGTATGTCTAAATTACTAATCAGGTTTCCGACTTGAACGGCCAGGTGTATCTCAAGGCAGGCAGTGAGGTGTTGACTACCATCGTACTTGGGTCTGTATTTGCGGTCTACTGGCTATTGGACTAATTCTCTAATATACAAGCAATACGTCAAAATGGCAGTATTTTGTGCCACATGGGTTCGGATCAACCTATTTATTAATAAACTTAGGTTACGGTACCTCGTATCCAAGCGTATTAAAGAATCATACACAACTAATACCAATAAAACCCGTAAAGTAAGGACAAACAGATTATTGCTTTGATTATTTTGCTTTATAATTTGTACTAATTCACCCGTCAAGCGTAATCTACGTGGTTTAAACAGTTAGTCAGAAATAATTGCATAGACCTTAATGGTTACTGATGGTAAACGTTCGGATAAGACTTTTAGGTTGGAATTACCAGCCACATTCACGCCTTGTTTGTTTCCAACTAAGTTGGTTACAGTGGCCACTTCTGATGCTCTCACGTTAAATTTCTCGCGTGTAGGTTAGCTGGAAAGCCTTTTGAGCATATTTCGCACACTTTAATGATAAGGCTGTCATCGGGAGAGAACACCAATCTCTTAGAAACACACTTTCCAATTGCGGTCGTTGCAATGTATGTACTTAGTTGAGGATTTTGGAAACTAAGAGAAATGCACTATTAGGTAGTGCGCCTTAATATGGTAGGTTAAGCCTCGCGCTACCCTAATTATTAGTAAATTAGGTAAAAATAATACTATTTGGAAAACGCTTATGATGAATCTACAACTATTATTTTGATATACCGTATGGAATTTTATACGAATCGCATTAGCTTGAAAATAACCTCCAGACAACAGTGATTTTGCTGGTTATCTTTTCATTGAGAAAATAACCACTCCGTTCTTAACCCGACCCCGATGAAAACATGTGTGATAGCGGATTCTGTTGGTTGGAAAAAGATTAGCCGTGTGAATAGGTAAATCCACGGAAGAAGTAAAATGGCATTTGTTATTAGTAATACAATAATTCGATATTTAGAATTTCAAGGATTATTGTCATTCTGCACTGACTATACCCTGAAACAACTAGAAAGAGGTCGTCGGTGTCTGATACAAGAATTATTGCACATGCACATTTATTGTAGTGTAGACATACTCGTACTTTACTAGCCTAGTCTCAGATCTCTTGAATGGACCCCTAAAGTTCATGCGCTTTGAAATTTGAGTCACTGAATCAAATGGGACACTACGTAGGTGCAACTTTCAAATTGACTCAATTAGCATACCTCCACTACATATAAAAGGAGTGTCTAATATGTCGGTTGAAAATTGCTGGTGTTCATGGTGCTAATAGTATTTCGTACCGATGGAAGTTGTTAAGGTATGTGCAGTTTTCATTATATGAATAGACCTTCGGTTACTAACGCAAATCGTCCTCCTATAGGGGAGAGCTGGGGTGATATTGGAATATGTTTTGTAAAAACTGCGCCACAGACTTAATGAATGAAAGTGAATTTTAGATAGTGTGATAATTTGTGTCAATATCGATGATTAGCCATTCCCCAAAGTTTCATTGATAGACGGTCAATAGAATCCAAATACGTCACAATTTTGTATTCGAGATCAGGTGGGGATGCGTTGGCAGGGGTGGGGTGAGTTGGCATATTGTGGGGAGATACGGGTTTGGTTTTACTACTCTTATTACATCCACGTTTTTTTTTCCGTCGATAAGTAAAACAAGCGTTAAATAGGTATCTTTTTGAATTTTGAATCTGAACAATTATCACGGTAATCGGTTACCTCTAAATAATTACGGCTGCAGGTTGATTTTTACCGCTTTGTTAATTAAATTGTTAACAATCTTTACAGAATTAAAAGTTGTCAGTCAGTATTAGAAAAAAACTAATTTGATCAGAAATCTCTTGTTTTTAAAACACGTTTGCTGGTAAACATATTATCTAATCAAAAATCGAATTATAGTCTGGTAAGCTCAATATAAAAAATGACGGAGACTTACTATTGCGTTTGGGGTCATTTTGGGTACCGACTATTGTGTTAGTACCGACCTTACTATTTGGGATACCGGTACTGTAGGTTATCAAGGAAACTAGATGTCTTTTTTTATAAGTTATAATTTTGTTGTTTGCTGATTTTATTGATTCATAACTACATTTTATACAATGAAACAATAAATACATCAATTATAATTGATATCAGTTGATGTATAATTGATTTTTTACTTGTCAGATAATTGTTTTTCAGTTACAACTAGGATGACTTCCTCTGGATTCCGGAAGATGGACTCAGTTTTGAAGCAAGAAAGAAACTAAAACGTCGGCGGCGAGCGTCACGTTTGAGATATAATGAACGTGTTAAAGTTCAGAATTTAAATGAAACCACTTTTACAAGATAGAGACCTCTTCTATCTAAAGTCATCGCATTGTCAATTTCGATTTCTGACGATATGCCAGAAAATGAAGCTCATGGAAGAGATGGTGAAAGTTTGACGTCTAAGGTGGGGCGCGCATGGCAGTACAAGTTCCAGTTCTTCCAGTACAGACACCAATACAAGAGAAAATGAAGCTCTTAGTGAAGGAATATAAGAGTGTTTCATGACTCCACCACTTCCAATTCTTCCAGTTATCATTCGTCTTCTGATGAAGAACAGTTAAAAGAGAAAACTTTATGGGATGATTTGAAGGCTACTGTTTATTGAAACACGAATGAATCGCTATCAAGCAAACAGGGTTTTAGCAGACCTAAGACGACATGGTGTTGGACCTCTACCAGTCGATCATCGCACGTTAACACAGCAAAGAGATGATTTCAAGGGTCGTATAAAAAATGTTTCCGGACTGAAATATTAACTACTTTGGCTTACTTTCTCAGGTGAAAGTAGCATTGAAACATTACTCTGAGGCACAATTGTCTAAGATTAATGAAGTAACTGTCATTGATAATATAGATGGTCTCCCTCTCTTTAAGAGCTCCAGTCAATCGTTTCTGGCCGATATTAGGCAAGATAACTAATTTGAACCCCAGTAATGTATTTTGTATTGCGTTGACGTTTGGTGCAGGCAAGCCACATGACTTAGAATTTCTGAGTGATTATGTTGCAGAAATAATTAAGCTCACTTCAGAAGGTTTCTTGTTCAATGGAAGTAGCTACAAGTTTAATGTAAGTGCCCATATTTGTGATGCTCCTGCGAGAAGCATGTAAAGGGAAAACGAAGTCCTTTCACAGCACGCTTATTATGGCTGGACTTTTGTGAGACTAAAGCGGATTATGACGGAAAAAGAATGACTTGGTTGAAGAAGATGGATTAGTTGAACGTACTAATCAAAGTTTTCGAAGTCGCACACAGGAACAACACCACAAGATCCTTTCACCTTTTGAGTTAACATCATGCGATATGATAGATTCATTTCCGATAGATTTCATGCATCAAGGCACTGGTTACAATTCTAAAGTTGATTAAGTGGAGCATTCTTTCCTCCAGATGGAAATGACCGCAGGCGTCTTGTCGGATGTCTGCATCTAATATTAAAATATTGAACTCACGATTATTAGCTTTAAAGGAAATGCGTTTCACTAATTGTTTTTCCAGAAGACCTAGGTCAATGACAGACCTTTTGCGTTTCAAAGCAACAGAGCTTCGCCAGATTTGCTCTAACACATCACGCTTGATATTCAAGGGGTTAATGGAGCAATCAGATGCTCATTATGTATCATATTGTGCACTCTTCATCAGTATGGCTTGTTGTTTTATTTAGTGGATAGCAGAACCGTATTTTCAAGAGTCGGAAAGAGCTTGCAACTTACTCATTTCGGTTTTGTGAACAGGCGAAGAGGCTTTATGGCAACTCTTTTATGGTATATAACATTCACTGTTTACTACATTTAACACGAGTGGCACGTGTTCATGGTAGTCTTGATTTCCATCTCGGCCTACTGCTTCGAAAATTTTCTAGGCTCTTTGAGCGCTCCGTCCGTTCTCCCCAGAAATCCAATTGTTTCCGCTGTGAAGTACGTGTACGAGAAGCAGGAAATTTCAAATATACCTAGTAAAGAGAAAAAAATTTGTTCGTCCTACCCTAATAAACTGCTATGTGGACATCGCTAATCAACTATGTTTCGAAGTTATCGAGATTCATTCTGATTCGATTATTCGTTCGACAATTTCGTGGGACGTCGTACATTAGTAAGCCTTGTCCAACAGATATAATCGGTTGCCTATCAGTTAAATTGAACCAATTTACCTATGTGTCGATGGATCCAGGTCTACTTATATCGAAAAGACGAGCAATGAAAGTCGATCTTCAATTTGATGGAAGGATTAGAGCAGCCAAATACTGCTGTGTTCATCATCTATGTTACATGATGAAAGTGAATCTCTATATTAGGAATGGACACTTTCTGTAATTTTACAGGATGACATCTCAGAAACGAACAATTGTATCCCTGTCCCCAAGTGGGATATTGCTGGCCAGTCACTGCCCAAGGTATGTTTCAATACTTTCTGATAATTTATGTTATATTATCAAACTCATTTACTCTTACAGAACCAGTTCGTAGTGTTCGATTTTTTTGAAGAGCGTCCTAAAAGATATCTTGTTGTTCCTGATACATGGGTTAATGAAAACAAATGTTATTGGCCTGATTCTGGATCGACCGATGAAGAGTAAGTATTACCGATTCACCAATTGCATAGCTTATATTGGTACTAATTAGATAATTCGAATATTTTTGTCTGCCTTACTATTCGTATCTCTTAACCTTATTTGTTCATGGTTTTGTGCACCCTACTAGTCGTTTTGGCGGAACTTTCTCCTGGCTTCAGAAGTTTCGAATACCTGTGTGGTAGATTAGTGCAGGTTGCATTTCATATTATTTTCTGGTTGTGGCACAGATAAGTGTTTTCGTGTGTACAAGATATTCAATCCAGAAACTGTCATAATCCTGAGGATATAAGGATTATAAAAATCTATCATGGGATTGCAGTTGCGGTTCTATGGTAACGGATATAAGGTCTACATAACGAGTATGAGTTCAATGTCAAGCCATGTAATAAACATGCAGCAGCATGGCGGTCAAAAGCTGTCGGAATAAGACGAACTGGTTGTCGTATAGATATGTGAAATCGACATGCTAAAAAATTGAGAAATGTAAGTTATGGATGTGTCTTCAGTAAATAAAAAGAAAGCAAAAATTCAAATTAAAAGAGATTGTATAAATATCATTTTAAAGAAGGACTTTTTCGACTTTTTTTCTCATTTCGAGTAACTACATGATCCATCCACGTACATAAATTACGTGGGTAGACTTTTAAGTAAATTTGTCGAATAAAACGATTATTAATAATGACTTTATTTAATCTGATTTTCAGACGTGTGGCGTCTTTGATAAGGTCACATTCCGATCCAAATAGATCAAGTTGGATTCAGTTACCTGGAAAAGTGAAAGGACGATTCAACAGCTACGCAGAGGCTGATGCATACGTAGAGCATCGTCGAGGAACATCAGAGTCCGAATGTGATAGAATCAAGGAAATCAGTGGTGAAATAAAACATCAGGAACTTAAAGTCATCGATAATGAGGGAAACTGTTAAAGGTAATGTGAACAGCAAGCGCATTTTTTATCTAATGATAGTGTTCATTTAAATTGCCTAGCTGAAAAGGAGACTTCCTCTCTGTTGAGGGTTAGACGAATGTACATGGGTTTATACAAGCTCTTTTAATATACAGTAAAGTAATCTAACTAGTGTTTTTAAGGTTCACAGATTCGAACTCAGAAAAGAAGTCATCAAAGAGAATTAGGCTCAAACGAAACAAAAGTAGTTCTCTCTTGGAGAGAGTATCGTCAACCCGAACGAATTATTCTGCAGGAAGGAGTCCTCAAATTAGAGAAAGAAAGTCCTGTCCGACCGAAAGACACCTTCGGATCAACAAGTTCAACTCCTGGTAATTCTCAGGAAAATTTGACAGCCGCAAGCAGTTACGATTCTCAAGAAATCATTCCGAGGTCAGAAGAACTCCATTTTATCACGGTAAGTCTGAAAAATAGCTGTGTTATTTTTTGTCCATGGAAGTTTTATTAACTTCAATAATCTCTTCATTGACACTTTAACCGTCAACATTCCAATGTTGGAACCTGGCTTCAAACACATTAAATCTTGATATTAATATCATGCACGCATTTTTGCCTACTTTCCACTTCTTATTCTTGTTGGACTCGATCAGAGTGGAATGATAAGTATTGACATAGAAATCATTTCGTCGCAAACTGGTAGCTTACCCAAAGCATTATTGCGTTGTGCGTTATAAGACGGAAACTCATTTATTGACTGACCCTCGTAAAACACATGTGCGCGTATGTACAATGATAAATCAGCAGTGCTTAATGATTCAAATACTAAATATCCGTGCTCTAATTCAGTGATGACAAGGCTTTAAACTGTACAGTATTTCATTCAATTGTATATCTCACTTCGCACTTTTCTAACATGGAGGATAATAGTTTCATAAGAGTAAACAGTTTCACGTCGAAAAGAGGCCTGATTTTACAACTTTTTTTACAGGAAAAAACGAGTATCTTGAAATACACCATGGTTGGAAAAAATGAAAACAACCGACTTGCGCATGTGCTTGGTAATTTGCGTTATCGATAGCCCTATCCGATAATTCGCATTTTTGCGTATATATATTGATCGGTCAAAAATTTTCTTTATTCTGATGCATTCAATTGCGGTGTCTGTGACAAAGTTTTTCCTTTACTGTCAGCAGGGTCTCGGAGACTTGATATTTAGATAGGACTTCCGACTCCGGTCTCCAAAAGTTCTCCAGTCCTCTCAACTCAACATTTTGGCTCTAAAGTTAAGTAACTATTAAAAATGTCATTTATGTAAATAAAATTTTTACATGACTGGGTCACGAGCGATTTCAATGTCCTCAAAATCTTCCATATTATAGTTGTAATTTATGCATGTATCTTGCATGCTGTATATGGCCTGACAGATCAATTTACTCTCAATCATCCCAAGAAGTAGTCCCAGCAACCATGCAAAGTGAATAATTGGCAGACATTATCTATTAAATGACCTATTGCGCGTGCGCCATGGCCTTATGAAGAAACGAATTTGAGCATCAAATTTTAACTTCACTTTTTAGCATGTTTTCATCCTGAACTTATTTTACTTTTCAGTTTCAATCTGAGTGATAATGTAGTACCGGAGATTCTCCACTTAAAAAACCCGGTTATATTAACTGGAAAATGACAAAATTGCGTGAAAGTTTGGATCAGGTTAATATACCCGGGTATATTAACTGGTACTAGTTTCCAGTTAATATACCAGGGGTTTATTCAGTGAAAACTATCTAAACTACCAGCATATATTAGCTGGTATATTAGCCTACACTATGGTATCGTATTATGGAATTAAAGTTGACTTACTCTTTTTCGTTTCTGTTTTCCAGTAATGGCCAAGTATTCCTCTTCTTTTCTCACCCAAGCGCGAATTTGGCCACGCTGGTAGCCAGTTGCTTTTGCGATACTCCGTAACGATTCTCCATTCCTAGCTCGCGTAATGCATTTCAGCTTTGTTTCAACGGTCACGTCTCTTCTTTTTCTCCGACCCATCGCTTTGTCAATGGAAAGTTCTATAACCGCGTAGCGTGCATTGCAGAATAGGGAATCGACAGCGGAATTTCCCCTGCTTAAGCTAATAGGGATTCACAGCTATGAATGACTTATCAGTGATTGGTTGCTATGAAAGCTTGGTTTCCAAGAATCAGTAGAAGTCACATTTCCAAGAAAAATAGTAAATCCTAAACCTGTGACAATCCGTTCGACAAAAACTGGCGAGAGTTAATATACCCGGGTATATTAACTGGTAACAGTTTCCACTTAATATACCCTGGGTATATTAACTGGGGGGTATATTAAGTGGAAATCTCCGGTAATTGAAATTTGCACAAATGATGAACTTCGTGTTCGTCAGAATCGTTTGCAAACTGTGTCCTCCAACTTACTTACAAAAATATAAGCTATTATCATTTTAGCATGGTAATTAAGGTACTCTAATCATGTGGCCTCTGTATCATTCATGTCGTATTAATCGAATTCGTTATCATTTTTCATTGGCTATTCATCACAGATTGCTCAATGAAGCACTGGAGAAAATACAGTAGCTTATAGATAGAATCTTGTATCCTACAGTTGAACCTACATGTAGGCTGCATTATATACGTAAAGGCGCATTATCAATAATCGATACGTGTACGTCAAATCATTTGAAGGACAGCAAATTATGTATAGTAGCCTAGAATGCTTGACGTAATCACCAGTTAAGTTATGGATTAGTAAGATTTTATTCTCCCTGTTGGAATTTGCTGACTGCCGATAACTGGGGATCGGAGTCTTCTAGTAAAATTGTTGTAGCCTCAAGACAATTCTTTTTGAAAACATTTTAATTGTTTTCTTTTTCGAGTTTCTCTAGCGACAAATATGAATGATAGGACTCTGACTCCGAAAGCCTGACTGTCAGTATTCAATGGATAATCAACGACAGATCAGCAAAATATGGGAAAATATTATTTTGTAACCACAGGATCGATTTTCTTTTTTGTAAAAAGTTGCTGTATCGTCTCTATCAATGTTAAGATTTGTGAAACACGTAGGTCTCGCTTATTGGAAGAAAAAAAGTGGTAGAAGTACTAATTGATTTTAAGTCGTCGGGGTATCGCAGTAGAACGGCAGTCTGAGTTCAGAGTGGTGCCGTTCAAAAAGTTTTCAACGAATTATCAAATAATTCTCTATGAATCCGACCTCCATGATTATGGCGTTCGATGTTTGACAAATGTAATGCGATATAGCAAATGTGCTTTAGGGCCTAGATGTTCCCTGTGATGAATATGAATAATGAACAAGTTAGTCCGACCTCTATGTAGATGTTTATTTTTTTAACTTTGTTTATTTTGTTTCGTAGTCGAATTCTTAACTGATAAATCACTAGTACACTAGGAAATGCGGTAGCATTTTTATTAGCTTTGGGCATGTAAAGTTTATTTGCTTCTGTCATGACAATGACGTAATCATTTTTTGCTTTTTTAGGGAGAACTCAGGGAATTAAGAAGAATAGTCCAAATTATGGCTACGCAGGTGGACAATTTTGCTAACCAAACTGCGGCATATAAGCGTGAGAAAATGCAAATACATGAAGCACAGGAATTGTTAAAGCAGTGGAATTTGCCGATGATTGAGAATAGACAGGTATGAATTATCAGTGCTTTCTACAGCTTTTGTAATATGATAAAGTTGTTAAGTAGCCTGGGAGTATTTCGTAAAAATTCTTAAAATTGAAGTCATGGATTGTTCATGTTGTCTTCGAGTGGGCAAGTAGATTGCTGAAGTCAGTTCTACAAATGCTGACTTGACATAAATATTAAAATCTGTATAAAACGTCTGAAATGATCAATTCATTTAATCAAAACATTTTTAAGCATCCCTTCCTGGTGGTGCATGTCCAAAAATGATTTAATACGTTTCATTACATATATGTATAGGTCAAAAATATGAATAAAACCAACGGAGTTTTGTATATTTTCAGTTGGATGCTCTTGAGCAGCGACTTAGTTGTCGTGAAGAGCGAAGAATACTAAAGCGTGCCATGGAAACCTGAATCCCTCCAAGGATGTCGATTGTCTTCATGCGGCGCGAACGACTTGCCGCATGGTGTGTCCAGATTCCGTTCTGCAGTTCTATACCATACAGAGGCCTGGAAGGTCGTCCATTGAAAAGAGGCTTCTCCCGCTAATACACCCTACTTTTACAGCGTCATTCTCGGTTGCATTATGAAAAAAACAAAGCTGGATTTCGATAAGGCGGTAACTGGCCTTAGTAGGCACCTGTCCAAGTGTGGGGACCGCCGGAAATCGCAGGAGGCAATCATCCAATTTGACCAACAAGTTATTGTTAGTGATTCTAGTGACGATACTGAAATAATTGAGAAGTCAACTTCTGGCGACGAGTCAGACTAGTTATTATTTGTCTGTGTTGGTGTTTTCTACTTCGTTTTAAGACTGTAAGTGTCACCTAATGTTACACGTGTTTCATGTAGCAGCCGACTCTTTGATTTCTAGCATGGTAATCATCACCGTATGATAGTGTGAACTGTCATATATAAGATTTTAAATATTTTCTAATTCCTTTTACTTCCTTTTGAGACTGTAAGTGTCACCTAATGTTACACGTGTTTCATGTAACAGCCGACTATTTGATTTCTAGCATGGTAATCATCACCGTATGATAGTGTGAACTGTCATCTATAAGATTTTAAATATTTTCTAATTCTTTTTGCTTCGTTTTAATACTGTGAATTTCACTGTGTTAATTACACGTTTCATATAAAAATCGATTTTTTTATTACTAGCTTGTTAATTATCACCATATTGTTAATCTGAAAATAGTGCATATCCCTGACCTGATTTTTCAAGAATATTTCTGTGCAACCATCAGTATATCAGAGTAATTTTTGTCGAGTATGAAGATTGAGTTACTTAGTTCCCTTCGTTAGCGCATGCAGCTGTGATAAATAAATAACTACATGACTGCCATTCTGTACTATCCTCAATTTATTATGTGTATGGTTTAGTTCCATCATACAGTTAAATCCATTGGTAGCGTGATTCGTACACATCAGGAGTCTATCCGTGTATGGTCGTGTTAGTTCCAAATACTACCGTAGTATGTCCGCGGAATTGATCCGTAATGCTTCCGTAACTTATCCGTGAGATGTCTCCGAGCGATACGTAGGTTTATCCGCCAGCATTGAACTAAGTCCGCACGGAGTCAATCACGGTGCTATTTTGACACTCCGTGGGTTCCGCGATACTATCCGCACGGATTTGAGGCCGGATAAAATACGGAATTCCGTTGGATATCCGAATGCCCGGTGGGGAGGATGGCAAACGAGATGCTATAATTTTTGGGTGGAAATAGCGCAGCCAGATTCCATAATTCCCAAGTGCCACTTTCGTTACCAACACTGGATAAGTGGAAGGAGGCTTATCGTGTCTCTTCTAGAATTATTTATTTATATTTTTATGGGGAGAACTAAGCCTCCAAACCCCTGAAATTGACCCACCGATCCCCTGGGATTCGATCGAACTCACGATCCACATTTACATAGTGCTTCATTAGTTTTGTGCAACCATTCAAGAAATCGTCACTCTATCAGTTTCATGTAAGCCTACATTTCACATCTACAAATCCATTTTCACAAGGCGGAATATCTCTGTCATAGAACTCTGATCAGCAGTAATGACAAGTGGCAGCTTTTATGTTAATTGAATACTCAACCATGTAACTAAAATTAATCTAAAATAGCTTTTTAGATAGCTGGCTTTTATCTAATATAAGTTGTAGAATTGTATCTCAAACACCGGATTCTTCTATATTCTTCAAAAATTCTGCGTATTTCTCAGTGGAATTTCTGTTTAAAATCTAGTTAAAATTCAAGGGACTCCTTAGGCCTAAATTCAAGACATCTCTGACATGGAATCTATTTCACTTTTTCTCCATCTGTATTCTGCGAGATTGTCTCGTGGATTCCGGCTTATCAAAGGCGGGTTATGGCTTGCGGCTTGCTTTGTATACCAGCTGTGGATGAAACAATGCATTTGACTTTCAGTTGTAACCAAGGATTATGACCTCTGTGACTATGGCTTATCCTGTGTGCCTACGGCCGCGGACGAATCTCGGTATGGAGGCAGGAAAATGTGCTCTCTTTACAAACAACTGCACAGATGAACAACAAAAGACTGCTGTGTAACAGTAATGATGGATTTTATCATGCACTTCATAATGTCTTAAAATATAAAGTCATTTAATTTACTTCATGATCAACATTTTCATTGTTTCATAAATGCATCACTTTCATGGGATGGTGGCAGTAGGCCTACATCAGTGGTGGGTAACGCGTGGCCCGCCACCGATTCTCATATCCAAAGTGGCCCGCTGACATTATTTGAATCGGTGATGTGTGAAATGGCCGTATCTGACTTTGACCTTTAAAAGGCTGGGGGTTGATCTTAGAATATGCAAAAGCATTAACTAATGATTTATTGAACATTATGGTGACACAAAAATTTTCATTCGAATGCTCAAACCATGTTCCGTTCGCAATAAATGTCTTCTCAGTATGAATGTAGGTGACATAGCCATCAACTGCGTGAGTTTACCAAGGGACATATCACTATCATTTCACAACACAAAATAACTTCCGGAATTAGTTTGGCCTATTCACATTTCATCATTCATTGTAGGATGTAAAATACAGTTTCTTAAAAGACAACAGTTTAGTTGAATACACTGCTGCTGTATACATTTACAAATACAATTATGCCTTGTGCTACCACTATGCACATGCATAGTACAGCAGTCCTTAAAAATTACTCTCAAAAGCACTCAATGAATGAATTTCGAACATATCCATTTCTGCCTTCAAAAATTTGTGGCCCTCTATCCCAACTTGGTTGTCCACCACTGACTTACATAGTCATATTATCTAAACTTGTAGGCTACTGTTTATGTAATCTTCCTTTATTAATGTAAATCCAGTGTCAGTTATTGCTAACTAATTAATAATATAACACTATTTATTCATTTAGACAACTAACGGAGCATAATACAAACGTCTTACAATCCAATTTCATTTACTCCACAAACTTTTATTTTCGCCAATTGGATGAAATTCGTGGAATTTAAGCTGACACGAAAAATCCCGTTTACACCATCTTGCGGTAATTGATAAACGAAATAAAAGTTGTACTTTCTATATCTTCAAACCTTCGTGTGATTGTGATGTGATCAGCAGCTGTCCCCTTCATTATTGTTACTTTATTGACGCATATTCAATTTCTAATGTTTATCGAATACATGGTGGATTCTACGACTGTCAATTTAATTACAAGTCCTAATCTCAACGTAGGGATTGAGCTCCATCTTTACCAAATGATTGTGAATACTTCTTCATGATTTATTGGATACCTTCGAAGGACAACAGTCGTGATGTCAATTCGCCGCCCAACCGCAGATCACATAAACTAGAAACTTTACGTAATACTCAATTATCGCAAATGAAAACGTCTTTCATGGAAAGATAATTTGCCCTCCACAAACCAATTCCTCATTACTTCTAGAATATTCAAACACGAAAATCTACAATCACTGTGTAGCTTTCAAGAATGAATGATCTACATGTACAAATGAATAAACAAATCAGCAAAATATTTTTAGTTCTTCTGTAATAATCTAAGTACACATGAATAGGTTTAAAATCGTAAAAGTAAAATACATTCGCAGCTATGTAACTATCGCCACAGCATGACTAAGCACACCCAAAATACTAGTCTATTAATACCATGCACAGGTATGCCTATTGAGGCAACTATGGGTCCAGGGAATGGCAATTACACTTGAATCCTACAAGATCACACGTTATCTCCTTTGGCCATTGTGATTCATCTAATATTTATGTTCTCAATAACCAGTTCCTCAAGGCTATGGACTCCTCGAAGGATCTTGGAGTGGTCATCTCGAGCGACCTCAAATCCAACCAACACGTCCTCATGTGTAGCCAGAAAGCGCACAGGTACTTTGCGCTATTCTGCGAACTTTTGTATCCAGTGAGCCTGATGCTCTTGTCCGCATGTACAAAACCTATGATCGACCCCATACACTTGGAGTAGGCTATGTGTGTGTGGAATCCCGTTGCTGTACAAGTCATTGCCTTAATCGAAGCGGTCCAACGGTGCTTACTCGTTGTGCGATTAATCTATCATAGGCATTCTACAAAGACCGCCTCCGAATCCTAGGAGCACCAACCCTACCATTTCGTCGACATGCTTTTGACTTCATAGTTGTACACAAAATCTTTCATTCCCTTAGTCATTTGTTCCAGGAACTTCTATCAAGCGTGCCACTTCAAGTGCAGGACTTGTGAACATTACCCGAAGGCCTATAAAAAATCCTTTAAGGATTCAAGTTCAGGAATATTTCTCTCTCAACGTGTAATCGACGCTTGGATTTCGCTCCAGTCATATAGCTATTGCTGAATCGACATCTCTTCGGAATTTCAAGAGGATTCTGTACAATTTTCTACGTTGAGAAACTAGCTTTGTAACTCTTCCTATGTACATGATCCCTTTCCTGCATGTGTTGACTCCATGTTCTACTCACTGTGTACTACTGTAAATTTGATTTGCCTTGGTGCAATAAGCACTTATGGTAGCAATAGTACATAAATAAAAATCCCACGCAAAGAAAACTGATGAGCAACATCTTTTATTAACATTCCACACAATATTGCACATGAATTGCTTTACGCAAACACTAATATTTCTATGTCACGTACATTTCTCGTGTACTCGTTATACTTTGACATATATTCTCTTGTTTCTTTTAACTGTCCATAAATTTGAACTTCACTTGCATGTTCAAGTAGAATTCGAAAATTGTCTCGCGGTTTGCTATAAATGTATTTCAATCCACGACTTAGCCACCTACAACGACTTGATTTTACAATGGCGAAGTATCCATGAAAATTTTGGCAGTTTGGAGACGATGCTTTATGTAGCATCATAAAGCTTCCGCTTATCATAGACGTTGGCGACAAGCCGATAACACATCTTGCAGGTGGATGTGTTGGCCAACTCCATGGATATAACTGATTCAGTTCATTGACGCTGAACCAAGCACAATCACTCAAACTACCTTGTGCTGGCATTAAAAATTCCAATTTGACTTTTTCCACACCATTGTACAGCAACACGAAGAAAACACTAGAGAAAATATTTTGAACCGTGGTCAGGAAACTCTTGTAACGATAATTATTAGTTGCAAATTGATTCATTTCAATTTGAGTGTTGTTTGTAGTTTGTGGGTTCATCAGAGCTTCATAAGGGTCTTCATTTCGACGGGCACTTGTCATGATCAAAGGTACGTACTCATTTGGGTTCAAACGTCTATACGTAGGGATTGAAGAATTTCTGAGGCTGCCACAAATATGAAACAACGCACATGTACCATTATCAATAATTTCCATAAATGTTGGGCTAAGAATGCTTGCAAATTTGATACAAGATTGTGATTGTCCCATTGTAGGATCTATAATTAAATTGGTTGACTTTTGAGGGCATGAAATCGTTGTCAATCCACATGGTAAGATGATTTGCAGCATAAGCACCGAGAAGAAAGCCGTCATCATGATAGACTGCTTATCATCAAGCGACGGACTGAGAATTTAGACTCTTCCAAGCACTGCCTAAGAATAACTATCATTGCAGCTGTGTTGATTATGGATGGTGTTCAATAGTCAACACATTTTGAAATCATTGATTATTCATAGAAATTAATCGTGATCACCTACCTCGCATAATAAAACACGAAGAAAATCCGATGGATCTCAAATAGATTCTGATTCAAAGATTTACTTTGTCTTGCTTTCTTTTTCTCTGCAGTTTTATTAGCAGTCATTAACAAAATGTCAATTGACATATTTGATATTTGATACCAAGGAGTAAGCAACAACTAACGCCCACAGGAAATTTGATGACATATAGCTACTTCTAATTGATGACATGTACTTTTAATTATGGTTTTGATTTTCTTCTTAACTGGTTTTTTCATATGAATATGATATCTTCAGCAAACAGTCGAAAATTGCTGAAATATTTAATTATTAAAGCACTTGAGCCCTTTATTCTTTCAGGAGCTTAAGGATAACCGAATGTAAACCTGCACTGTAAATCGTTAGATACGAAAATTACAAGCAAACATATACCAAAATCACATACAATTTGAAACTAACATCTGATACGAGATTCTCGTATGTTTACAGAGATCTGGTATGTTTTTCATAAGAAATCTCACTTACTTCCGTGATTGGTATGTAGCGATACGAACTATTCTATCTGTGATTGGCTGTTTTACACTGAAATACGAGTTGTTGGTATGTCTAATATACGAGACCCGATGCAAATTCATCCTCATTCTCATGCCTCTGGTATACCTCAAACATAACTATTATTGCGTTCATGAATTACGAGTATAATGTGTTTTTATTTCGGATTGATAATATGCTTAACTTCAAAATTACATAATGCATAATTGTTGATGTCTAAATACTTATTGATTATTCATGAGATGCCTTAGACTTACGTGTATTAAAATCGAATTCAGTATTGAAAGTATGACTCTTGAATGTCATTATCTCACTACTTACAAAACAGTAGTGACATTAATGTGATCTTTATTGACAGAAGGCCTTAAATCTACATACTTTGGACATTACTGATGCTTTCTTTTAACATTGTGCTGGTATGTCTTTGGTATGTTAAGCATACCATATTTGAAATAACATACGAAAAGCATACAAATATGTACCAAGAGAATACAGAAATATACCAAAAAATATTTTGGTATGCATCCTTCGTATGTGATTGTTATTGAGCGACTTACAGTGTGGGTTGGCATATTGTAAAGAACAAATAAGTGGCTCATAGGTTTTTTGGCACTGCAAAATAGCTTTTAGAGTTTTAAAGATATTTGGGTAGAAGTGCTTTTCCTCTTACCACATGTAATTTCAGTTTCAATTTTCGTTGACCATGCAAATATAATAATTTGAACAGCCACTTGATGGAAATTGCTGAATGACTGTAATTACTTTACTTCAGTCGCAATCACAACTTCTGGCAAGAAATAATTTTGTTCATTGCATCAAAATATTGCTCTAGCTGATTTTGCTATACAATTAGTTTTCATGCATTTATTATAACAACTTTACACTTTATTACTGATTTGTCAATAGAGTTTTGCATCAAAATGTTAAAATTTACTTCGAAATCCTATTACGTAATCCATTTGAGTAAAGTAAATAAAATATAATTGAATTAATTTTCGAAATGCTTCTTCTTCAACATCGCCAGATGTTTATGTATTAGCAGTAAACAAGCTTGCACTTGCATCAATCACGTTAGTGAGGAAATAAGATCATATTACATACTGAAATCGATTTTGATAAAACAGCATTCTTAAAATTGCCATCAATTTTCAACAGATACTCATTAAATTGATTTTTTTAAAAAATGGAATTCAAGTTTTAAGCAGCTATTTATACTAAAAGTATGACCGTGTGGGTGAAAACTGACACCACTGCTGGAACGAACACATGCCAATCGTGTTATGTGCATCAATTTAGGGAGCGATTTTCATACGGGAATGATTTTCAATCCGGAACAAATAATAGGGTCTCCAGGATCAACCCTGAATTTCATTGCTCAAAATCGCCCGGATTAAGTAAAAGGTTAAGCATTACAGCTCGTGTAAGGCCGTTAATCACAAAAGTGAAATGAAAAAGTTACATTAGAAATTGTCGATCAATCCTCAAATCTCTGAACAATATATCGGATTCCATGCATGCTGCTTACTTTGGAGTTAATAAATAGTCATATGAATAGACTTTTAAAATGACATGTTCACTCACACAGACAAGGAAGTTTGAAATCAAGTTTGAACAAAGACTTTGTTGACATCAACCTTCATTTGATAGTCACTTATTGCACATACACACAACTCTAGATCTTTTATCTTATACACTCATTTACCACAATTGCCACATGTTTTACTTTTCAGTAAGACATCTTCAGCATCAATTGTCAAAGGGAAAAGAACGATTTGACGATTTAAAACAGTGCTTCTGAAGGTGAGATACAGGCATTTGTGAACAATCAATTGACTGCAATTGAAATTCTATGGAATCAGTGAATTGAAATTCCAATCACAGAGCAGTCAATTAATTGAAATTGCTATTACGAGGCAATCCATTAATTAGAATTGAGATTCCATGCGATCAATTAATTGATATTGGAAATATTGAGCAATCAATTAATTGACATCAATCAATCTGTAGGTTGAAGAATTCTGTAAGTACCTCGCACATTGCCTTAATATTTGTTGTAATAGCTGTTGAATAATTAATGAACTCTAAGATTTTGGAAGCGTGTGCGTGCGTGTCGCGTCCTGCTGCTAAAGATAGGCGTCCGTACGAGTAGTGGACTTTGAGAAACATAAATTTGTCCAAAGTACTAGAACACTGAGTGCGAGTTTCTTCATGATCAAGTATAATTGCGTGTCGGATAAGTCCTTCAATCGATATTAAAGAGGCATAAAAATTATCTAATGAGAATCTGAATGATATAGACCTAACTTAAACATAATTAAACAAATACATATGCAGAAATTTCCTTATGAGCAAACAAGTTGTAATTACTATTTGTGTTTACAACTCTCTGCTGCGCTCTCTTCCTGAATATTGTTCCCCACTTTTTGTTTCAATGCCTGTGTATTTATGCAAGAAGTTAGAGAATTACAACGCAGAGCTCATCAATAGTTTGTGTATTTGAGTTTAAATGTGACTGCTTACCATCCTTGTCTTCAAGACGACTTGAAAATTCAATTAATTTTTTCGAAAGTGTGCGTCTCCAGATCATATCTTGCATGGTGAAACATCAGGTCGAACAATCTTTGATTCATACAAAACCAAACGCCGATGTGATGCAATTTCTTTGTGCTTATGTCATTGTATTTATATGGGTACATTGGTTTATCAAGCTGGTTTCTAATGTGATTTGATTGTACAATTTGACTTATGACTTCTGTTATCATTTGATTTCTATTTATGGAAATAAAAAATGTTTATTCTATTCTATTCCAATAGGAACCTGAGTCAATCAGTTAATTGACAAAAGAAATTGGTAAAATCAATTAATTTATATTTGAAACATCATACCATCAATTAACTAAAATTGGAATAGCTATATATCTATAATAGATATATAATAACAGATAATATAATAGCTAATATTATACTAGAAATCTATTAATTGAAATTCGAAACTAAGCAATCAATTACCTGACATCAATTAAGTGAAATTCAATTGATTCTGATTATCACGGCTTGTGATCCAAGATGGTTTGAAAATCTGTTTTGAATCTGATTTCAGAAGTTTTTTGGATCCAACGTAAAATGTAAGCACCATTGTTGGAAATGGGAAACAGCCACCATTTCATCAATATCAGGAATCATCAGCTGGCCTCTGTCACATCTCGCAACATCAACACAACTCCTTACTCAACATGATCGTGCCCAAAATGCTTCTTACAATGAAATTCGCTGTAAACTCAGTTCAAGTAGATTTCGTGACTACGCGTTTTTTTGTCTCTTGCATTTCCTGCCAGTTTTAGCTGTCTGTCAGTTAAGTGTCAATTGAAGTCAGCAGGACATCGGTTACAAATGTGAGAAAGTCAATCATTAATTCAATAAAGCGATCGGATACCTGTCTGACAAGAACATTTTCCTAATAGTATAAGATGTAAAAGGAGAGTGACAGGAAAGGGCTCTCAGAGAATGGGAATTAATCTCATAATGAAAGATTAAATTAACTGGAACTGCAATCAGAATCGTCATTTGATGATGTTCATGCGTGTGTGAAGAGACCATTCAAATTGTCAGACATCACATTTATCAAACCGCAGATGCTGACCTGGTTCAGCTGTGACCGTAGTGAATGAGTCGTGTGGTACATCGCAAATCAAGTGTAGGGAGGATCCAAATGCTACAATGAAGATTAATGTTCTTAATAATAAGTATGATTCTTGAAAAAAAGGAAAAGTAATAGACCAGACGTCAAAAGGTGCGCAACATATAGAGGCGTAACATATATAGTGCGTATAACATATTGGTTTAAGAATTCATTGTTGGGTTGTTAGAGGTGTGCATCCGATAGGATTTGGGGGCTGAATCCGGTCCGTCGGCTAGAAAACAAATAACGAATCCGAAAAAGAAAAAGATACATCTTAATAAGAGCGATCCGACAGCACATTTTCAAAATCCGAATCCGGTCCGATGCAAACATACTCTTCAAAATTCGGTTCTGAATCCGAAGAGAAGAAGATAAGTTCAATACGATGCAACAATTGGACTCGGATTTGCACACCTGTGTAAGGAATATGAAGAGGAAATCGAGCGTCTGCCGGAGATTCGTTGGCGGATTGGGCCAGATAATAGAGAGCGGACTGTGCATCGATGGCTCTGTCGCCACCAAAGACTAATTTAATTATGATCTAGCCTCGCGAGTGATTGTCGCGATGTAGCGACATATGAAGTTGGTCATTAATAGTATATTGTAATATATTCAAATGTTAACTTAAATATGAATGAAAAACACTTTAATCAAAGTATCTTGAGAAAGGATCTTAGTACGAAACATCTTTTGATTTAGTGCACATTATGTTATTTTATTATTTCTTCTTGGCATCACATACATAGGTCAATCAGGAGAGAATTGATTATTTTGTATTTGCATTGAATTAGGGTCCTCTAGCCTTCTATTATATCACATAGATTGATTTCCGCTTGATTAATGTGGCATGATTTTCATGCATTCCTTTGTGCAATGCACGTTCATTTCACCTTTGCTATGAACCACCTGAGGCTAGTTGATATGATAGCCTATGCAGGCAGTTTTCAAAATTAACGTGAAAATTTAAGTTCTTGAATTAGTTCTTGTTGAAGTTCTTTTAGTTATGTAATTTCATTCCAGTTCGTCAAAAGCTTAAACAAAGGCCGCAACAATTAAGCTCTTTGGGCAATTCTGACAAGATCAATCATAAGCTATTGATGCATTGTTGAAATGAATTTTATTTACTGCTCCGCGTTCTGAGTAGGTACAACTGATATTGCGCGCTCTTTATCAAACTAAAACTTAATTGTGAACATTCACACGAAGTTTCAATTAAATTCTTTAAAGTGTCAATAAATTGCCGACAATATTTATTTTCCATGAGCAAAGACAATTAACTATTTGTTTGGAAATATACGCGCAACACACAAGGTAGACAGTTAACATGAGACATAGGCATGAAAGACAACGACATCATTAAATTATTTTGAGTTCTCATGATGCACTTCAAAGATTCGACGTTCTCAGGGAATGTACATAAAGGATGAACGGAAAACTGAGGTTGTCCTTTTAGAACACAGCCAGATAGTTTTCTCTAATTAGCGAAAGGAAACATGTTTTTCGCATATGAACGGAAAATATCTGGATGTGTTGCATTCTAACTTCCCAAGTTGACTAAGTGGCATAAGCATGAATATCAAAAAGTGTGCATTTAGGTAGTCCAGAATTACGGATCAGAAGCCTACACTTGCTCTACTCTTACTCCTTGTATATGGTCTCTTCTTCCCCAGGTTTGAGGGTTGGACAATGGGTTTGTGTCGGTTGTCGTTGGGACCGCGCCTTCTTCATTCTGCTCGGTCGTGCGTCAATGTAGAGAGTCTATCAGATGTAGGAGCTCAAGATCTCTCTTGGTAATGTGCCACCATCTCTTCCTCTGGCAACCTCTGATGCTCGGTCCAGCAACTTCATAAGTAAGGATTCTCTTTGACCATTTCCGTTTGGGATTTACTTTACTTCAATTCCAGAGGTTTTACTGTTACCAATTTCTATGCATCCATCGGATCAAAGAGTTCTCAGTTGTTACTAGCCGAGTAAGATCAACCATAGAGTAAGTATATATATATATATATATAAATGAAAAGAAAGACAAGGCCAATAAATAAGATCTTATTATGACAATATTTCGACTGTCTCTTTTACAAGTCTGATGGTAAAAGTAAAAAACTTTTTTACTATCAGACTTGTAAAAGAGACAGTCGAAATATTGTCATAATAAGATCTTATTTATTGGCCTTGTCTTTCTTTTCATTTATTTATTCTACCGGCCAATGGCGAAATTCATCATCAATATATATATATATATATATATATATATATATATATATATATAACCAGTTGTCACTCGCGCCCCACCCTAAGTGTAACTCGCGCCCCATAAGCGTCACTCGCGCCCAAACTCGTATAAATAGCTGTCACTAGCGCCCCACTTCCTGTCACTCGCGCCCCAATGAGAATAAATAAGTGTAACTTGGGCCCCACTATACATATGTACTTGTCACTCGCGCCCCAACTTCTGTAACTTGGGCCCCATTCTGTCACTTGCGCCCGACCCACCAATTCCTAGGACCCGGTCATCACCAATCCTCAACTTTCACTTGTCGGAGACGGATTTTGACAGCGAACACCTGTGGTAGGATGATTTGAAGGTGTAATGGGCCTAAACAGATGCTGTCAGGGCCTGGTCAGCACCAATTCCTAGGACCCGGTCATAACCAATCCACAACTTCCACTTGTCGGAGACGGATTTTGACGTGAACACCTGTGGTACGATGATTTGAAGGTGTAATAGGCCTAAACAGATGCTGCCGGGCCAGGTCCGCACCAATTCCTAGGACCCGGTCATCACCAATCATCAACTTCCACTTGTCGGAGACGGATTTTGACAGCGAACACCTGTGGTAGGATGATTTGAAGGTGTAATAGGCCTAAACAGATGCTGCCCGGGCCTGGTCCGCACCAATTCCTAGGACCCGGTCATCACCAATCATCAACTTCCACTTGTCGGAGACGGATTTTGACCGTGAACACCTGTGGTAGGATGATTTGAAGGTGTAATAGGCCTAAACAGATGCTGTCAGGGCCTGGTCCGCACCAATTCCTAGGACCCGGTCATCACCAATCATCAACTTCCACTTGTCGGAGACGGATTTTGACAGCGAACACCTGTGGTAGGATGATTTCAAGGTGTAATAGGCCTAAACAGATGCTGTCAGGGCCTGGTCCGCACCAATTCCTAGGACCCGGTCATCACCAATCATCAACTTCCACTTGTCGGAGACGGATTTTGACAGCGAACACCTGTGGTAGGATGATTTGAAGGTGTAATAGGCCTAAACAGATGCTGCCAGGGCCTGGTCCGCACCAATTCCTAGGACCCGGTCATCACCAATCATCAACTTCCACTTGTCGGAGACGGATTTTGACCGTGAACACCTGTGGTAGGATGATTTGAAGGTGTAATAGGCCTAAACAGATGCTGCCAGGGCCTGGTCCGCACCAATTCCTAGGACCCGGTCATCACCAATCATCAACTTCCACTTGTCGGAGACGGATTTTGACAGCGAACACCTGTGGTACGATGATTTGAAGGTGTAATAGGCCTAAACAGATGCTGCCCGGGCCTGGTCCGCACCAATTCCTAGGACCCGGTCATCACCAATCATCAACTTCCACTTGTCGGAGACGGATTTCGACAGCGAACACCTGTGGTAGGATGATTTGAAGGTGTAATAGGCCTAAACAGATGCTGCCCGGGCCTGGTCCGCACCAATTCCTAGGACCCGGTCATCACCAATCATCAACTTCCACTTGTCGGAGACGGATTTTGACCGTGAACACCTGTGGTAGGATGATTTGAAGGTGTAATAGGCCTAAACAGATGCTGTCAGGGCCTGGTCCGCACCAATTCCTAGGACCCGGTCATCACCAATCATCAACTTCCACTTGTCGGAGACGGATTTTGACAGCGAACACCTGTGGTAGGATGATTTGAAGGTGTAATAGGCCTAAACAGATGCTGTCAGGGCCTGGTCCGCACCAATTCCTAGGACCCGGTCATCACCAATCATCAACTTCCACTTGTCGGAGACGGATTTTGACAGCGAACACCTGTGGTAGGATGATTTGAAGGTGTAATAGGCCTAAACAGATGCTGCCAGGGCCTGGTCCGCACCAATTCCTAGGACCCGGTCATCACCAATCATCAACTTCCACTTGTCGGAGACGGATTTTGACCGTGAACACCTGTGGTAGGATGATTTCAAGGTGTAATAGGCCTAAACAGATGCTGCCAGGGCCTGGTCCGCACCAATTCCTAGGACCCGGTCATCACCAATCATCAACTTCCACTTGTCGGAGACGGATTTTGACAGCGAACACCTGTGGTAGGATGATTTCAAGGTGTAATAGGCCTAAACAGATGCTGTCAGGGCCTGTCCGCACCAATTCCTAGGACCCGGTCATCACCAATCATCAACTTCCACTTGTCGGAGACGGATTTTGACAGCGAACACCTGTGGTAGGATGATTTCAAGGTGTAATAGGCCTAAACAGATGCTGTCAGGGCCTGGTCCGCACCAATTCCTAGGACCCGGTCATCACCAATCATCAACTTCCACTTGTCGGAGACGGATTTTGACAGCGAACACCTGTGGTAGGATGATTTGAAGGTGTAATAGGCCTAAACAGATGCTGCCCGGGCCTGGTCCGCACCAATTCCTAGGACCCGGTCATCACCAATCATCAACTTCCACTTGTCGGAGACGGATTTTGACAGCGAACACCTGTGGTAGGATGATTTGAAGGTGTAATAGGCCTAAACAGATGCTGCCCGGGCCTGGTCCGCACCAATTCCTAGGACCCGGTCATCACCAATCATCAACTTCCACTTGTCGGAGACGGATATTTACATCGAACAACTGTGGTAGGATGATTTGAAGGTGTAATAGGCCTAAACAGATGCTGTCAGGGCCTGGTCCGCACCAATTCCTAGGACCCGGTCATCACCAATCATCAACTTCCACTTGTCGGAGACGGATTTTGACAGCGAACACCTGTGGTAGGATGATTTGAAGGTGTAATAGGCCTAAACAGATGCTGCCAGGGCCTGGTCCGCACCAATTCCTAGGACCCGGTCATCACCAATCATCAACTTCCACTTGTCGGAGACGGATTTTGACAGCGAACACCTGTGGTAGGATGATTTCAAGGTGTAATAGGCTAAACAGATGCTGCCAGGGCCTGGTCCGTGTCCATGGATATGTTGCATGCATGTGTTCAGATAGTCAGTGTTTGTATCCTTACTCCTGAATCACTGGAGTGGAGCTTTACACTCCGATACCGAAACACCGACTACCGATGAACCGTTTTGGAATTGTGAATCCGCAAATTCACTTGCAATTACCCGACATCCCTATACTTTAAGTAAAACACATTTGAGAGTTTCGGTTCGGTACATTTATTACTATTCTTCGAAGTAGTCTGGATGAGACTCAAAATTTATTTTTATCACAGGTACAATGACTGAGAAGTTAGCAGGATCCTATTTTTTTATAGGATAATGTAGTACATGTAGTTGATATTGCTCTAAAAATTACGTTATATACCTTTGCCATAACAGCTAAAAGTGCTAATCGTGCTGTGTCGATTTTGCATTAGTTTGCTTGATATAGCATCGTTTCGATGAGAGACATGCAGCAATAGTTCTTCGATAGAAAAAGTTTGACTATCAGGAAAATCAATAGGCCTACTGCGTGGCGAATCCAATGGACAACGCGAAAAAGATTTCAGGAAATGTTTCTAAGAGAGCAACACTTGACCCATGCCTACTTTTCAGCCTTGTCCAAACGTTCAACAAAATACTTTTTGATAGCGGGAGGGAAGCTGCAGGTGAGTGCAACATGACAACCGGGCATCGATCAGATGCGCTGCCACTGTATGCCCGATGCCCTTCGAGAGCCCCCACTACGATCAAATGTTTGAACTGAGGATATCTTTGATGGATTCAGGACACTGCTACGTGGTTCCTACTATTAATCAGGCTGCAATGGACTTCGACAGTCCAGTTACTTTTTTGAAATACACTTAGCAAAAGACAATATATGGCCGTGGCAATCACACCAGCGTAGCAGCTATTATTTTGGTCTTCCGGCTACTACACCAGCTAAGCCAGCAATGCTACTGCCTCTGAAATAAGTAACAAAATGAAAACAATCACAACTAAGCACGATGATTCCGGTATATTGAGTTTCTGGAATATTACATATCTTGGATTCGATGGGAGCTTGGAAACAAGCTAGCTCTGCTAAGGATGTCACTGGATTTTTCATGATATGTAGAAGACGAAGAATGTCCAAGGCTCAACCGCACAAGGAGAGTTAAGACACACTCTGATTCATGTTTCTAGTTAAACTGAGTGATTTTTATACCGCAGAAATAGGAGGCATGGTAATGGACATGGATTTAATTTTCTAGGTCTAAGCCGGTGTAATAGCCACTGCTAATTAAAATCATCGAACTAGTCAATCAACTCATTATCCAACATATTCGACCTCGACTTGATGTTTATAAGCATTATTCATACTAAAGTGTCGCAGAGCTAGCATTATGGCGAACGAATTTTGCTAACAAATCTATGAAATTGTGAAGTAACACACGATGACGTGCACATCATTCGATCGCAGCCAACCAGAAGACCTCCCTCTTCAAGCAGCTGGTTCGTGCACGCCACCCAATGTTGCTGCCATTTCTCGAAGCGACAATGATAGCATCATTGCGGCCGGTTTTATGCGTTCAGAAGCAAACAGTGTTGACGCTCGCACTCCCGTGGCAGTGACTTTTACTCTTTGACTTTATTCACTTTATCTGTATATAATGACTTTAATTTTCTTTCATGTACGCGTCCCGAAGTGTTGCCCGAAAAGAATCGGCGAAAGGCCTCGCAATTACTTATGACATTGTTTTGTCTTATATTTATTACGAAGACTATAACAGCCAAGAAATGTTTCAATCGATGTGAAGTATTAACCCATTAACGCCCGGATTTTTTTTAGCAATCAAAATTTAAAAAAACCAGTGAAATTTTTCACGAATACCTATTCTCATTACAAATTCATCGTTTCCGAGAAATTTCGTTCCGCCATCTTTTTTCTACAGAGGTGGCATACATGTATGCCATTGTCGGTAGAGTTGTCACTGTTACAGTAAGTGGTATTTTTTGAGACACCAAGTGTGAAGCCCAACGTTGCACTTTTCGCAGATGAGCTTTGATCTGCCATTAGAACACCCCTGACATCTTCTCTAAGTCTCGACCGTCACCAACCAATGATCTTTGCGATCATACCTATATGGATTTTGCAAGATCGGTGATCTCAAAATTGTCGACTTCCGTTCGCGACTACGGAATGACTGCTTGAAACCGACGATTCCTCCCAATTTTCAATTTTAGGACATTTAGCTGCAGGTTCATCTACTTCATCATCACTATCCTCATCTTCAATAAGTTCAATTGCAGCCGGAGCAGACAGCAAACCCGATCCCAGGTTATTCAAACTTATTTCATCGGACTCGTCTTCTGGAGCACTATCTTCATCTGAATCATAATTGAGATTAGGCGGCGTTGCATAAATCGCGCGAATTCGGGAGATCCGTCTTATCCCACTTTCAGCGGTGTCTAACGCCTCTGCCAAGGTCGCCGTCTCGCACAATCTCACGCACTTGTCGACCCTGAAGGATAATAGTAAATACCGGTAAGCAGCTGGGGAATTCAGGCTATTAGAACACTAAGCGGCAGATTCACATGTCGTCAGCAACGTGTCACAGTCTAGTGGGTAAAACTACGACTATCACGGCTTTGCGACGCGGGTTCGATCCCCAGCGCACTAACTATTTTCACTTTGTTTTGTTGCAATATCATTGTTTGTATATTTTTCAACGTACAAATACATCATCCTTCTTGTACTGCTAAAGTCAATGATCGGTGATTGATTACCATTGTAGCGCATCCATGATTTTATGGAAAAATTGCTAATGAAGGTAAATTGCTAATAGACAATAAACCTGTATAGTACATGTAATACCATAAACTTGTATTATAAAGATACTGCTCTTTCCTGAAGTACTTTTACACATAACTAAAACTGATGTCATTAGAAAAGGGCATTCTGCAATTCTCATCTGCTGACTTTGATTTGTCCCATGTGCCAACCCTAATGACAGCGTACTAAATAAAGTACACTTTTCTATAATCAATTATTCATACTACACACTAATTACGAAACAAATATCCATTATATTCATTCAAATAGTATCATTATTCATTACTTTGCCGACAGTTATGATGATGCAATATATTCAAAGTAGATAATTTCACACTTACTCATTCGCCATGTTTTTTGGTAGAAAATTGTTTCAAAAGTCACGGGAAAAGAAACACTAAAATAAAGTGTTGAGAAAATACACGTGGTTCAGTGGTATTTTTAATGAATTTATCGTTTTGAACGTCATTGTCGCCGAACTGCATAGGTTTCGATCAAAAATATGTCACTCTTTCGGTGTACTTTATTTATGCCATTGTCGTTAATGGGTTAATGAAAACGAGGTTTCATGAAATAACACTTGAAATGCGAAATTCGATGGAATGTAAGATATTCTCATTCATGACATTTTTCTTAACGACGTCTTGGATGATGAGGATAACATATGTCAAGTAATTTCGACCTTGTCCAAAAGGCAGAAGACTCAGACTATCATGAAGTATTTAGCATCCAGCTGTGAAAACATTTTTTGAAACACGTTCATTCCAATTCCTGTGTACAGTAAAACAATTCACACAATGTTCTTTAATCATGAAAAGATTTTCATATTTTCGGTGTAGAGAGAGTATTGTTCCATAAAAAGATAGAATCTTTATGCTTTGTGCTTTGTACATCTCTAGTGTGAGTTGTTCGTGACATATTATGGATCTGTGGTTGTGTTGTCAAACAATAAATCCTAGAATTCAAGAAATTCCGTCATTCATGTCCATTTCAAGGTTTTTGCATGGTGAGGACCATTATACACGGCCGAGACATTAATATGGTACAAAATGAGACCAATACACAATGTCGCAGCTAATGAGCAACAAAATCTGCAGCATCAACAGCGTCAAGCGATGACGGACTACGTGATAAGTTTTTGTGAGCAAAACAACATGAGTATTTGGCTTGCTTCTTGACTTCCAAGCATGCAAAAAAAATTCTAGGAGCTTTCTTTTCTTAAAATCATGCTTTACGCCCATCAAGGAGGTCAATGATACTTTGTGATATGAAATATCCGACAATTAAGGATAAAGACAGTTTTTGGATAAAAGCAGGTCATCTGGTTGGCCTACTTATTGGCCTTCAATCAAGCAAATGTTTATGTCATATACATGTTCACATCAAAATCATATGTGGATGCTCATGAAAGTGGTAAATGATGCTGAATGAGAACGGATATCCGCAAACAAGGGTTATACAAGGTTTGCATGTCAAAGTAGGTCATCTGGGTGACCTACTTAATGACCGATTTTGGAAAAACTGAGGACAGATTCGAGATTTATGACCAAAAATAAGGTGGTATGCAAAAAATTGCTTGAAAATTCATCGATCCAAACTTTCTCAATCAAACACTCACTTCAATATGAAGTTGTGGTCATAGCACCCCATAGGCCCTGCACAACTACAAAACTTCGACTTTAATTATATTTTCCTAAATATGTATTTTTCTACATTGAATCTTAAGACTTCAATAAAGCTTAGGAAATGTCATTTTGCTTTAAATTAAGATGGAAAGACTGTCAAACAATCCCCGGAAGCATTGGGGAGTGCTAACACTTGTCACATGGAAAAGTGGAAAATCGGGTTTTTTCTTATTTCCACATGCTGGTGAGGTCAATAGCCATTGGAAATACAGCAAAGACATACTTGAGGCAACTGTTCATAAGCTTCAAGTCGCAAACCGCGTTGAATTTCAGTCAATCGCTTTCACTAGGCGAATATGTAAAAGTGTATTTTTTGGTGGGGCGCGAGTTACAACTGGTTATATATATATATATATATATATGAATGAATGATATGCGAGATGAATGACATGCAGAGATTTCACTGCAATTTAAGTGACAAGTTCTTGTCATGACAAGGAGAGTAGAAATAGAACAGCAATAAATGAGAAAAGAAGTCAAATTGAAGACAATTGAAGATTGCGAGGTATAGAGTTGAAATCAATTAACAGCTAAATAAACAAGGATGTCCTGAAGTTATAAGAACTGACAGGCCACTTCTTATAAAAGGGGCTTTATGATGACGTTTTACTGTGGATGGCATATGACAGACCTTTCCATAAAGCCGGGTTGTCCTTATGGCTTCCTTATCTGGAGGGCCTATGGTGTAGCCCTATCAATAGATTGAACTGCGAATAGGATGTACAAACCCTTTCCATAGAAACGGTTTGTTCATACAAACGGGGTCCTTATAAGCGGGTCCGACTGCATGTGTTAAAACATCAGCTTCATTATCTAAATTAATTGTAAGTCCATGCGGAATTTTTACATTTACAAACAGATGTTTCTTAATCTGGCCAATCTCATGGTTCATTCCTGCATTGAAATAACGTGTGATAATATTTCTTGGTAATTTACTCACATGTTTTTTAAAAAATTGCAATTCCAAACTTCAAATAACCAATGACTTTATATTAGCTGTGACCCTGAGACTATGACGTATATACCATAGAGTAGGGATATATAGATAGAGCGCCGACTCAAAAAAGTATCTGTATACAGTGAAAATTTTTATATCAAAAGATTCAGTTTTTTGCGGAGATTACGTTTCCGTGGTCAAAAAATTATATGAGCACTTTTGAAAAAAGTCAAAATTTGCCAATTTATATACTACCGAGATGACTCTCCTAAATAAGTAGTATGAAACAAGTTGGATATCAAAAGGAATGAACATTTGCTAATAAGCATCCGAACTAAGCGGAAATCAAGCTGATTATCAAGGGAATTTCAGGAATTGTATTATAATGAGTGTCTTCATAAAAAAGTCGCGATATTATTCTTGCTTTATTGGCTGAAATTTCAAGTTTTTAATTCAATTTTCACCGGCATGATTTTATGATTCACTGAATTCTTGCTTCGTTTCTTGAATCTGAATAGTAATGTGGACCCATTTGCATCTTTCAAAGTTAAATGAAATTATTGTCTTTGATTATGTGATTTTACTGTGTCTGTAGCAGGTTGCCTGTAATATGATCACGCTCAAGAAAATACATTCTTGAGGTTCAGCATGAAAGCAATAGGAACCCATCGCATTGCTAATTTAGCAAACATTAAATCTCCAAGGTAGTCATGAGCTAATCTGTGAAATACCATCATTCCTTCTGCATTACAATCATGATCACTCAGTTTCGTTGTAATTTCTTCAGAACTGCAAAAATTTGCATATCTCACATTTGGTGACAATACCCTTGAGTTCATTTAATAAAATCGAAGGTGTATACACATTGGGGATTTAATAAATGCGGAGTTACCACTCTACCTAACATATCTCCTATGGTGTATACTTTCTGTTGCAGTGCTGGCATAATTTCTCACATATATAAATCAAGAAAGAATATTTCAAATCCGATTTCTATGAATGTTAATTGACATACACTGCTGTCGTCATTATCAGTATGAAACATTCATGTAACAGTGACGTCACAGAAATATAAGTCGCGAATTGACTGAATTTCTTAATCCTATTTCCATGAAAATAATTGTTTCCATTTAAATATCTTTTCTGCTTTCTACTCATTTCACACTTTCACTCTCATCAACTCACTCGTGATATTGCTGTAACCACTTTATTGCTCTCTGTCGTCTCATTGAAAAAGACAACACCGCCATCATAGATAATTCTCTATCTCTTTCGCTATTCAGCATTCCATCTCATCCTCGGTAATTGCCTTTTATCCTCCAGACACATCCTACATGACTACTTCTGACCGTCGGGTTGGTAAATGAACTCGAAACACCGACTTTTTCGAAATCACAAGAATCTTATCCAAGTGGGACGATCCACGCGTGATGGCAGATTTATAAATCGTCTACAGACGTGGGAAGAAGACGCCACAAAGCGGAGCTCAACTATCGTTCCAAATAATCGATCAATGGCGTTCTTCCGATATCAAAATTTGCCTAGAAAGTGAGAGATTCTGGATCGGCAAAGTTGAGTGTGAATAGATTTTACGAAAATATTCAGATATCCTTGAAAAACAAAAGAATCGTGGAAATATGAGTGAAGTGATGTGTAATGGGAAACAGCAGATAGAAATCCCATTTAGTAGTGAAAACTGTGCCCTACTTGCGACGGATAGGTACATGGATAGGTACATGTAAAATTTAGTGTTATCAATAGGTACATGGATAGGTACATGTATAATTCAGTGTTATCAATAGGAACATGGATAGGTACATGTATAATTCAGTGTTATGAATAGAAACAAGTATGAGATCTGTTTTACTGGATAGGTACATGTGTTTGGTACAATCGGTTGAGTACACTGTGTTTCGGAACGTCTATGATCGAACTTGTGCGGTTTGGTTCTGAGCACTTGGGTACGTACCGATAGACGTCCGTTGTTTGATTTTGAATGGGTTTGCTCAATTGCGACTATTGTGACAATTATTTTAAATGTAGCACTATTTAGATGTGAAACTTTACTGTGCAGCTATGATTTAGTTGCTCCCCAATAAGAAAACCAATTCCAGAACTATGTTTAAAATGAAAAAGACAAGCGATTTACAATGTAAGTTTAATTTAAGCATGAAAAATGAAGGATGGGTACAGATCACGTCCCTCAGGCGACTCCATGATCTTCAGGAAGTCATCACACCATTCATGAAATGTCTGATTGTTACTAAAGTCATGGTCACACTCGTGTACCGGACACTTCACCGGTAGTCCACTCCGCCTTTGAAGTGCTGACACAGTCAAGGTTTTCCACAGGGCCACTTTGCAGCCGCAACAGAGATGCATGGTCATGTCCAACTGACCTCCCATAATGACTTGGCTGTCATTTTGAAAATAAAATAGTGGTTTTGAGGACATGCTTCTTGTTATGGAACGTTGAGGATAAGTACTTAACAGTTTGGAACAATGACATCCTTTATATAGTTATATATTCTTTAGGGAAGTTCGGTACCTGTCTGATTGGCTGTTAGGATTTCCTTTGTTTAAAAAGTATATAAGTCCGAGGTTTGTACCAATTCTTATCAAAGGTTCTAATCCTCACGTTTACAAGTTACAATTATTTTAAATCTACAAGTCATAATGGATCGCAAACAGAAAGTCGCAGTTGAGAACGGTACTGCTGATCGTACCACTTCGCCAGTGGAACGTACCAATACACCTCCCCAATCTCCGATGGAGCGATCGACAACACCAAACGAGCCGGTGGTGTTCACCCAAGCCCCTGCATCGCCCGACTACTCGAGTGATGAAGATAGTGACGTATCAATCGAGACGATGCGTCACATGAATAAGAAGTCCATGCGAACGCCACTTTATGGAAGGGTCACGGTCAAAGTGAAGAACGCCCCGAAAAAATACCACACGAAACGGGTCATCATGCGAATGGAGCCGAACGAGCGGAACCTCACAACCGCTCTCGAATTTTCGGTCATCGACCTTGACACACCACGTCGCTGTCCCTGTGCGCCCAAAAAGACCAGGATCCATGTGCAAGTGGACTTGAAAAAACTTGTACCCTTTCCTTACCTTGATGACATTTAGTGTGTTTTTTTCTTAATCTCTTCATTTAATATTCATTTGTATATATGAACAGACTTGTTTTATCATTTCACAAATCGGTCTTCAATTAAGGTCTGAATGGGAAAGGGGAATAACTATCTATAATTAATGATGTTCAATAACTGAATTGAAACAAAAAAAATCAAATATGAAGACTTCAACTTGAAATAAATAGGAACATATAACTTTTAAAGAAACAGTTATGTTGTTAATTTTAAAATGCTTGTAGCAGTCCAGGATGATATCATACATGTGTCATACACGACACCATAAGAATGAGAATGAAAAGACCTTTCAAATGATATAAGGTATGTACGAGGGGCATACCAAAAGTTCGTGACGTTTGATTTCTATGGCTTTAGTTTGACAGCTTTCTTTGATCATTGATTGTTGTCATGTTGTATCAATCATGTACATTGCCTGTGAGTTATAGTCAGTTGATCGGCAACCTATTAAGACACGAACTGAAGCCGATAACTGTTGAACTAATTTTACCTCTGCCAGCATGACGGACTTCACAAATCGTGACTGGAGAGCCATTCTGATATTTCTTTTCAAGGAAGGTGAAACACCAACCCGATCAGCTGAACGATTGAAAACAGCGTTCGGAGACGATGCTCCAGCAAGAGCAACCATTAGCAAGTGGTTTAGTCGGTTCTCAGAAGGGCGGAAGTCCTTGGAAGACGATGAGCGCTGTGGCCGTCCATCCACTGAAGCCAATGACGAAAATGAGGAGCTGGTTTGGCGGGTGATCCAGTCGGACAGACGCCTCACATTCGATGAACTGGAGGAGAAGTCCGGTCTGTCGCGTGGGACTCTTCAGCGCATCGTTCATGACCGCCTTGAGCTGTCCAAGGTTTCGGCTCGTTGGGTGCCAAGGCTTCTGTCTGCTGAGCAGAAGAACGTTCGGGTCAACAATTCCTCTGTTTGTCTTGGTCTCCTGGATGACTATGGCGAACAATTCTGGAGACGTTTCATAACGGCTGATGAGACTCCGCTGCCACATTTCATGCCAGAGACAAAAAGGCAGTGTATGCAATGGATAAAGCGAGGTGAGCAGCCACCGGTTCACGCCAAGACAGCACCTTCTGCAGGCAAGTTCCAGGTGACAGTCTTTTGGGATTGCGAAGGTGTGATCCATATTGACTACTGCCCTCCTGGACACACCATCAACGCCGAGTATTACAGTAGTCTCTTGCAGATTGTACACAAGCTTCTTCCAGAGAAGAGACCTGGAAAGCGACGTCCCCTATTTCTACAAGACAACGCACGGGTCCACACGGCGAAGACGACGATGACGACAATCAAGCAGCTGAAGTGGCAGCTTCTTCCTCACCCACCGTATTCCCCTGACTTGGCTCCCAGTGGCTTTCATCTCTTCGGTCCAATGAAGGAGCCACTCAGGGGTGTCCGATTTAATGGCGAAAGGGAAATCAAGAGAGCACTGAAAGCTTCAGTCGCCAGATTTCCACCGGAGTGGTTTGAAGGAGGAGTAAAGAAACTTGAGAAGAGATGGAAAAAGTGCATTGAAATTGAAGGTGACTATGTTGAAAAATGAGAGTTGATATGTTTTAAATGATGTCAATAAATATTTGTATATATGGAAGCAAGATGTTTTTCCTATGAATAGCAATTGTCAGAACTATGAAAAATAATATCTATATATGCATTTGCATCAAAACAGACGTATATAGATGGGAGAGACAAACGTCACGAACTTTTGGTACGCCCCTCGTACCTATTCGATGGGAAAATCCTAGTTGTATGCAACTGTATGCAAGCAGACAAATGTTAGATTTTTAAATTCACTAAGTTTTTAGCCCATTCTTTAAAGACATGTAGCTCTCTAGTTATATGTCATACAATACACCATTAGAATCAGCATGAAAAGAGCATTCGAATGATATATTGTATGTACCTATTTGATGAAAAAATCCTAGTTGTATGCATCTGTGTGCAACTTGAAAAATTCCAAGTTTTTTTACAAAAATGACTAAGTTTACAAGTTTTCAAAGTTAAAGTTTTACAACTAAAAATGACCATAATATACAATCCTCTACACTTGACCTTGACCTTAGACCTGACCTTGACCTTTGACCTTCATACACTTCATACACGGCGGGGGGGGCCTCAAAATTTCTCGTGCGCTTCGCGCACTCGAAAATTTATTTACCCGTGGGTTCCGGGTGCCATAGATACTCTTCTTGCTTCCCATACCCCAACCTTAACCTTAACCCTAACCCTAACCCTAACCTTAACCCTAACCCTAACCCTAGTATTTTAATTTGATTATTTGAATTTTGGCGCGAAATTCAAATTTTCGAAAAAAGTCTTTAAATTTGATTATTCACATTTTGGCGCGAAATTTGAATTTTCGAAATTTACCGCTTAATTCAAATTTAATGTTCTATTCAAATCATACGTTTTATATCTTCAAATATGAATCATTATATGACTATTAATAATAACATGTATATCAAATAATACATCAGTCCATCAGTTCATATTACTTTGAATTCACTCTACTGTTTACATGTAGAAATCTTTCAACACATATGATGGCACTTCCATTTCTAAGGTTAAAAATAAACCAGCTGTTCCAATTCTTGTTTGAGTTATCAATTTTGTTTAACCGTACCAATTCCAGGATGTGATGTCATAAGGTCTTTGTTCATAGTTGCTTTGTCAATTTCATATATAAAGAAGTTGCACACAAAGAATTTTCACTCATTTTCAAATAATTCAGTGTCCATAGCAGACGTCGTTCTTCGTTCCTCCGTTCTCCGGTTCTTATTACAATTCTGAAGTGAGTTTCATTGTCATGTTCTGCTACTTTATAGGATATTCGGGAGTAGGAACATTATTAAGTTTTTATAACCAAATAGCTTTAAATATAGAAGCTTGGGTTTTTAGGATAGGAACACTTTATGTTATATTATTAACCATGTTTTTTTTAATTTTTCATCCTATATTAAGTCATTGAGCGAGAGACATGAATATATCAGTTTAAATGTAAGTGTATTTGAATCAACAAGATTTTCACAGTTTGTAAATAAATAAAAAGATACCTAAATAAAGCCTTCATCCATTTTAAATATTCAGTCTGTCATCTGCTAACAGATGTATAAAATTCAAGCTTGCTTAATTAAACAAATTGAGGATTGGTTGAAATTTTCGAAATTTCACTTTCATTCCATTACATTAATTTCGAAATTAAATAATTTCAAGACAGCTACTTGTAAATTTCAACCCTTTCTATGAGCAAACCGTTTTCGAATGAAAATTAAACTTTCGACTTTCGGTTTCAATTTCAACTTCAGATTTCAATTCTTTCTAAGATTTATTCAATATCAAGGTAGTACTTCATAGAGTTTTGTTGATGATATATAAATGAGTTCTCATTTAATAAGAGATAAAATTATAATCAATTTTTTTTCCTCTATAGAGATGGTCCGACAAGAGAGTCTTTCACGACAGCGCCTAATTTTTCACTTCTGTGAAACGTGCCAATTACTCGTTTGACATGCTAATAAGAGCGGTCACAAGAACTGCATCTTCAAAAGTGACTGCACGTATCTGTACTGCCTAACTTGCAAGTCATATAAACGGAGTAATGAAAAGGTTAATACCGAAGCCTCTAAGGCATTCATTGAAAAACATACACCATGTGCTCAGCAAAATGGGAGGAAGGGCATCAACCTCACTTCAAAGGCTGAAAAGAGGAGGTTGGAGCGGTTATTTCAAAAGGAGAGGCCGATGGAAGGTGTCCTTTCACAGGTTGATGAGCCTACAGCAATAAAGAAACCTATCAAGTCCCGAGTCCCAAAGAAAGCCCCCAAGTCACGACAGTTCATCGATGACACCTTAAGTGATTTTGAGGTGAGTTCTGCCAATCATACATAATACCTTCAAAGGATAGCTTCTTAAAACCGAATAAATTAATTATTGGTCCATTATACATAAAAACATATATCGTTTAAACATTTCAGGATAATGATGAGATGCCTCCTCCTAAGAAGACCAAGGTCTTAATTCAGAAAAAGATCGTCACTAAAAATGTGAGAATACATTTACTCCATTAATTATTCTACCATGTAAAAAGTATTTCAACATTGTGACAACATTTCAGAGTGAGTTGCCTCAACAGACTTGTGTCAGTTTTGAAGAGGAGAAAGCGGCTGAATGCTTGAGAAATGTAAGTATTAAAGTTATTCATTAGCTCTTTATGTGAAATTTAGTATGTTCTTTTCTTCAGCTGTTTACAGGTGTGAGGGGTATACCCCGTTTGCCTACACTGGAGAAGAAGTGTCTTCCTAGTTCCGTAAGTGTCATTGTTTAGTTATTTGTCAATAATATTTCTCAATGCATGAAGTATTTCCAAGAACATGTATGCTTCTCAATGAGTTGCGAGCATGTTATATTATTTTTCTCTGCAGGTTGTGCGATCGCTGTCCCTCAGGAAGCATCGAAGTTTCCTTTCCACGCCAGCGACAAGTACATCGGTGGAAGACAATGAAGAAAAGCCCTATTCGATTCGGGAGTCTTCATCAGAGGACGATGAAACCTCGTCAGCGACTTCATCTGATGAGGAAACGTCGTCAGCGACTTCTTCCCCGACATCTTCCGATGAGGATGATGATCCTGTTACAAATGTAAGTATCAAAGTTGGTCAACTGCATGAGTACAGAATTTTCTATTAAAATATGTTTTTTGTTTGTTTTTTTGATTTATCTTTTAGAATGACTCGTTGCCCCGTGAGAGAGAGATTGGATCCGATCAGAAGGTCACAATCCAGCCGGAGGTAAGAGAAATTCACTTTTGTATTTCATCAATGATAAAATGTTAAATAGATGATAAACAATTGTTTCTTTCGATTACAGGACTCCGCGATGTGTGCATCTCAGGAGGAGGTCTCGTTCAGCCACATCCGGGCTTCTCCGAGCTGGAGTGTGCGCCTTCCCTTATCACCGATGATGACACTGGCTCCTTCCTCTTCGATCCCAGCCGCAGCTCCTTCCTCTCCGATCCCAGCCGCAGCTCCTTCCTCTCCGATCCCAGCCGCAGCTCCTTCCTCTCCGATCCCAGCCGCAGATCTTTCCCCTCACGCTGCTGCGCCCGCACCTCCAGCTGCTCTCCCTGTTCGGCAGTACGATGTGGATCTCGACGCGACAGCAGAAGAGGTACAACACGAGGTACAAGACGTTGAGGTGCAACTCCGTTGTTGCCAAGAGCGCCTAAAGGAGGTTGAGGTCCGCGAGGCTAAGTTGAAGGAGGACAATAGAGGTTTGATTGAGTCTCTAAGAATATTACTCAATCAAACCTCCTGTTGGCCTCCCAAGTAACCACCAGCCAACAGCATAACAAAGAAACGCTTGTGCACCTCGAATGCTCCCAAAATGGCATCAGAAGAGTGCGCCTTACGAGGATGGACGATTTGGGTGGCTGTAGTGACAGCTGCAGTCACCTAAAACTCTACCATAGTGGTATTGTCAAATGTGTTAAACTGTGACTTTATTACTTTAACTTCTATTTTCTTCTTTTTTGAAAAAAAATAATTGTTGAAATTGTATGTGTTTTGTCTTTACAACAGATCGGAACATATGGTATTGGCTGGTGATGACGCTGACGTCATTAGATGGTAGATGTATATAAGGGCTTGCTAATTTCAATCCTCATCAATAATCATGGTTGTCTGTACCAAGTGTGGAAAAGTGTTCACTCTCATAGGCAATTTGCAACGACATGAAAAATTTTGTAAGTTAGGAAAAACGTATCAATGTAGCAAGTGTCCATATAAGACGAATAGGATGGATAATCTTAAGAGGCATAAACTTGTATGCAATAATAAACCGAATGAGAGCATAACAGAGTCAAATTCAAATAATCAAAATAGATCTACTTCTAAGCCAACAACCAGCGCTTCAACTAACATACAAAACTTTATGCAATACTGCTCTCGGTGTGGCAAAACGTATAACTCTATAAGTAGATTTCGACAGCATATGAATGTACATAACACAAATAGTGAGATGAATATGCATAATAACTATGGAACTGTTAGTCTCAGCGAAAGCGCACTCAATGGCCATGCACGTGTGTATGATATCACGCCAACAACACCTACTGTGGACATAACATCATTCTTAGAAAGCATGCGTTCCATGTTAGGGAATTTAGTGTCTGATTTACTAAGGAGCTATCAATTGCGCGGTCGTCTGATTGCACAAATTCGTTATGTCCGTTCTAATCCTCAAGAAGAAGAAACTTTTCTCGCACACTTTACCTCATCATCCTCAAACTATATTTATGACTATGATGCTTGGTTTCAGGATCATCTAAATAGTCTAATAAATCAGATTGAAGCCTTCACAAAAAAGGGTAGCAATTGGATTATAGATGATGTACAAAATATAGAGTTCAATGTAATATCAAGTTCAATACTGTCAGGTGGACAATCATTTCCTCTACCAAAGAAGTTAAAAAACTCTAAAGCTGTCATTAATGTTAATTCAAATGCAAATGATTGCTTCCTATATGCAGTTTTATCAATATTGCATTATAATGAAGTACCTTATTCAAGGAATGAAGTAAAATCATATAGTGAGTGGACATCTGAGCTAAATATGGAAGGCATTTCCACACCAGTATCAATCAAAGATATTCCAAAATTTGAGAAAAATAATGATATTAAAATTAACATTCACTTTTATGAAAATGGACTCAAAGGTGTTCGTTACAATAGTAACTTTACTGGTAGGCAAACGGTTAATATCTTGCTAATTCTAAACAATGGAGCAACACACTATTGTGGAATTCCAAAGCTGTCAAGATTGTATAGGAGAACTTTAAAAAGACATAAATACTTCTGCGAAAGATGCACTCAGTCATTCACATATAAGACAGCACTAGAACGACACTTCCAGTTTTGTATTCGAGGAAAAGCACAAATAGAAAAAATGCCATCGGATCTAAAAGTACTAACAAGTAGCATTGAATATCAACTAAGTCCTCCTTTAGTAATTTATGCAGATATAGAGTGCTACATTGATAATAAAATGCATAAACCTGCGGCCATTGGAGCTTATCATGTCTGGCATAATGCCCTTCAATCGAAATTTGAAAACAAGTATTACCTCTTTGAGGGAGAAAATTGCATTATTAGTTTCACCATTATTGCACCACTTAGAAACTGTAGCCCAAGACTTATATGACAACCAATGTGTAATAACTAGGCAGCCAATGTCACTGTCAGCGGATGAAAAAGCACGCCATGAGAATGCAGAATGTTGCAACAAATGTAAATCGAAATTCAGCGATGAAGTCATAAAAGTTCGTAATCATGATCATATCACCGGACGATATAGGCAAACATTATGTAGGAAATGCAATCTCCGGTTAAGACTTAACAGACGGGAGCTCCCCATATTTTTCCACAATTTTAAAAATTATGATAGCCACATCGTTTGCTATAAAGCGATTGGAAGAATGAAATCTTGGAAATTAGATGTTGTAGCAGCAACTGCTGAAAAATATATAACTTCATCCGCCAGTGTCCCTGTAAATGAATACAAAGGGAAGACAGTATACTTTAAACTAAAATTCTTAGACTCATATCAATTTCTAAGTGCATCCTTGAGTGAATTAGCCAAGGGCTTGCAAACGTATGAGCATGTAGAGACATTAAGGGTAGAATTTCCACAATTAAGTGATAATGTTTTATATCAGAAGGGAGTGTTTCCATATTCATACTTCAAAAACTTAAACACGTTGACGGAAGACTGTCTACCACCACAATTTGAATTCTATAATGATCTTACTCGTGAGCACTGTTCCGATAGGGAATATGAACACGCTAACAAGGCATGGATTGAATTTAATTGTAGCACATTTGGTGATTACATGCTGACATATCTGAAGTTAGATGTTTTATTGTTGGCAGACATATTTGAAGTGTTTAGAGCATTGAGTCAACGTGAGGATGAAGTCGACCCTGTACATTTTGTCAGTCTCCCACATCTTAGCTTTACCTCAGCACTAAATTTCTCTTCCAATGATCCCCCACACTACATACAAGATGAAAATATGTACAATCTATTTGAACGAGGAATTAGAGGGGGTATGACTTTCACCAACATTCACCGAGCGCGTGCACGCATTGAAGAATTAGGAAATAATACACATGAAAGTCGACATTTGACCTACTTAGATGTCAATAACCTTTACGGTTCTTCACTCAGTAGAAATCTACCCCACTCAAATTTCAAATGGTTGAATGAAGGTGAATTAGATAATTTTTTAAATGAAGAAAATGTTCAAAATATAGATGATGATGGTGAAATCGGCTACATTTTTGATTTAGATTTAGAGCATCCTGCAGCCATTCATGATGAGACTGCCGATTTCCCATTAGCTCCAGAAATGCAGATGATTGAAAAGAGAATGTTTTCACACTATATGAAAAATCTATATGAAAAAGTAAGACCAAATACACATTTTTCTTCTATCAAGAAACTTCTGCTCCATCAATTTGATAGGGAAAATTATGTAGTCCACTATTCAATTTTAAAATTTTACTTGACCATGGGCATGAGAATCAAGAAGATTCATAGTGGCATAAAACTCACACAAAAGCCTTGGTTAAAAACATACATTGATATGAACTCTCAAAAGAGGGCTCAATCAAGCACTGACTTCGAAAAGTCATTCTACAAATTGAAAAATAATTCTTTATATGGTAAAACAATGGAAAATGTAAGGAGAAGGAAAAAATTTAAACTAGTCAACAATGAGAAACAACTACTGAAATTGTCAAATCATCCTCTCTATGTTCAACACAAAATATTTGATGAAAGTCTGGTTGGTATGGAAATGTACAAACCTTCAATAGTTTTAAATAAATTAATATATGTTGGTCAAGCAGTACTTGACTATAGTAAGTTGGAAATGTATCAATTATATTACAATGATCTAAAAGGGTGTCCACTGATAAATAGAACGCGGCTTTGTGGAGGTGATACCGACAGTTTCTTCCTATGTTTATTCACATCACCATCTGTCCGTCTGGAAGATATACTTCTATACTTCGGTGAAAAGTTTGACTCTTCAAACTATGATAGTCATCACCGACTATACTCAACTACAAACAAAGCTAGATTAGGTTGTTTTAAGGATGAGTGTGCTGGAAAGTTGCTTAAGGAAATGATCCTACTAAAACCGAAAATGTCTTCAATGAAATATCTAGACTCTACGAATCATAGCATCAAACGTGTAAAAGGAATTCAGAGAGCAGCAGTTAAAAAATTGAAACATGATGACTATAGGAGTGTCTATTATAGTGAGAATGATACAACTGAAGATATGACAATTATAAGTTCAAAAAATCACATAGTTAGCACAAAACCATTTAGAAAGCGAGGTCTTTCACTTTGGGAGGATAAGCGCTGTTGGCTGGATAAAAATTTATCATTACCATATGGACACTACAGCCTAGGTCTTCCCCCACCGTCGAAGAGAAGGAGATGCCTTCCTGTCACAGGTGATGTAGAATAAGTCTAAATAAAAAAACAATACAATATTCCACTTGTAATAGATCTTGCGATTGCTGCATCTTCCTACATGTAGCAACACTTACTAATACATAAGTAGTCTTACTAAAATTGAAATTTCTACATCTTTCCGATATGTAGAAATGATTACTAATAAATAGGTAGTCCTAATGTGAATGAATATGTGAAGAATTTGTACTCAACATCATTCCGATATGTTGAGCTAATAAAATAACAAACTTTAGGCAAACATTAAACCTAAATTTGAAACATAGCTTTCGGAACATGCGTCATTACATTAGAACATGGAAACTTAGTGACGTTCAAAAAGTTCACATAACAAATTCTAAAAGAATAGCATTTCGTCATTCAATAGCAAATAGTGTTCGAAAACATCGTGGCGTTTGCATTAGTATTGACTCATTGCCTTCTCTGAAAGACTTTGCGGATCTCATTGACAACCATAAGACTCGGATCAAGATTCCTCTCGATGACAAGGTATGGATAAAGTGTGATTCATCAGTCAAACTATACGTCTGTTCACCAAAACGGGAAGATGTTGAATATCGATTTTTTCGTTTCAGTGACGTCACATGGGAAACCTTTACAAGGGAGATACTACCACAGATAACGTCATTCATTAAAGATGGAGGACATCAAACGGTTGGAAGTTGTAAATCGGATGTTAACTACAAAAGCAAACTCAAAACTCAATCTACAAGAGATCGAGAGGAATATACCCAACCGAAAACAATGGTTACTGATAAAACGCAAATTGAAGCCGACAACGAGCTTACATCTTGGAAGACCCTCAATGTTAACATGGAGGATTCAGAGGAAGGATAGATCTGTCACTATCCTATTCTTTCCAAATGGAACAATCCAATGTATTGGAAGGGTCATAGAGGGTGATCTCTCATATCTACACTTCACTCTGGAACATTTACTTGGTTATTCATTATCTGATTGGAAAGTGAAGACAATGACCGTGTTATGTGAATTGCACTATCACTATGACTTCCGTAAAGTTGTATCATCACATAATCTAACTTACGAAGTGGAGTTATTTCTAGCAGCTCAATTGACTAACTGGCATCCATATCATGTTCATGTGTTACATAATGGAAAGATTGTGATAACCGGCATTTAAGACATAAGTGATGTGCCTCCCATCATATGTGATTTGAAGAAATGTTTCATGAAAACCAAATTGTAGATTTTGTATATATGTGAATAGATAATGAAATATAAACATATTTTTGTTTTCCTTATAAACCCTTGTTTTGGAAAAAAGAGAGCAAGTTAATGATACAACATAAAACTTTATTTCAAAACTGTTTCGACATATTGAGTAAGAATTACATCATTTTTATCACATTTTTTTTAAAATAGTTCTAAAGCACTTTTACAGTTATTTTTCAATGGTCTCTCATTGACAAAATAGAGTACATAGCCACCGCACATTAGAGATGTATTACTTTGAAGTGGGAGCGATGTCACTTTCCTAACAGTCCAGGAGAACCTGTTCATCCATAATGCGATATCATGTAAACGAGGTTGATTAAGAGAGTCAAAATATTTCGCCACTTTATAACGATTGATGTATACAGCAATCCAATGTTTTCCGGGAAGATTGTTGGTATCCGTATTGATGATAAGCGAACAAGGATAGAAAGGAATTGAATCAGGTAAATTATCTCTAGAAAAGACATTGAGAAATATTGTCTTGGAGTAGGGATGAGCTTTCCTCATTTTCCTCAAGATTTCTATGTTGCTTAAGTTACTCATCTCTGATAGCTGATAGTCACGTCTCTCATTCTTGTTATCTCAACTTTGATATCATAGATAGCATAAATGAGACAAGTAATTGTTTTCTTCAAAGGTGACTCAAATGATACCTCCAGTCGTAGATTTCCAGGCTTTGTAACTCCTACGCTTTCACCACCTAGATCTGCATCTGCTGTGAGGTTGTACATAATGAAGAAGTAGCCATTCTTGTACATATCCATTGTAATTCCATTTGAATCATCTGTATTAAACATGTTGAGGGCGTTGAAAGTAGAACCATATTCACGTGCGAATTTACCATCTTTGAAATTGGGCTCATATGCTTTGCAAGATACAAATTTCCCATCCTGATAGAGTGCTAGTTTGCTAACATTAAAGTGTTGGAAATTAAATGGATTCTTTTCAAAAGCACCAATGAATGCCTCATTTTCCACAAATGTGATATACACCGCCTTTGGCATTGCAGTGGGAAAAAGATTTGGGTAGGCATGTGAGGATGATCCCGCACCAATTGTGAAGTTTGTCAACACACTGTGATTAACTGGATATATTGCATTGTTTTTCCTCAATCCTGTCGCATGCTCGTTGATGACTGACGGGTTCATTGTTACTCGCCTTACATTGAGCACGGCATTACTTATGTTGACTTGATAGTTTGTAGCTCCAAAAGCCATTTACGCGAACTCAGGATTTGCACGAATAAATTTTATTTGCATTTTAACCTGTGATAGCAGATATCTAGATTGACGAAGGAAATCAAGATAGACGGGTCCTTTCAAGTATAATTCCTTTGAATCCGCTGTTAAATCCATTCGTCTTTTCAACCCTGTATTTGAGACATCATCAAATTTCCCTTGCTGATCATCATACCACCCAGAAACTTGCAAGTGTGACTGTTTAGCTTGCTTTTGAAATTGAGTCATTGTATGCATATATGCTCCATATGGATATGCTCGATCCCCTCCTTCAATCTGTTTGTCATTCAATATTAGATACACATCTGAGAACAGACTGGCAATAGGAAGATTTGCTAATCCCACTTTATCCTTGGATGAATCGATATTTGTACCATCAGTCTTCTTAATTTGTATACACAACTCTAAATCAATGGATTGACAGTCAATATAATCTTGAGGATTGGCAGGTATATCAAACTGAATAGGCTGCTGGTTACCATCGATATTTGTTGTGGGGACTATATCAACAATAGTTGAGGAAATAATGTCAGTTTGATGAGGCGGTGAATCAAAGAAACACAAAGCCAAATTGATACTCTGCATCGTATTAGCTCTACAAATATGTTGTCTTCCTTCGTTTTGACTTGTTTCCAGTCGCTGTGGAATTTTGTTTGCGCTTTCTTGTTTTCACTCGACGTCTAGATTTAGAACGTGCTGCTCTAGTCGGCTTTTTACTTTTCCTGCGTCTTTGCTTAGTAACTCGACCGGATCCAACTTGTCTTGACTTCCTACGCTTCTTCCGAACTGTACGTCTCGTCTTTGTTAAATCATCTAATGCGTCTATGGCAGATTGCTGCGCGCGCATTTTCATAGATTCACCGATATCCTCACCTTGAAGCGCATCAGCTGCAACATTTGCACCAAAATCTAAAGCCCTGCTTCCAACACGCTTCATGATTGGTACACCATACTTTTTGAGTGATGGAAGAACCATACGTCTTAGTGCACCAAATATGCCTCCTCCAACTTGTCGTCTACCACCAACAAACACGGGATAACCGCTCTGATATGATGGTCTACTGTAAATGCCTGTCATTATGACTATTGAATAACTATGGAAGTCACAATAGCGTAAAGCCTTATTCTCGTGACCTAATATGTAGGGTCAAAACAGTAACACCACCACAGAACGGTACTACTTCTCCTGCGTCATCATGAATTGATATGTCAATTCTATTGATGAAATTTCGGCTGATTGGTAGATACATTGTGTTAAAAAATTCTCGATTGATTAGTTGCTTCCTTACGGATGAGAGAGGAAATGTGCGCAGAAGTGGGGCCTCAATGTCGCCAACCCTTGTATATTCAATAATGTTACAATAGACGTATAAGTTACTTATATCACGCTCTAGTGAGGGGGCTGTATCGCCTATTGATGTGCCTTCATAAATGGTTGATTTTGATAATCCCAATGTGGTCGTTAACACGCTATCCAGCTTGATAAGAGAGTTCTTCCCTACCTTTAGAATCATGCGTTTCTTATGTGGGTCATAAGAAAAGTGATATTCATCTGCATCAAGGTAATCTACACCAAACTCATTTAACTTTGTACACAATTCAGATGGCGTTTTCAAGCTTTCAATGTTCAAATTAACTCTTTTTACAAGTTCACTGGAAGTAGACAATTCATCACCCAATATGTCTTCGCTGTATACGTGGATATCCCATGAAGCATTTGTTGATGCTTTGAGTTTAGAAGAGGACAATTGAACCTTGAATGTATCATTTAATTCTGTCAACCAAGGTGCGCTTTCAAGGCCCTTAAACATCCCAATCATTTCAGATCCGAATTCAATAACAGCGGACTCAGACTTTTCAAATGGTGTCTTTTTAGTAAAAACAATAAATTCTGCCTCCGTTTCAACAGTAAATAAAGTTACTTTCTCTTTCTTATATTCACAAGTCATTAACGTTTCTGGCACTGATCCTTGAAACTTTCTTGCAAAGTCTTCAACACTTCTAATGACCTCAAATTGATTTTTTACTCGGATGCTCCTTTTTTGTAATGCATACAATGGCACAATTCTACATTGAAAATCAGTGACTTTCCTCTCCGAATTCCACCCACGTCCATTGTACTAATACCTTGATGAGAAAGTTGTTCTGGAATACCCAAAAGTATGACTCAAATCCTTACCTAATACAAGAAGAACATGCTTCCCTTCCGTCATCAATTTTGTTGACCCCTTTATGACTGGTTTGTAGAATTTATTCAAAGTCAGCTTGAAGAGATCGTTTATTCGTTCAAACATTCTACCGATTTCCTTTTCTGTATCTTGCAAGCTCATTGTGGGAACCTTAGAATCAAAAGTTGACGTTGCAAATGCCTTTTGAATTTTAATCATGTTTTGGACAGATGGTAAAGATGTTGAAAAAAGGATGTAAAGTTAGATGATGAAAAGCCCATGTACCATGTAGACTATTTTGAAATATGCAAAAGCAATCATCCTTCTCTCGCACGTCTTTATGTAATTCAAAATAGTTGTTCTTTAGCAAACTGATATCGTTGTAATAAGTAATTTCAGTTAGAGCAACTTCATGGGGTCCATGCAGAGTAATTGGATTAGCGAATTCAACAGAGTATAGAGATGGTTTGTTACTTGGGAATATCTTGGGGTTGCTATTGCTTGGAAGAATGATGTTGAAGTTAGTAGACATGTTAAACTCATATATGGAAGAAGTCACATGCTATATTAGCTTAAAAGTTACGAGTGTCTCCAATCTCCACATTTTGTAGATCCTGGTGCGTTATCCAGCTATTGAATGAATCAGGATATCCTTTCCATTTAACTAGATATTTCCTTTGATTGCCATGACCTTTCCTCCTAATTATTTTGTCAATCATATACACCTCTTCACTTCTGTCTACTACTTGCAATTCATAAGAGTAAAATTTTCCTTCAATTGGATTGCCATGGTAATCTATTAATTTATACATGGTGGGTCTAAATTTTGTATTTACTTCATCCACAAAAAACTCTTCTTCAGTCCAATTAGGTAGATACCCCTTCTCAAATGTAGACTTAACCTTTGAAATCCGAACTCTATCACCAACATTAATTTTCTTTTCATTGGAAATGTTTTTCGCTTTCTTATCATACAATCGAAGCCATACATCCATCGCATTATCTGGGGTAACATCAACTGGTTTCATCTTAATGATTCGATGGTAGCTTTCATTGTAATTCTTAACAAATTTCTGCAGCTCACCTACCCAAACATGTGTATTTTTTGCAGTGAAATAGCGCCATATTTTTGTCTTCAGTGTGCGATTTAACCTCTCAACCATGGCAGCTTTATAAGCACTTTTGACACTAAACAATTCCGCATTATGACTTTTAAGGAGACTTCGAACATGAGAGTCTTCGAATTCCTTCCCTTGATCGGTCTGTATTCTTTGCGGAACACGCCCCTCATCGAAAATGCTCTGAAAAGCCGCTTCAACTTCTGGTCCTCGTTTAGATTTCAGCGGACGTGCCCAAGCATAGCGAGATAAAATATCTATTACGGTTAAGATGTATTTATAGCCATCATTGTACTGTGATATCTGTTGCATGTCAGCCAAGTCCGCTTGCCATTGACTATCTATATTGTTAACAACATATTTTCTCGTTGGAAACCGCTTTCTCGCATTTTTGTGAAGAGTGTAAGTCGGTTGACTCCTTAACCACTTCTTGACTTTCTCTATTCCCACACCTGCTGCACGGGCTAGAACCTCCGGACGACTGAAACTTGCGGGGTGATTTAAGTCGCAATAAATCTTTCTGAGTTTCATTGCTGTACTCATCGTCTTTGTTCTGATTTGCACGCGTATTACTCGCACAGCAACTGCTAACACAATTGATATCAACCTCTATGCCCTCTTCTCCTTTACCTTCGAGCGCAGATTTCAAACAACAGCAAAATTTTTGTAACGACATGATGTGAGAGAGGCAAGGCTTAATTCATATTTGCTTAATATTTACTATACTCCTTCGCAACACGCATTGAGCGCCTAGTAGCTCTTTTTGATTGCAGATCATCGGGATCATGAAGCTCTCGCTTGACCGCCATCGTGGGTGTTTTACTCTTTGATCCATCTTGTAAGTGACCCTTATCCAATTCATTCACAGTCGGTCCTCCAAAAATATTGTGAGGTACATTTTGATCAGATAAAATTTTCTGAAAATATGTCCACCCTTGTGGTGCACCTAGTTTTCGCCTTACATCTCTGACAGCATATTGTAGAAGGTCATCTATGTGACTATTTCTAATAACATCACCAGTTGTTTCATCTATTACCTCCCCTCTCTCATTGAACTTCACATGTGGATCAATGAAGTCAAATAATCGCTCAGCGCGCACACGATATGATCGAGGTGTTGACAAGGTTATAAATCGTCGCAACTTGTCACGAATCTGTCGCCTCTCGTCAATGTTTTTCAGCTGCTAACTGCATTCGTCGATAGGGATCCTTAATCTTCTGAATTTCCATATCCTTTTGTGTTAGTTCCTTAAGTTGATTCGTAATAGGTTGATCTATATTTTTGACTTCCTGTGCACTTTGTAATGTAGTCAATTGTACATACTCCTCTTGAGGAATGACTACCATCTTTGAATACGACATGTTTGAAAATAATAAGGCAACAAAGTACATTGCTTAAAACTAACTGTGAACCGAGAAAACTGTCATTGGTTCAGCGGAATTAGGTATGATATTTGTTCGAAATTGAAATCGTTCCGGACATTCCTGGGTTAGATCAATAAATAGATAACCATGTGGTTTCTTTGTTACATCTTCATATATTTTTGAAAGTACTTTAGGTTGTTGAGGTAATATCTGTCTACTGAGATGATGTATCTGACTGCTATCTCTTGGATTTTTAAATATTGCCAAATAATGTGTATTCAAACTTCTAGTTCTTTGCTCTTTCCCTCCATCGAAGATGTTTTGGGTGATGTAGATAATAAAAGCTTCCCTATGATGTGCAGTTTGAATGAACATTTCAGTTACATCCTTTGAAGATTTGTTTTTCTCGTAATAGATCATCTAATACTAGTAAGTCACCTGCTTTGATATCCTCAGTTGATGGCAACCCTTGCTTTACCTCATGACCTTTCTGGCGAAGTGCCGAATGTAGTTGTGGTTGAAATATTCCATAATACCATTTGACTCTCTTAATTTCCTTGTTAAACATTTCATTTCTATATTGTAGCAATTCAGTTACAAATGTAGTTTTACCGGACGGACTTGGTCCAGCGACACACATTGTGCGATCAGTGAATAGACGAAAATCTGTCATCTTATAATTCCATTAACATTAAACTCATCATCCCGCTAATTTTGCTTAGAACAACAAAACAGACACATGTTCCAGATCACGTTTATTTACATTCAGAATAGAAACTTTCAAGTTACATTTACAAATTAAAACATTTGTGGTTCCTCATCACAATTAGGTTTATAGAAAGTTTTCAAGTCAGCATCTTGGCGCTTCAACTTCAATTAAGGATTCCCATCTTTAGATTTCCGACCTCGCTTTTTGCTCTCTTCCTTCCCATCACTTGAAGCAGTCTTATCAATGTTAATTAAGCATTTATCAATTGGTAGTGGTTCATAGACTAGTTGAAGAACTTTCATTTGTAAAGATGCGACTTTACCAGTCGAACCATGTGAACCAATATAAAGTCCGGTAACGTGCACTAAGCCCATATAGCGGCCCCGTTTGAGATCCTCACATTCCATCGCGTTTGTAAAGAGATCGAATGCTTGAAAATGATCCGATAGTTTTAAAAACAGTGTATCGAATTCCGGCAATTCCTTATAACCAACTCCTTCCTCTAATGCCTTTCTCCAATTAGTGGGAGCACTTTCAGGCAGCTCAACACATTCTTTCGCGAAAGAGTCAATAGTTTTAAGAATCACCTGTTGCCATTTTGGAAAAGTCACTCGCATTTGTCTCATATTGCTATACCCTGATGTAGACATACCATTACTGTGGAAGAATGGAACTTGAAGATAAAAGCCATCATCACCATAATTCAAGGTTTGAAAGTAGAATGTATTTCCAATCCCTTGCACCTTTCGTGTCGGACGAAGCTTCAAGAGATCTTGCTCAAAAGCGTCACCTTCCTCTCTGATTGTATACATTTTCTGAGTCATGTTTCAACAAGTACTAATTCGGAGCTTTCAACCAGCGCAAATGAATTGTCACTTGAAAGTGGTAAAATATCATTAAAGCGTCTTCCTTATATACACCTATATATGACTCATCAATCAAAGTGATGACGTGTCACTTCATGATTCGTTAACGTTATATTAACATTGCAGCAGTTGCTGCAATCCTTCCAAGCGGACTATTGATTACACCATTAATACTTTTTCCAATATCATTTAACATACTTAGAAACCCACCACCACCACGCTGAATTAACGCCTTTTCTTATCACTACTCCTTGGATTTGAAAACTTTTTTATGCTATTCAAAGAGCCAGCATTCATTAGAGCCTTGTAAATAGGTAGACATTTGTGTATTGCAAAAGCTAAATCACGAATGAAATCATCACTTGAATTTTGAATCAATTTACACTTTTTCTTATTATCATGTATCCTGTTTAACTTTCGCAACGCCTTTTTAAACTGACTTGAAGATTTGAAGGACCGTTTCGATTGACGAGAAGATGCCTTCCGTTTTACAGACATTTTTATTCTAATATGGAAATAGATAATACAATTACAATTTTTGCTTAGTACTTACAACATTATATACAAAAGTTTACAAGCATTCACACAGAGTTTGTTGCTGGTACTTTATAAAATTACATAAAACACTTAACAAGATGTAGAGGGAAACTGATATACACTCACATCGGCTAGAGTCTGATTTGTAGCAGTTATGAGCTGCTCAATGTCTTTCATTAGATGTTTTGAAATTGGACAGCACATACAGCAGGGCTTTGAATGGAAAGTCTTTAAAATATTGGCATAGTATGCCCGCAAACTGATTACTTCAGAATGTCCTTGAGCAGCCACATTGATGCTTACTGATGGCGGTCCACTGAATAAGTCCAATTTACATTTGTCACCCTTCTCGTCATAGTAGCTGGAGGTGATAATGTCATGGAGACATGTGTTGAGTTTCCGTTGGATACTGCTGCACCAACAGTGAGAGTATTCCGGTAAAATCTCCGTTTGAGCTAGTGGGCGAAATACTTCATTGAGCCAAAATCTTGCAACTCGTGTAAGAGCGTTGTTCACGACTCTCATTAACATTCTCTGCACCACAACGTCCTCTCCGCAGCGGAAATACTTCACTATTTCCTCCATCAGATCCACCAAATCCGCTTAATAGCCAGTTATATTCACGGCAGAATAAAATATATTGCCGGTGAAGAGTTGACTTCGGTAAATTATTGAAATGGGAATATTGGTAGTGAACGACATGCTGATTAACATTGTATTAGCCTCAAATTATGCTTGAAATAGAACGGTACAATGTCCTCCTTATATAGAAAGTCAAACAAAGACACAATAGTGACCAATCACAGACCTGCATGATGACTCATCATGCACGATATACAGTGACTGTTGAAGATATTTCTTCATCACAAAGGGGACAAGATGAAGTTTCAAGAGGTACATAACATGTAGAACACATAACGCTATGAGAACATGTCAAAAAGAGAAGGGATCGTTCCTGTTTAAAACATTTAACGCAGTTCCGTTCACATAATAATTTAAATGTCTCTTCTTCTAATTTCCTTCTGAAGTCACTTTTATTGGGAGAACTTTTTATTAAAACACTGTCAGATGTCTCCTTCTTTCCATATCGTTCCAATTTGATCCTCCTAATTTCACTATCATTCAGGGTTGGTCGGCAAAAAAACCCACCCGGGGTTTTATCGGGTTATATCCGGGCGGGTTTTTTCGGGGTTTTTATACCGGGTTTAATCGGGTTTAATCGGGTTTTTTCGGGTTTAATCGGGTTTTTCGGGTTTAATCTAGTTATTTCGATTTTCTTGAAATTAAGAGGTAATCTCTTATTTTAAAATTATCATTTTATTGAAAAATCAAACTACATTGCACACATCAGTGTAATGTAAACCATGATTAAAATACAATATCATGAGAAAATATTGGTGAGTACTTAGTATAGGTTACTGTATTTTAGTCGTACCAAATATTCAGATAATTACAGGCTATCTAAATAAGGAATCATATGAAGTTATTCTCTCACCTACATTTACGAATAGTATACTTTACACAAGATTGGCTGTTATCTAAAATTTATAAGTTTTTTCTATTATTGTTATTATCAGAGAGAAAACACATGTGTAGAGGTCTATAAATTGAACTTTATATAAAAAATATGGTCAAAACGGGAAGATCTAATGAGTCATCTGAACATCGATCACCAAATATCTGTTTGTCATACCGGTATTCCAAAAGTAAGAAAATATAGGCCCAACTGTTATCAGTGTTACTGCTACTAAAGCTAAATAATACGCAGTTCGTTTCGTCGAACATTCATATCATAATTTCGATTCATTTTATTTATTTATTTTTTGATAACCTGAGGATGGTCGTTTGGTGTGGTCGAAAGACCTCGTCCTAATATGTGAAATCGAGGACGCACGCTCTTTCTTATGGTCCGAAGTGTCCGTCGCAGACTTGCAGCCTGCTGCGGTATCAGTAATGACGCGCGCGTACCACGCACGCGCCACCCCGAACTCCCCATCATTTCCGAGTGTCTTTTGTATGCTATAATAACATTAATGACCAGACTTGTGGGCAGTGGCTTTAAATCATTGTTTGCCAATATCGATCTTATCTTACGCACTTTCGACTGCACCAGCCACCCAAAGACATGCGACCAGCAGCGTCAACCAATATGCGTATGCTCTCCCGAATTCCCCATCATCTCACGAATGCATCACTACAGTCCGCTGTTGACAAATCCAGGCTGGCTGATGTCCGGCGAGTCAGGGATGGACAATGGGCATCATATCAGCATAGGCGTTAAATTTCTTGCGCAATGAAAACATCGGACATTGACATATTATTCGGTTTTCCTTTTCAATATTTGGTGTTGTAGTAAGAAACATGTAGATTACGGAATTGTATACATTCCATACGATGATTTTTGAGAAGAGGCAGAGTCAATAAATCAGAAAAATGAATTGGCATTACTGTATTTTAATTAGAAGCATCGAAAAAATGACATAATATGGAAAAATTCATTTCACCCGATTTCGCCCGATTTCACCCGATTTCACCCGATTTCACCCGATTTCACCCGATTTCACCCGATTTCACCCGATTTCACCCGATTTCACCCGCCCGATTTCGCCCGCCGGGCGGGTGAAATCGGGTTTTTTTCTGACCGGGTGGGTTTTGACCAACCCTGCTATCATTGCAGTGTAGCATGGAGAAATCCTCTATCCACCTGCGATCCAAATTGTGATTCATTGCATGCTCATCTAGATCCATTAGTCGATCAACTAAATCACCAGCGTTGATATTTTCACTGAGATTTGTTACAGTTTCTATAGCTTTGAACGAATATCCAAGGTCTCTTGCGACAACCCACGACATTGGGATACTAGTCATCATTATGTATGTCATCAAACAACTATCTCATATTTATAGCTTAGTTTGTCTACGTAAAAGGAAAATCAATGTGTCATCTTGATTACAATGGTTTCAATAGTCACAATAGTCGCAATTGAGCAAACCCATTCAAAATCAAACAACGGACGTCTATCGGTACGTACCCAAGTGCTCAGAACCAAACCACACAAGTTCGATCATAGACGTTCCGAAACACAGTGTACTCAACCGATTGTACCAAACACATGTACCTATCCAGTAAAACAGATCTCATACAAGTTCCTATTCATAACACTGAATTATACATGTACCTATCCATGTACCTATCGATAACTAAATTATACATGTACCTATCCATGTACCTATTGATAACACTAAATTTTACATGTACCTATCCATGTACCTATCCGTCGCAAGTAGGGCACAGTTTTCACTACTCCATTTGATAAATTTTCTTCTTTCTGAGAAACACCTAGAGTTGTCTTGGGACAGGATTTTACATTCCCATTTCTTCCAAAAGAAACCTTAATGGGAATTCTGTTGTAGACTTCCCAACCCGCAGATTACCGGCAAACGTGACCGTTTTGAATCCTAATCCGCAGATTAAGCATGATCATTTTGTGGAATTCCAAAGCCACAGATTACTTCTAAGTATAATACTGTGTCATACGATGCGAGTAACTGACCGGATTTTTGGTGATTTAAAGATGAATTACCTATTACTCATGTCAATCTTCGTGTAATAGCATTTTTATGCCTATGAAAAGTCAAACATAGCTGCAAAAATGTTGTCTGCTAAATACATATTTATAATTAGGTTATAAAGGTGCTATCACTCCTAAGAGATGCGAGCTGAGAGTAAGTATATTAGGTAGAGTAGCAACCATGAATATCTAAAGAGAATGATATTAAGCCAATACAAGACACCAACACCCTTGATTCCCCAACTGCACTCGCCCGATCTAGGAATCCAACCGAAGTCCGCGGTGGAGACGATCTCGCACCTTCTTCACTAGGTCATGCTGACGGTTCAAAAGGAATGCGAGTGAAGGCAGAAGTCATCTCTAAGTGATATCGACAGCATATTGTCCTATTATTATCCTATTACGTAATTAGTATATTGTCCTATTACGTAATTGACAGATCATGATAGCAATACAGAAGGAAGAATAGTATTTTACAAATCTTCCGTGTCATGACAACCTTGTAGAGGTAATGTTTGTTAAATTATCAATTCGATGGGTTACGTTACTTACTTTGATGTCCATCAGCCTTATTAATAAGATCATTTTCTTGAGCGTGATCATATGACAAACTCGATCGCCATTGAAAGAGCAAAATATCATAATCAAAGACAATGATCTTACTGTGATTAACTTTAAAGATGTGAATGGGTGTCCACATTACTATTCAGATTCAAGAAATGAAAAATAAATTTAATGAATCATAAAATTATGCCGATGAAAATTGAATTAGAAATTTGGAATTTCAGTCGAGAAGCACAATAAGATCTGAACTTTTCCATGAAGACTTCCATGTAATGTGGTTCATGAAATTTGCTTGATAATCAGCTTGATCTCCGCTAAATTAAGATACCTGCTATAGTAAATGTCCATTCCTTTTGATATCTTACAAGCTTTATACTACTTACATAGTTGGTCCGAGCATAGAGTATATATAGGTATATATATATATATATATATATATATATATATATATATAATATATATATATTTTAAATATAGTATAGTATATATAGGTGGAGTGTCGACTCAAAAAAGTATCTGTATACAGTGAAAATTTTTATATCAAAAGATTCAGTTTTTTGCGGAGATTACGTTTCCGTGGTCAAAAAATTATATGAGCACTTTTGAAAAAAGTCAAAATTTGCCAATTTATATACTACCGAGATGACTCTCCTAAATAAGTAGTATGAAACAAGTTGGATATCAAAAGGAATGAACATTTGCTAATAAGCATCCTAACTAAGCGGAAATCAAGCTGATTATCAAGGGAATTTCAGGAATTGTATTATAATGAGTGTCTTCATAAAAAAGTCGCGATATTATTCTTGCTTTATTGGCTGAAATTTCAAGTTTTTAATTCAATTTTCACCGGCATGATTTTATGATTCACTGAATTCTTGCTTCGTTTCTTGAATCTGAGTAGTGATGTGGACTTTCAAAGTTAAGTGAAGTCATTGTCTTTGATTATGTGATTTTGCTCTGCCGGTGGCAGGCTGCCTGTGAAATGATCACGCTTAAGACTCTTGAGTGTGATCATGGAGCCAACAGCAACACATCGAATTGCTGATTTAACAAACATTAAGTCTCCATGGCTGTCATGACACTGAGAATCTGTAAAATACCATCATTCCTTCTGCATTACAATCATGATCACTCAATGTATGCAATTTTCTCAAAACTGCAAAAATTTGCATATCTTCACATTTGGTGACAATGCCTCGTGTATCTCCCATGAGTTCATTTAATAAAATCGAAAGTGTATACACATTGGGGATTTAATAAATGCGGAGTTACCACTCTACCTAACATACTTACTCTATGCCCTGTATGCAATTTTCATATTTCTCGGTGGCGTTCATGATATGCATTCAAGAGTACCAAAGCCCATTGTATAGAGCATAGAGCCATTGGTCCGAGCATAGAGTAGTACACTCTACTTACTCTATGGGCCTGAGTAATTGGAGCTTGCACGTCAGTGCTCTTCGTTCGTATGATGCAATGCATGTTTGCTTGATTGCAGGCTTGGCTATTGTCCAGCAATTGAATCAACTGTCATCCATGCATTATCTTGGAGAAACCACTATCGCGTTTCCATTGAAATATTGATCTTTTATCACGTGATCAACGTCATCTCGGTGTGAATTAGCTACACTCTCGTTACCATAGAAATTGATAACAATAAAACCTCTAGAATGGAAGTAAAGCTTCATGCAATACACAATAGTGGCACAAAAATCGCACGCATTTTCACTTAGATACACTTGTCAACGACTGTATCATTGGGTTAGAATCAGTCACATGTGCAATTATAAGCTTTTCATTGGTTCTTCATGCCCCAACTTAGTTCCCTCGGATGTGCCGTGACCTTGAGTCAATTTCCATTCTAGTCAACTTCAGATAAAAAATCTATTTCTATGCTCGTTACGGCTGTCAAACAACTAAACCGTCTTTGATATCGCGATCTTTGTGTGCGGCATTCGTTGTGTACTTTAATTGTCATGGATAAACGAAGCACTTGCTCGCGTTCAACAAGCATCGATGACTTGAATTCTCAGTAAAGAATCAATAATGCGAAAAATATCAGTTTTCTCTCCCGAGTAATTTTAATGCCACTAAAGAATTACGAATAAAAAATATATACACAGCCGACGTTTCGGGTCCAAACCTTTCTCACGGCAAGGATGATCTAAGTGCTTTGTCTGAACACGGTAAGACCTGTCTTGTTAACAGTTCGATTGATGATTTTGATGTTGAATTTCTTCTCTGCTTAAACGATCCTGTTGAAACAAGAGTGGTGGAATTGCGATTAATCAATAAGTGCCATCCTAAAATGAACAGACGTCATGAGACAACCGGAGCTATACTGGGTATCTAACGAGCCAGTTTAGACACTGTCATTTTATTGCTGCCTTGCCTTGAGAAAGGGTTTCGACCCGAAACGTCGGCTGTGTATGTATTTTTATTCGTAATTATTTAGTGGCACAAAAATTAAAATTTAGTGGCATCGGGAGAGAAAACTGATATTTTTCACATTATTGATTCATTATGGTACTCCCGCCTTCAGCCATCTCTTATATCTCAGTAAAGAAAATACCAGTCTTTGTAAGCGCATTGAGGGATTGATTGACAACACTAAAAATGAACTGATGCATATGAATGTAATTAAGTCTCATGTTCTAAAAGTGTACGTTTGCCTCGAAGCAGTCCTAAGCTCGCGAATAGATAATCATGAAAAGGGAATATCCTGATTTAAAAATTTCCAAGAGAAGCAGCAGTTCGCTATCGACGACATAATGCAGAAACTCTCCATAAATAAAATAGAGCTCTTGAACTTTGCCTTGTTTCTGCGGTTACTGTGGAAATAGATTTGAGAGAAAGACATAAATTGAATTTGATAATTTCAGGCGTCGAGGAGCGGTAAAATGCTAATTCAATTGAGCAACAACATCAAGCTGATGTACAGAAATGTGAAGCGATTTTTCAAGACATAAATTTTGATGATATTGTTCTGTCCCAAGTCAAACGCATTAGAAAGCAACGTGATGATAATAAAAGAGCCATCTTGATAAGTTGCAAGTCATCAGCAGATAAGGATGCTATTTTGCGATCTTCACGTTCTCTTCGTCAATCAAGAATCCTGATGTATTCGTCAACATTGACCGAACTTCTTTTCAACAACAATTCCGTCTATTACGACAGGAATTGTCAGCACGTCGTAAAAATTGTGAAAATGTCGTGATTTATCGCTATCGTGTCTGTGTAATTAAGAAGACTTTAAAAATTTTCAGCAAATGTTTGATCCTCGCGATCCTCTTATCGTCTCTGTTACTGCTAAATCCACGTTGTGTTCTACGCAAATTCGATGAACTATCAGTGTTAGCCTCGCTGAAATAGCCTGTGATAGTTGCTGTTGCCGAATCTCGGTTGCACTCTTACTCGAACTGTTGCAAATGGAAAATTGCCTTTTCCTCCGTAAAGATCCCGAAAATCGCAAGGGTGGTGGCATTTGCATATGGATTCATCGAAGTTGCAATTTTTTATCACAATCCTGTCATTGATCGCAGTGGCGGCTCGTGACATTTGGGCCAGGTGGGGCATAAGCATGAAATTTTTACATAATCAAAAATCTAGTCTAAAAGGATCTTATTTTGTAAATGAAAAGCAAAGAATATGTTAGCAACATGCTATACATGTGATATACATGTCACTACATTTAGTTACACGGTTGAAGCAACATTTTGTCTATCATTCAGGCTTTGAATAAAGATTACAGATACCGAAGGGTATTGTATGCTGATTCATGGACTGATCGCTGGTGCTAACCTCACATCACCTCACTCAGTAAAAAGGGAATCACAATGCATTGTCTTTGCATTGACGGTTAACCAATCAGAAGCGTTAGGGCTCCCCCTCGAGTGCCCATTCTGTGACGCATTCATCGCGTGTTAATTCTGTCTATTCGCTCAGATCGTGAAATGAACCACTCTCACGTCATCTCAATCTCGATGTTTGGGCGCGCCCATCAGTCTTGAAAACGATTGATGGATTCTGCTAGCGTCACTGTCGCGCAAATGGAATAGATGTACCTGAAGTATAGTTGACATTTATGATAAAGAAATGGAGTCTACTACTGATGTTGCTGGTTATTTAAGTTAGAAAACATTTCAATAGGTGCGGCAGTGCCCCACCTGCCCAAATAGACGAGCCGCCACTGATTGATCGTCCACCTTCTGTTGAACTATTGTCTCTTGAGTTGATCGATATCAATGCATTGCTGTTCTTGTACTATGTTCCCCCGAATTTACCAAGTAACGATCATGCTCTCATTGCTGAATACATGAATCTGTATCATCGACGAATCTATTTGCAAAGATCCAGAGAGACAACTTATATTTTGTGGCGACTTCATCAACTTCGACACGAAAACATTCTCCGACATTTTCGACTGCGTTGAGATTGTTAATGATCCCACCAGGAGTGACTCATATCTAGATCAGAACGAAATATTTGAAATTGTATCTGAGATTGGTCCTCCATTAAAAACATCTGATCATAATTCTATATTAACAACAGCTAAAAAGGAAAGTGCTGCAGCTTTTTACACTATTTGTGATGTCTACGACTACAGGAATTCAAATATTTCTGCATTTATGAAAATTCTATCTTAAGCGAATTTGGAGCCCGTCTGTGAAACTGATTCTGTTGAAGAAAATTGCAGCATTTTCTATGAAACTTTAGAATTTGCTGTGCAATACATTCCTAAGAAAAATGTTATCTTAATATCATTTGATAAAACGTGGATGATGACTACAGCTTCAAAATCTCTCATAAACGATCGATGGGAGGCGTATCGGAAAAGGAGTGGCAAGAATATGACCATCTCAAGATAAAGGTCAAAACAGAAATTCTTAAACTAAGACAATGTGGGGTGATTCCAATTTGCACAACAGCAGAAAATTGTGGTCACTTGTATACGACGTCCGTGGAAAAGGCAAAGCTCTTGATAATCTAGAGAATTCAAGAGTAAATAGGACACTCCAGACATCTTACTACAGACACTCCAATTTCTTTAGTGACAACTTCAACCAGAACGGAGATGAATCCAAAGCGAACTCATCAATGAGCATTGGGACTGCGAAATAGCACCAAAATCGGTCTTCCAAATATTAAACAAGATCAATGACGAGAAATCAAATGTGACATATCAAATTCCTCCCCGACTTTTAAGAGATAGTGTGCATTTAATATACAATGTGTTATGTCACATTTTCAAACATCTATTCGTATCTCTATTTTCCCAGTTGCTGGAAAACTACTATTGTATGTCCGATCCCAAAGTGCGCAAAGTGTAGCATTCATTGGTGATCATAGACCTATATATCACTTCTTCCAGCGTTATGCAAGGTTTTGAGAAAACAATACTGGGTGTGATGAAAAAGTCTACTGAGCCTATTTGGCAAAGAACAACACGCTTTCCGTCCACTTGGCTCAACTGCTACAGCATCGGTAAAAATCCATGATGTCGTGACTAGATTCTTGGACAATCCATCTACTACTGCAGTTTGTCTGACGCGCATCGATCTGACCAAGGCTTTCGATAACGTCCAACACATCCGCATCGCAAATGATTTTTCGGGCGCGGTCTAAACCATGGATTTCTTCTGTGGCTACTGTCCTTTTTGTCACAAAGACAGCAACGGGTTAAAGTAAAAAGCAATCTTGGCCCGCTATACCACGTAACGTCTGGTTTACCTCAAGAAAGTGTGCTCGCTCCTTATGTGTTTGGTGCCTTTTTTGGATCACTGCACTGTAGATCAATGACTCTGAGGCAGCACTTGTAGAGTATGCAGACAATCTCAATCTTATAGAGAGGGTTTCAACTGATCTTACTTATCAGTTATTCAGGCTTGAGTTGATAAAAAGCGCATGACTATCAACAGACTGAAAAGAAAGCGAACTATATTCGCATGTTCTCACATCATGTCTGTTCCAGTTTATCCTGACA
>CAJQUW010006119.1:5000-184641 GCA_907163375.1 Prostheceraeus crozeri | reverse complement strand
TTCACTCTCTTTTTTTCATTTTCTCAGTTTTTTCATTCTTTCCTTTTTTTTTCCCTTTTTTTTCTTCTTACTCAGTTCAGTCTCAGGATTCTTTTTTTTCTGGAAAACTTCTTTTTTTTCATTTCTTTCAGGATTTTTTTATTGTTTCAGGAATTTTTTTCTTTTCTTTTTTCGTTTTCAGGATTCTTCTGTTTCTTTTTTCTTTTCTTTTCATTTTTTCGATATTTTTGTTTTGTTTCTCTTTCAGGATTTCGTTTCAGGATTTTCTCCTTTTTTTTTTCTTCATCTTTTTTTCTTGTATTCATTTGCTTTTTTTTTTTTTTTTTTTGTTTGTGTCTCTTCTTTTCTCTTCATTCTCATTTTTTCTTTTCTCTTTCTTTCTTTTTCTTTTTTTTTCTTTCATTTTTTATTTTTCTCTTCCTTTTTTTTTTTCTCCTTCCTCTTTTTTTCATCTCTTTCAGGATCCTTCTCTTTTTTTTTTTTATTTTTCAGGAAATTTTATTCTTTCTTCTTTTTTTCATTCCCTTGTTCTTGTGTTCTTTTTTTTTTTTTTTTTCCATTTTGTTTTTTCTTTATTCCTTTTTTTTTTTCAGGATTTTTTTTCGTTCCTTCTTTTCATTTCTTTTTTTCCTCTTCTTTTTTTCTTTTTCTCAGTGTTTTTCTCAGGAAAACATCCTAAACAAGCTCACTCTGATAAGATTTAAAGATCAGAAACTACGAACAGGTTGGTTGAAGAAGAAGGAGAACTATGCATCAGGGGAAAGTCAGCTAAAATATTGAACTTACTCGAAATTGAATATCTTTTGCGTAATCTCATTTTATTTTTTAAATGATATAAAATGATATCATTTATTATCATCTTGTTTTTTTATAATGCAAAATACCATTTTTAGAGAAATATGCGTAGGCCTACACCGTAAATAGATCTAGTCAAACGAACTTTTCGATTTACACTGCTACGATGCTACTTTTACTGCTCTTAGCAATGAAAATAAAATTAGAGTTCTTGCAGCAACGATAGCTTCTTGTATATCAAAACCTATGTAGGGTCCATGGCAGGGATGGAACCGGTCGTGATTTTCCAGACCCGACCCGACCGGCCGGTCGAAAATTTCGACCGGTACCCGACCGGCCGGTCGACCGGTTGATTATACAAAATGCGGTTATGCCAAACTACATGTAGGCCTATATAGTACCCAAAGAATGACGATACTTATATATCTGAGTAGCCTATGTGTACTAGCTAGATAGGTAATTAGCAAATTAATTTATTGTCTTCGACTGTACCAATATATCTACTAGATTAGTAGGTCTAATTAGCAAATCAAGAAGAAATATAGCAGTAAAATTACATATAGCCTTCAGAACAATCATGAATTTAAGATAAGTATAAGCATAACTAATTTTGACTACAAGGAGGCATATGTACGACGTGTAGGAAATGATATATGACTACATGTACATTATACGAGTCTTTATTATTACTAAGTATATTTAATCTTTAAATAAAATTTTACTTACTATCTCATTTTGAAACATTTTACGGAATCATGGAATGAAAACTGAAAATTTCTCAAATCGTTTAAAACAAATATGATTAACATGAAAAACTTATCCTAGCTGCCACAATCCATTTATGTCTCCTTCTTTTAATACAACAAGACTGTCGACAGTGGATGGGTCAAGTCTATTGCGACTCGCGGTCAATACAGAACCTCCAATGCTAAGGTGTCTTTCACTCTCTCCTGACGATGCCTGAATTACAAATATCTTCCGGGATATTTCACTCAAGAGAGGGTAGGTCGATTGTTTCTTTTTCCAAAAATCTAATGGATTGGTTGAATATATTCCATGAAAATTTTCGTTCATGTAGTTTTCAAATTCTTGCAACAATTCGAGTTTGTTTGAAGAATGCAAAGAAACAGGAGCAGCTGAACACGAAGATCGGAAATTCGAAAACGGATCAATTTTGGTAATTTTTGGTGGTACTTCGGTAGATACCGTAGATTCACTTGCTGTAGGCTTGATTTTAATATATGAAGACAACGTCGATGTGATATGAATTTTGACATTCTCTATAAACTGATTACGAAATTGGCGATCTTCAATAAAAGATAGTTGTCGAAAAGTTGGATCCATGACAGTTGCAACTTTATGTAGTTCAGTCGTAGACGACCAATACTTTTCATCCAATCCGCTCAGAAAGTATTCCTTTAGTAATATCACGCCACGTGACTCATGTACATTGAGAGTAGCGGCTCCGAATTCTTTCATCAAATAATAACTTGGTATGACATTTTGAATCGATGGTTTGTCAGACATTTCTAAATAATCAAATATAGAATTGAAATGTCGAAAAAAGTCAACCAATTCTTTTAGAAGTTCCGGAGAAACGGGTAACAAACGGTATTCCATGTCTCGTGTATGAAGAATACGTCGAAGATCTTCATATGACACACTAAAAGAATGATACACATCGTAGAAGGACCGCCATGGACGAGTAGGACTTGGTCTCTTCAGAGTTAAAGTAAGTTCATCAGAGGAGACAGTCAGTAACCGGCCGGTTGCCTGACCGGTCACATGACCGGCCGGTCAGAAATTTTGACCGGTACCCGACCGGTGACCCGACCCGACCGGCGACCGGCGCCGGTCGACCGGTAACGGTTCCATCCCTGGTCCATGGCCTATAAATTAGACACCGCAAGTTTTGATTTAAGCTCTAAACACTCGCATTGCAAATATGCCTGCAATATGCAGTTGGCTAGGCCAATAGCATCTAAAGTACGAAAAAAGGCTAAAATATTTAGATTGCAGGACATTAGGTTTACATTTAGATTACATTTGCTGACTCCTCGCTACAATTGTGTGAGTCACATCTGCTTCTTGCCGCACCGGCAGTCCTGCATTGTTTGACAATCTGTGTGAAAGACAATGGCTTGCTGCTTTTCGCCACATTAATCAACCAGTGGGGAAGGACATGGGTAGAACAAACGAAAGAGACTAAATTTGCTTCAATACAAAATGCGAAGAATCTGTGGTTATAAAATATAATAGAACAAAAATTTTTGATGGTATCAGTTTTTATCATTTTTCAAAAATAAAATGATGTAAAATAATATCATTTTATCATCACCGATCTCTACGAGCATGTGTAATATAGAACTAGAATTTTTTGGCCCGACATTGTATTCTACGTAGAAGAGCGACAACGTAGAACAGATGATGTTTTATCAATCCGATCAGTAGCGCCAAGAAATTACTTGAATTTGTTTTGAGATTACAACATTCATTACGAAAAAGTGAATAGCTTTGATTATACTGCAATTTCTATGAAATATCAAACCAAATTTATCAAGAATATGAGCACCTGCATTCGGTCTTACAGACCTTTACAGGTAAAAGGAAGGGATAAATGAGTGAGTGTATTTTATTTTTTTAATGGATGAGGAAAAGCCTAGGTTTTAATGGTGCAATAATTTAATTAAAGATATAGTTAATTTCGTTGCTTTTCGGTAGCCATTATCAGATAAAAGGAATTAAACATAGACGCAAAAGTCATGAATTCAAATTTAAATTTCATTGATGCGAAATTCGAATTCATGACTTTTGCGTCTATGTTATATTATTATTTTAATTATATTAATTAAATATGTTGTTACTATTATTAAAATATTATTTAATAATTACATCATTAAAACCTTGGCTCTTCCTCAATCAAGTCGGTGATTCAAATCCACCAAGACACGCTGTTATTTTCCGTCTGTTGAATTATCATTGCAGCTTTCTTTGAATCCTTGTGTGGACTAAGTCGCCGTTTCAAAGTATAATACTGGCCTTGAATTACTGATAACTTGCCTCAGTAGCTTAGCTTGACGGTTAATGCCATGTTGTCTTGGGGGATGAAGCTATCGGATTTTCTTACGCGGGTTATTCAATTGAGGACTTATGTCTTTCTGTCGCTCGTCGATAGCTCAGTTGACAGAGCGCTAGCCCTAGAATGCCAGAGGTCGGTGGTTCAAATCCACCAAAACACGCAGTTATTTTCCGTCTGTTGAGTCATCTATTAAAAAAACAGAATAAATAACTGGCCAAGACATCTTCAATCGTTTGAGTGAGTATAGTAGTACTACACATTATATAGCCTATACCACAATTAAGGATAAGTTTTTTTAAAAAATTTTATGCAGGTCAACTATGCAGAAAGAATTTGTGATGCTTTCTAAAGCACACAGTCATTCCATAGTGCACTATACTAATTCTATTGATACATGTGAAAGTCCAGCACTTTTAGTTCAGTTGGCAAAAATACATGGAAGCCGATACAAGAGCCGAGTCTAATAGAGACCGTTTTTCTGAGAGGACTTCACCAGCATTGCTGAAAGTCCTCCATGACTGGAACGAACTGGCCTGGCTGAACTGCGTTCTCAAGGTGAAACAAAGCATCAACGATCGAATGATCGTTTGTGTAGATAAACAATGATTAATTTCATATGCACCTCCCTCTCTCTCCCTCCATGCCATTGATGCATCAGTTATAGGCTAGGTATCTAAATTTCATCTTTTAATCGCATTCGTATAAATACACATGCACATCATATAAAAGATGTAACCTATATACCCATACACATATGTGGTACACGTATGTACGTATAGATGCAGTGCATAATCATGAGTTCCGTGTATTTAATGTTCTCCCAGAAAATGCATACTAGCTTTTTGTGTTTAACTGAGCAAAACCGATGAAACCGGCACAGGGGTCTGAACGGCACCGGTATACCAAGATCGGCACATTAAGTTACTTTGTGGCACTAAAAAAACCGCAGTTTATTATATTGTCACGTCATAATGTAAGAGATTATCGGCTCATTGGAAAAAATGAAGCATATAAACCCAAATTATATTATAAACACAAAAATTGACGACGGCATTGCTTACGGTTCTGGTTCTGGTAGAATAGTCAAGTTCCGTTTCGACTCCAGAACAGGAACCGGAACCAAAAATGTCAAAGATTCCATCGTTTCTCAAATGTTCCTCTTTACGCGTGGTTGAACATAAACGCACATAATATCTTGCATAATGCTAATATGCTTCTCATGTATACCTTGCTCTCTCAAACATCTCCACACCTGTCTTACTGCATACCGGAAGATATTAAAAGCAAGAGGTATGCCAAATTAAAAGGCACAGTCATATTGTTTAGAAGCAAATTATCATACAAGCGGAAGTTATTTAACGCCTTTACATATTGGAAGAAAATGCTGGACTAGACACAGAAACATCCGATGCTTAAATGATTAGTCCGTGTGTGCACGTAGAATAAAGGAGGAATGTGGAAATTTCCTTTTTTTTCTTCTGCATTCAGTTATTCTGTAGAAAAAATGAAATAGTTAAATAATAAATAACCGATCAAATTAATCCAAATATTCACTCACTGTCGTCTAATTAATTCGATTAAGGTTTACTTCATCTAACACAATATTAATGAAGAGATGCATACAATGTTGAATTTACAAAAGATCAAAGACAGGATATATGATTCTAAGTTAACATACTAGCCATTTACAGTATGTCTGCCACTGTTCAGCAAATGGAATAAATGGGTACATAATTAAACCGACAGAGGCAGAAAATAATGGTCACCTAGTCACTCTATGCCATCTTTCTGCCAACTGAGCTATTCGTTCATGTGGCTTTGTGCTTCAACGATATCGAAAAAGGCTCTGTTGAAACGAATTTCTTAAGCTAGCAATTATCCTTGGTCAATGATATTCTTGCAATGAATGATAGGCGCACTGAACTGACCGCAACTTCAACATCATCAATCTAACAATATTAGTAGATATGCTTATTTACATTATCAATCAGCGTAGGATCAACCAAACAAAAGATTTTCACAATCTGTGCTTACCAGCATCAGTACTAACTGAAGGCACTCACTTACGAAGGTAGAGGATAGGATAAGGGCAATAGGCTCCTCCTTTTACCCCGTGATTTCGACCGACTCAAGGCTGTTACTCCCAAGGTTCCAGAATTGTTGCTGACCACTGATATGACTTTCAAGAGCAGGACGACTTTAATGTCATTGACAGAAAAGTCTCGTTTTACTGCATTAATGACCTCTTATTGCAGGAGATCGAGACATGTGCTAATTGCTTCTTTCAACAAAAAATGATGCAAAACATAAGCTGCAATTCAAAAGAAATCCATCTCTAAGCAGACAACTAGACAAGAGCGACACTTTTTCTAGAAGTTCACATACTTTTTGACATTAATTTTGTAATTTATCCTTTTAACATTGTTACTCGTTTACCCTCGCTCTCTCTCTCTCTCTCTCTCATATTTCATTATTGACCTTAAAGTATGCAGCTAAGCTCACTTCAATTTTTTATTGCTACCAAATTAGATTGTACGTTCGGCGCGCCCGTAAAAGTTCCCACCCATAATTACATTTCGTAATGCTGAAAATGAAGTTCAACCTGCACATTTTTGAGTTTTTAGTTACTGGCATGTAATCCAATTCAATAATCGTTTAAATCAGTAAAAATATCCGTTTTCTCTCCCGAGTAATTTTAATGCCCGTAAGAATAGCAGTTAAATAATCAAGAATAAAAAATGTACGTACACAGCCGACGTTTCGGGAGACCCTTTCTCAAGGCAGCAATGAAAAGGAGCAATATACAGCATTAGATGAAATAAAATGTCAGTAAATCTCATGCCGCACTTAACGGATCACATTTCTTGATAAAGGTACGGCGAAATGGAATGTTTGGTTATGACTGGTTCATGGCATTATGCTTCTGCTACTTCATATTCTGAACTCATGCTCAGTACGATTCGAGACTGTATTGATAAAAACACCAGATATTAACCTGAAGTTAGCTGCAAAATCAATTTTAAGATTTTCCATGGCAAATTGTGAAAATGTGCTTAGGGACTTTCATTGAATTCAACAATCTCGCAGCATAACAAGCTAGGGATGTACCGATATGTCGACCGATATTCTACAGAAATGCAGGTAATTATAACTACTTGCAACTGCTTACAAGTTGTTTGAAATTTACAGAATGTGGAAATGTAATACGTATCAATATGCACTATTGACTCATGCATAGTATTAAGAAATGGCTTCTTCATTTTTATTATGTCTTTAAAAGCAAACGCCTCATCCGCATGCAATTCGACAAGCACATTACCATAAAAATCATTGAGGTTTTTCTACCTGGCGCCTCCGCGAGACAATAAACTTGCCTCCGAGTAGAAGGCCGCCCTCAGTACAAAGCCCTCAGCCGGATTGTGGAAGCGGTTTTTCCAACAGACGCATCCACCTTCGAGCAATTAGACCGTCGTCCCACCTCTACAGCCCTCTTATATACTGTATATACCGTCTCACAAAGTGAGCGAACTGACATTTTAACACGATTTGACTGAACAGCTTAGCGCAAATTCAGAATGAACGGCGAACTGAGCGAACGAAGATAACTCGTCAAATGAACGAGGAACTGAGTGAACTGAAAAGATTGCCTCGTTCGAAAGCGCTGGTATAGACTCAATAATTTTAGCACAATCATCAGATAATTAGCGTGATCATTATGTGAATTTGCAAGTAAAGCTCGACCAAATTTTTAACAGAAATTGCAAACATTTGGATTTCACAAATTTTCAGTTGCCATTTATAGCACATGATTTCTGTAGAACAAATGAGAACTATCACTGGAGCACATGCATGAAATGTTATGCAATTAGTTTCATGCAATTCTTAACATTAAGCAGAGGGGCCGAACAACTCCCCCTTCCATCCCCAAGCTCTTTTGATTTGCATCACAGAACGGTGTGGTTAAGGTATAGCCATCGACTTTAATGTGTAGCAGAAACAGAGAAATGACGATGCCCGAGATGCATTTGTTGAATTTACGAAGGTTGACCGAAGGCTGAGGTAAAATGTTTCTGTATTCTGCAGTTCTTAAAGCATCACAAACTCTAGCTTTCCATATCCATTCGTGCCTTAATCATGTCTTCACACTACATGTACAACCTTGCTGATACGCCGTCCGTGGTCAAGCATACGTACACTTATCTGTAATAGTTATTACAGGTGCTTTTAGTCGATAAGTATTAAATAGTTCGAGTGGAATCTCTGCATTTACTTTCACTTTACTGTGAAGTTAGAAATCGAATGATAGCTTAAATTAAAGTCAAATATGCCGTGCAACTTCTAGTCGATTGAAGTGCGTGTCGTATTCAAACCGTATTATCTCTTTATAACATTTGCAATTGGCTGTTTTCCACCTACAATGCATGTGCTACTCAGTTCATCGAATGTATTATTGCATTATCACCAAGGAGATCTAGATTGCTACAGGAGGCAAAACTCATTTTCAGTGTTTACATCAGTAGGCGGATGACCTTTTTATATGCTTTTTTTTAAGTATGAAACCTAGGACGCTAATTTTTTAGAGACATGTAATTTTAACGTATTTTTGATATCCACTTCAAATTTCATCATACTTGGTCTACGGGAACATCCAAAGTATGACCTTTAATGAAAAGTACGTGTCTCTAGAAATTATATTTTTGTCAATTTCGAAGGAAATCAAACATCTTCATTCAGTTCAAATTGATTTTTGACTAAGTGCCTTAAGTGCTAATTAAGTCATGAAAGACATACTCATTCATGCACTGATGCAACTATAATGATTAATGATACAGGGTGTTTATGAAGTCTGTGGATGTTTTCATGCTATTTTACCACGGCTGCATTCAGTGGATCGCTAAATGTTTCAGCAAGCTAATGAAGACCCAGTCCTGAAGTTTTATTTGATGTGATGATTAGAAACATTTTCCTTGCTCGATTGCTACAGGAGGCGAACAGCACGTTCAGCTTTTACATATGTAATGTAGGTTGATAACTTTCATTGGGAAAATGGTGTTTGCACATCTGTCAGTAGAATTACTAGCGTTCATAATTTTCCAAATTGGATATTCGTTCCTTCAAATCTTCCGTCGACTATGTTTCGCCGTTATCTGGGAACAATAGAAACTTAAATACAGTCGAACCTCGTTAATTGCAATCCATTGGGAGACGGTCGCGAATTGCGATTAACGAGGGATTGTCATTATCGAGGTTCCAATTATTTCGTGTAATTATAATACATGAATACCAGTCTATATGTAGCATGTCTGTGTCGCAGTCAAATATACGAGTAAACAGTATAATCAGCGTAATGTAGGGTTAGTTAAAGATAATAACTCAAGTATTGTATAAAATAACGCTAGGTAAGTACAAAATAGCGCGATAAGTATTGTTTGTATGTACCTTTATTGACGGCTTAACATGTCCAAAACTTCAGCAAAAACATCAACAGAAAGAGTCAATTGTTTGTTGTTTTAGTCCTTTGATTGCGCTTTCTTTTACTGTGCGCTCAACTTGTTGGAAGCTGATAGGTTTTCCGAAATCGATACCTTCTTCTTGTATAAATCGCCGGAAGAGCGATACGAATTGCATCCGTTCTTTATTGTTCATCAGTCCCATTTGGACGTCGTCGTCTTCGTCGCTTTCGTCCTTGGAATCCTCGTCGAGGCGACATTTCTTTTGTTGAGCTTCATGTAGATCTTCGTCGTCAAATTCACCGGCAATGACACTGTCATCATCGAACGATGCGAAGTCAACGAACTCGTATGGTGTCATATTTCTTGGGACTGCAACGCCATTTAAGGCATCACCCGCTAAACTGTCAATTTCGCACTCTTTGTTGACTGGTTCCTCTCGTCGGAAGCCTGCTTTCTTGAAGCAGTTCTGAATCGTCTGTTGCTTCACTTGCTTCCAGGATTCGTTCGCGATGTAGACAGCATCAAGTAAGCTTATGCTCCTGGCAACGGTTTGAGCGCGATGGTTTTCATCGACATCAAGTTCCATGACGATACGGTCGTTCAGTGCCAATCTATAGTGTCCTTTCCAATTTCGGATGACACCTTGGTCCATCGGCTGGATCAAACTCGTCACATTTGGTGGCAAGAAATGCAGACTGATGTTCATCAGGTCAGTTGAAACATGTGCCTAGCAGTTGTCCACGAGAAGGCAAACACGTCTGCCTGTCAATCGTAATTTCCTGTCCCATTTCTTCATCCACGACGTAAAGATTGCACAAGTCATCCAAGCCTTTGTTGAGTGTTCGTAGTCACACGGAAGCTTCGACACATCCTTAGGGAAGCAGCGAGGTCGACGACTCTTTCCGATCACGAGTAGAGGTCGTCTTTCGTTTCCAGACATATTAGCACAGAGCAGTCCTGTTACCCTTTCTTTCGCTGTCTTCCCTCCACTGAGCTCTGTGTTAGCCAAACAATGTCCTTTATCACTGACCGCCTTCTGATAAAGGCCAGTTTCGTCTGCATTAAAAATGTCATCGTCTTTAAATTCACTGAGGATCTTTGGAAGAGTTTCACGAATCCAGTCGTTTGCCGCGTCGTTATCAGCGTCTTGTTTTTCGCCTTGCTGCCTCTTAAACTTGATGTTAAACCGGCTCTTCCAACGCCACAGACAACCAGATGAAGCTTGGAAGCTGTCGTTGCCTTTGACCGACGCGATGCGTTTAGCTTTTGCTTGAATTTCTGGTCCGGATGCGTGAGCACCTTGAGCACATTTCTGTTTCATCCAAATGAAGAGAGCTTCGTCTATGTCTTCGTCACCGCCTCCTCTCGTCCTCTTTCGACCGCTTGCTTTACCCTTGTCAATTTGCTGCTGAATTACAGCCTTCTGTTTCACAAGACGACAAACACATGCAGCGGAGACCCCGAACTTGCCATCGATGACTATCTGGCTTGATTCGTCTGATTCGAGTTCCTTCAGGAGCTGGGCCTTTTGTTTGAGAGTAAGATCTACGCGATTCTTTGGCATGATAAACGGATGGACGGAAGGTGCACTGCAATGTCAGTTTATCAGGACATCGAATGAATTTCGAGAAGTATTAATCCTTTATCGTGTGTTCACAGACTGCATCCAAGACAATAGAGTAAACGTCATTAGCTTTTACTCATTGCTACAGTGAAAGTTTCCTCTATCTATAGAGCATTGGTGAAGACGGTGACGGTGCGATTTCCAAGAAAAATTAAGCACGCTTCACGTAGAAGTCATCGGCAGGGGAAATGGAAAAGACGATCAATGAAAGCTGTCAGACACGAAGCAGCGTTGATGCGAATCCTTTTCAACGAGTTGAGGTCTACGATTCCTATATACTTACAGTATACTCGATTGCGATTAACGAGGTGATAGGACGAAAAACTTGCGATTAAGAGAGGTGATTTCAATAGGAAAAAACCGTTCTCTGGATGGAATTACGATTAACGAGGGATTACGATTAGCGAGGTTGCGATGAACGAGGCTCGACTGTATTTGTTCGATGATAAACTGCGATAGTTCAGTGTGATAGTCCTTCTGAATCAAAGTCGGCAGCATATCAGATATCTTAAGTCAAACTATTAATAATGCCTGAGCTTTACTGATCCCACACTATGATTTCACGAGAGCGAGAACCTATTCATTGCAACTGAGGAGATTATCTACTTTATCCAAGTCAACCCACCCATTAAAATTGATTTGCAAATGTAGCTCGCTACAGTCCACACCACTAGATAAGATTTGTGAGAGATAGTTGTAAGGACAGAAAAGCGCTAATAGTGACTCTTTCGAGATTTTATAAATCCTTCTGGGATCGTTGAAATTTTTCTATGATCATCAGTACAACTCACATAATCCTCGAATGCATAATTTGCTCTAGATCATGCAGATATTGCACTTGTTGGCATGTTGAGCGCTGTATGTGGATATCGACGATCGTTCCTGAGGCTGAATCAATGACTGAACTAAGGTTACATTTTTGGGTTGTCCTGGAGACAGCCGTCTCAACCAATAAAGTAGATGTTAAAAAAAGAAGTGCTTGACCTGCTAGCCCTTGATTTTCTTCGAGTTACTTTACCAAATTTTCGCCGTAGGCTCTATCAAGGTAAATGACAAAATTGACATCCCAAATAGATTTGAGCACCTATTAAAAATTCGAAAATTTACATATAATATAGACCACATATATCATGGACACCAAGATATATAATGATTTTTCTTTCAAATTGACTTGATGCTGACTCCTACATGCATGTCGTCAAGCAACTAACAATTGTCAATTTGAATGGAAATCTATTCGACTATTTCACTATATTCGTACATAAGAAAAGCTACCGAAGCTCTAGGCTCTATTTATTAAAGACGGCTACAAAGGATGAGAGATGCCTGATTCTATGTCATAAATGTCAAATTTAATGACTTACTATAGGCCTACATATTTTTTTATTGCTATATTAACTAATATGTTGACACTGCTTTGTACATCTACTTGTTGTAGATTTGCTTTACCTTGCTGTTTTATGCACCTTTGGGAGTAGTAAAATAATAATAAAATATGAATTATTATTATCATTTGTATCATAATCGTCTTGTGTATTTTTTCATGCTAGTAGCTAAGTCCAAGCTTTCTACGCACAATAGTTTCCTATTTCTTTATTACTTTTCTAAGGTTTATATGCAGTGTTTTCAACTTAAAACATTGTATGCATATAAATCTACATGTAAGTTTTTCAATTTTGATGAATTGCTCAATGCTGTCCATTTCATCATTAACCTTAACGAAGTCAACGGCAAAAATATGGTGAAACATCATCTTAGTTTTTGATTTGAAGAATGGCTACTAGGCCTAACACTAATTTTTTAAACATGCAGGTCTGCAATGACCAACAAGCTACAGATTTTCATAATAGATATTTCTGAACTCCATCTTGTGGTGCTGTTCAGAATCGTTGATTCGTGAATCCTCAGATTTGTTGATGCAATCCGAAGGGTGAAAACGTAGACTGTGTACTCGAGAATAGCTCGTAATGGTGAAGTTTTGCCGGCTTATCGCTCATGTCCACACCTCAACTCGGTCACCTATAGGGAACTTAAGCATTCATATATCAGCTTTCGAAGAGGATTTTTCGTCGTATCCTGTTGTGCAACATGGCACATAGCAGTCGCATATCAATCCAAGTGCGGAAATATAGAACAAACTAACGCACTGGCACAAACGAAGAGGCTGAAGGATTGCTGAACGACGACATGATTGTTGTGTCGCTCGCTGACGAAGTCAGGCAGTCGCGTGCAAAAACACAGCCGACTGCTTATACGCTCCACCTATTATATCAATAGACAATGGCAGGTTGTCTTGACAACGACCCCATCGGGTCACCAAAGCATGCAGCTGCGGTGTTGAGTCACATACTCGATCGGTCTATAACTGCAATCACACGCATGCAGGGACTAGTAAAAAAAACCCTCTTACAACCCTGACATCTCTGTTGTCATCATCCGCCTACTTACGTAAAAAAATGAGTGCACCGAATGTCAGTTTCGCCTCCTGTAGCAACCTAGATCTCCTTGATTATCATTACGAATACGGGTTTATACACTTTCTCTATACTACTTGATTAATAGTAATTAGTAGTATATAGATAAATTACGACTATGACACTACTGTAAAAAATTACCGTAAATGCCAAAGCCACAGAACTAAATATTTTGTTTATCTGCTTCAGTTTGCTAGAAGTGTGATTAATTCAGAATCGCCGGCACATCGCGTAACTTACTAAGTGGGCAAAAAGGAATCCCTAACACCTTTCGATCAGTTAACGTCACCGCTGCTGGTCGTCTCGCGCAGCGTCTCCCGCTCGTTTGTGCAGGAGGTCGCTTGCAGCAATACAGCCACACTGACAGCATGCACAATCGTAATATTGATCTGCGATATGACTCTACTACCCTACTTGATCTACGACGAAGACCATGTGTGGGAATATCTCGTGCTGTAAAACGACGTCTCTTCGCTTTAAAAATTCGGAATTCTACCCACTTCTGCTCTGGAACTTATCCGATTCCGACACGCATTACATCAAGAAAACGAATGTCTCAATGTTCATCGCCCAATTCATCTCGCCGTCGAGTGTTAAGCTACATTCCTATGTGTGACCGCCATATGATGAATTCAGTGAAGTACCTTACCTTTGGACTCTATAACATCCGTTCTCTCAACAATAAAGTTGATGATCTCCTTAGAACCTTAGACGATTCTCATATTGACGTTATCCTGATCGTGGAATCGTGGCACGACTCAGACTCTGTATGTGTTGCCAAACTTCACTCAAGTGGTTTTCAAGTTGTTGACAAGCCTCGTCCTCGTGCTCGAGAAAATTCAATCAATGTCAACCATGGTGGAGTCGTAATAGCTGGTCGACCTGGTGTTCAGCTTGATGACGTTCATTTGAGTCTCCAAACCAAATCATGTGAATGTGTTATTACTAGAGTCAAATCTCTTTCGTCCACATGCATCATTATCCTTATTTACAGAACGGGTCCCATCACGTCCTCATTTTTCTCTGAGCTCTCACGAATTCTTGAAATGTTTGCTGCTCAAGCCGAGCCGGTGGTTGTAGCTGGGGATCTCAACATCCACGTCGAACGTCCGGAATATGTAAATGGACGCAAGTTGATCGAACTTCTTTCCTCGTTTGGTTTTGGAAACCAAGTTAATCAATCCACGCACTCCATGGGTGGAACTCTAGATCTCGTCTTCACGCAAAACGAGAACTTCACTTCGGCGTTGAGGTGCGCAGATCCGGGCCTTTCTGATCACAAGCTTGTTTAATGGAAGTCTTGCTTGCATCGCCCTGTGCCTCTATATCTATACCTCTAGATCTATCTCTTTCCGCCCGTGGAAACTTCTACATGTCACTGACCTTCCTGGAGAAATTTCTAAGTATGTGCTTTGCTCGCCAGACAGTTGGATTGATCTATCCTGTGAACAACTGGCACGCTTGTACAATCTCGTTATCAACAGCATCCTTGGGAAGCTTGTTCCCATGCGCACTGTTCGCATCTGTCAAAGAATCTCAGACCCTTGGTTTGATCAGGAGTGCAAACTTGGCAAAAGTCTTCTTCGTCGTAGTGAATGCTGGTTCTCCTCTTTCGATATTTCTTCGACTAGTTTTTCATCTGCTAGTGCTATTTGGTGTCAGTGCAAATCGTACTATCGTGATCTTCTCAAGTGCAAAAGGGAACTCTTCTGGCGTTGTAGGATTAAAATGGAGTGTAATAATCTACGTCTTCGCTGGCGATCGTTCAATTCTATCCTTAGACGAGGAAACTCACCATCGTCTCAAACCTTGAAAGCAACTGATTTTGAGCAGTTCTTCGCCAACAAGATCCAGAATCTCCTATCTTTAACCATGAATCACAGTCCTCCAGCTTTCACTACATTGCCTGATGAAGTGTCAATCTCTGTGTTCTCACCTATTTCTGCATCAATGGTGACTTCCTCCGTTCTATCTTTGCCCAACAAAACCTCAAGTTCAGACCCTTTACCAACGACTATTCTCAATCAGTGCATCGACTTGTTGTCTCCATTCCTGACCTATTTGATCAATGACTCCTTTAGTCGAGGCCTCTTCCCATCGTCACTTTCCGTTTCATGTGTGTCTCCTGTAATGAAGAAAGGTAAAAAGAAAGTTGACGACTTGTCCTCCTATCGTCCGATTAGTAACTTACCTACCATTTCCAAGTTGTTAGAGAGGCCTGCTCTGCAACAGCTGACGAAACATCTGTGTTCAAATGCTCTATTGCCCCCGTATCAGTCAGCCTACCGAAAGCATCATTCAGCGGAGACCGTCGTGACGGATGTCCTGAGCGACCTCCTTTCCTCCGTCGACCAGGGAGAAGTGAACCTTGTTTCCGCACTTGACATTTCACCTGCGTTCGACACTGTCTCTCATGACATTATGGTGCGTCGACTCTCAACGTCATTTGGCCTTCATGGAGCTTTCCTGAGCTGGTTTCACTCATTTTTAAGCCATCGTTCCCAGTACTATGCCTTCAATGGATCCCTGACCAACCAATCTCGTGTGTTGTGTGGTGTTCCCCAAGGATCCGTGATTGGGCCGATCCTATTTAGTCTTTACACAAGTGACATTATCCGTCTGGTGCAAGATCATGGGATGAACATTCACGTCTTTGCCGATGACATCTTAATTTATAGTTCGTGTAAACCCGGCAATGAAAATTCCCTTGTAGCAAGGTTATCTCAATGCATTCTAGCATGTAATGTTTGGCTCAAGTCCAACCAGCTTATTTTGAACGCTGACAAAACGAGTATCATGTGGTGTTGTTTGAAACAACGACTAAAGGACCAGCATTCCAATACCATTCTAGTTGGTGACCACAGTTTGACTCCTGTTGGCAGCCTTCGCTACCTCGGCTTCGCCATTGATCGGGAATTGACTCTATCCTCACACGTTACAAGAACTGTTGGCTCATGTTTCGGCGTTCTTCGCCAAATCACAACGATTCGTCGCTCTGTGACATGCCGTGATGCAGCCTTCTTGGTATCCTCCCTTATTTTTCCTTTACTGGACTACTGTGCAGCTTCGCTTTCTGGTATACCTGATTACCTGATCCAGCGCTTCCAATCTGTACTGAATGCGGCAATTCGTCTTGTTTATGGTGTTCCGCGCTTTGCTCATGTTTCGCATCATTTTGCGGAGCAAAACTGGTTGTCTGCGCGGTCTCGAATTGACGTTCGACTAGCCCTTCTGACGTTCAAGTGCTTGCATGATTTGGCTCCTCCCTACTTGTCCCAGCGTTTAACTTATCTTCGTGACTTACCGAACAGATCCTGTCTCCGCTCAAGTTCTTCGAACAACTTGTGTGTTCCGAGATTCCGACTCTCAACGGTCTCGAGAAAACATTTTGCTTCTCGCTCTGCTGTCGTATGGAATACTCTGCCATCCGATTGCTGTTTGAGTGAATCACTAAGACACTTCAAACTAGCCGTCAAAGATTTTTATATGCAGATCTGATTTTTACTTGTATGCTTTCTGTTTTATCTCATTCATGTGTTTTTATTGTTTGTAAAAAGATCTTGAAGCTTCATGCATAACATCTTTCATAATAAAATTCGTGATCAATCAATCAATCAAACCTTACAGAGATAGGAAAAAAGTCGTGCGTCGCTTGCGGATTACTTTGAGTTCCAGCAAAGTGCTTCGTTTGCCACAATTCCTTCAGATTCGAAGAATTCAGATCATCGCGTGCAAGTTTTCTCCATAATGCTAGCCTTTCCGATCATTTTTTAAAAAAAGTAGCAGGCGCACGAAAATAAGTTCACCTGATGATTCCACCATCTTCTTCTTAACATTCCTCACTGCATAGTGCACACACTGAATCGAAGCCAGACATCGATGTGTGTTTTGGCGTGTGCCAAGTGATATCACAGCACGCCTCTCTCACTGGCTCTGGTGTCCTCTGCTGACAGCTTATTGCTTGCCATTTTCAAAAGTAGGCGACACACGAATTATTCAACCAAGAAGGAGCAAGTTGTCTAATTCTGTGATGTGCCAATTCCATATTAAGGCTAGACACGATTCTTCCATAGAGTATGGATTCTTCCATTCTAGAAACCGAAGCGCTTACAGATGAATCTAATTCTGTGGGCACAGCAGCGATAAGCTTCGAAGCCTACCGACAGAGTCAACAAATTTTCGTAGCATATGCAATTCTTCAGCAGGTTCAGCCAATTTATTTATTTTTAAGCTAGTTTGGACTATCATGTGCCGCACTGACGAGCGAAACGCAGCGTTTACGGCTACCAAAGAATTTTTAGTCTGTGGACATTTTTCTTTTCTAAAACTTGCCTAAGTATTTGAACATAGTCGCGTCGTTGAACTTTCTCATTTCCGCTTTATTCATAAAGTAGCTGTACGTGTGACGTCAACATCGAGCTTGGAAAATCAAGCCGCATAGCGACAGACATCTATCTTAGCGGGAGATAACCGCATCCGCCTCGAAGGCTAAGTAATACAGGGTTGGAGATGCCAATTTTCTCTATCCTTTGGAAATGAGTGTCACTGAACGGAATAAGGAACTAAGCGAAAACTGGTGTCATGTTTCTCAGCAGCAGCTGAGTAAGCATATTTTGAGCTTATATTTCACTGTTTGGAATCTGAAAATACTTACTCAGTCAAATCGTAGAGCTGTTTCATGTAGCGATGTAACGATGTGTAAGACCGAGACATCACTCCAACCGCCTTCATTCTTGCTCCCCGTTCATCAGTCTCCGCCACACGCAACTGCTTATAGCAAGCAAGTCCATAATAGCGATCTTTTCGAAAGTACCTGGAAAATACCAAAAAATACTTCGAACGAGACATTTTCAAGATTAATATAAACAAAGTATTCCCTACATTTGTCACATTGAATAGTATTCCTCAAATTTCTTTAAAGCATCTGAGTCGGATTATGTGGTCAAGAATTTTATGGCCTCAAAATGATCTCTATTTTCCTTGCTTGACCGAATCGATAGTGTGCAGAACATCAGCAGTATAATAAGATGTGTTTAACATTCTGTGTAATTTCCTCTTCAGTCAATAAATTATTTTCATCAGCCATTCTTAGGAGTGAATGCCAGATATATTGACAACAACGGGTTGTCGCGATATATTGCATATCTAAAAGCGAACGACAAATATAAACGGCACTGTCGTTTTGGCCTAGTGAAGAAGGTGCGAGCTCGCTTCCACCACAGACATCTGTCCGATTCCTGGGTCAGCCGACTGAGGTCATGGATTTAAGGGTGTTGCTGTCTTCGTCTTTGATTAACTTAATAGTCATTCTCTTTAGAAAGCCGCCTTAATGACATAATTAATCAAAGAACGAGGCTGCGAGGGTCTCTGAGAGGCTACTAGTGAAGAGTCATTATGATGGATGAGGATGGGTGCAATATGGGTTTAATATCAGACGCTTTTGATGCTATCTTTTCCATGAGACAGATAATGGAGAAGTATGAGCTGGTTGAAAGTATGCATGAAGCAGATATGGGAAAGTCTTCCGATAGCATGTCAAGAAGAGCAATCTGTTGGGCTTTGAAAAGTAAGGGTGCAGTAAAAGAAGACATTCAAGCAATACATGACGGAAATAAACAAGCGTTGAAGTCGAGGGCGAAGGAAAGAGATCTGATTGCCTTCAGGCTTAGGTAGGAATACATCAGAACTAGGTGTTCAGCTTTCTTCAGTTCACTGTGATCAAAAGCGACATAACCAAGGATGTGAAGAAATTTCAGAATGTCGACGGCTTGGAGCTCTTTGAAACAGCCAGAACACAGAGGTTGAAGAAAAAGTCTCAAACAAGTGACAGTTATTCCAATACAGAAAACAGCGATTCATTCGGCAAAGGACCCATGGAAAGGGTTTTAGGGGGGAGGATGGATATCCAAAGATGCGATAGTGTCAGCTAACATGAAGGTAAGGTGATTGGATTAGAGATATGCAATAAGCAAGTTAGTGAAATTTCAACGGGTATTCATTCATTAAGTATCACTCTGAACACAAATTGCATAACTTAGTGCGCCTGCAACAATTAATAAGTACTGCTCCATGTAAACACAATGTAAATAGAGTAATTAAATATCGAGTTGCGTCCTCAGTTGAAAAATGGGAGCAGACCTGAATAACTACCTTTTTATCCAGTATCAGCAATCATCAGCAGGCCTAGTTTACATCGCTCAACATTGACACAATTCTCTATTTAAAGTTGCAGCCATGCCCAGATAAATTAGAGATTTGTAATTACAAAGTTAGTGAAATTTCGACGTGTATTCATTAAATATCACTTTAAACGCACTAGGCCTAGTTAGTGCGCCTGCAGTAATTAAGAAATGCTGCCTTTTGCAAACACAATGTAAGTAGAATAATTAAATATTGAGTTGCATCCTCAGTTGAAAAATGGAAACAGACCTGAATAACTGCTATTTCATCCTATATCAGGAATCAGGCCTAATTTACATCTCTCAACATCGACACAGCTCCCTAATTATTTGAACTCCCTAGATAGTGAAATTTCTACGGCGACTTGTCAGTAATGTGTTTAAAATGATATTTGATGAATACCCGTTGAAATTTCACTAAATTGTTAATTGCAAATATCAAATTGGCACGGGCATGGCTGCATCTCTAAATAGGGTGTTAAGTCGGTGTTGAGAGATGTGAGCAAGACCTGCTGATGATTCCTGACATTGGATGAAATGGCAGCTGTTCAAGAATGTTCCTATTTTTCACCTGAGGATGCAACTCAATATTTAATTATTCCATTTACACGATTCCCAGACAAATTCATTTCTATGCCATTATTCTTTAAGATAAGGTATGGACTCCTAGATATATATCTAGAAGTCCATGAATAAGGCATGCAATTTCAAAGAAAGTCAGCCTGCTTCAAAGAGACGTCGCAGATTGCAATGTTAGATCGCACATGCTGGTCATGTGTTGCGCAAGTCCGTGATAGCGCATGCAAATTAGTGGATAGGTAGCTAGTTCAAATATCAATCATTTCATAGAAATTTGAAGTTATTCCTTCAAATTCCCAAAAAGTTCCTTTGCATTGAAACTCAGATGACGTATAATTGAAATTGGTTCGCTATCTATGGCAGCGGGTTCTCAGGCCTCTCTCGCCGCGACACATTTTTTTATTTTTCTGTGTCGGCGGCGACCCACGAGGATAAGACATGAACCGCATAAATTATTATCATTCATTCGATAGGTCGCTAGAAATTTAAATACGGATGTTAGGCAATACGATATTTTCTGAATAACTAACCGCAAACGCAGTTTCAATTACAACATTCAGCCATGTTGGACACTGAATGATAACGAGCGAATAACAAGCGAATTTTTACATTCAAAAAACTATCAACGTGGTGAATGAGAATCAATTCAGGATCACTTCCTCGTGAGTTTCTGGTAGCGAGGCTCATAGCTGCTAAGTGCCACAATCAAATTATCTTCGAGGTGATCGTGTGTCAAACGGCTATGGAATTGGTTCTTCAGCAGTAGCATGGTGAAAAAATGCAGCCTCTATGTTGTGCCGATCCGAACCAACACCCGAAAGGCGCATTCTTGAAGTTCTACGTGTTTGGAGAACACCATGGGTGAGATTCTGGCAAGACGCCATTTCCGGAAACTCAGACACACCATTTTTATACTACTTACCGATTTTTGTCGGCCTACTTATAACGATCTGCCATTGGTAGAAATGATAAACTGATCAACTACACAATAGGTTTTAATTATGGTTTCACCACCAAACCAAGGAAGATTTGCATTTACATAAAAACATTTGCATATTGTCCCTGTTTATCTGGTCGTCATGTCACTCAGCTTAACAACTGCATAAATTGTTTGTTTTTTACATGTTTTAGAGAAATAGAAAACATGCAGTCTCAGAAAAACAAATATGTATTAATAATAGAACAGCTAGTATGGGAGATCTTGGGGAGAAAAAGAGACGCACAACAAATTATAACAGAAATGTGGTTAAAATGACGTGGCTTTCGTCAAATATCAGAATCTTCATAAATGTTCATCGAAACAACTTTCTACGTGTATAGCTGATTAAGGTATCATAGACGATAATTCGGTTGTATGTGACGGACAATAATAAAATGTATTTTGTAGAGCGGCGTGACTTTCGTGAAATATGTGCAAGATGAAACAAAGAAATTTTGGGAAACTAAAAGGTTATATTCTGCGTATAATAGATTCTGCTTCCATAATAATCCGTAATTATCGAAATCACTTGGAAGATATTTGACAAAAATCTGAAAATGCCATTTCCAACAATGAAAAAAACCACTAAATGAAGACTATTCCTCAATTTCGAAACAAAATGATTAGTTTGAACACGAAATTGCAAAGTTTATCACATATCATTGCGTATCGATCATGTAAGGGTATATAGCAAACGACAATATAGACGATAAGTTGTAAATCAAAACTGGCGTGACGTTGAGAGAATCGAAAATTTCTTCGGGTACTCATAATGAGATGTATAATTTTTCCAGAATTTTCGCCTTCCGGCTTTGTCAATGGAACATGTAGAAATGCAAACAATGCAAATCTGGCCACTACCAGTGCAGCGTGAGCCATGTTGCTCACGCTGCACTGGTAGTGGCCAGATTTGCATTGTTTGCATTTCTACATGTTCCATTGACAAAGCCGGAAGGCGAAAATTCTGGAAAAATTATACATCTCATTATGAGTACCCGAAGAAATTTTCGATTCTCTCAACGGTCTGTCCGGGTACGTGGAGAACCACATCATGCATTCGTGGCGTGACGTTCGTCAAATATACACACGTGAGAAATTAAATGAGATGCAGAAATTTAGGGAACTGCTAAATAAGATTCTACGATTTTTCGATTTTTCATAATTCTAAATTACTTGTCGAAAACATGAACTTCAAACTTCAATATAAGGAGTTATATATTCAAATGGCTCTATGGTTCTATGACTTTTCAAGGGGCCCATGCTGAAGCTTTGCTGCTTCTCTCTAACAGTTCTGTTGTTGATTGTATCATTATCTCATTTCCAAATATTCTCTGTAATATGCAGATTGTACATTCATAAGCATATACATTACTTTCTAAGTTGAAATAATTACTAATAAATATCACTAATAAAAAACTTTACTAATAAATAATACTAATAAAAGATTCATCACAAATGAAGCAAAATATAGGCAAATAAAGATGACTGCTATTATTGATCTCAAAAAAATTTTGCTTCTCAAAACGTACTCAAAAATTCAACAACTGTATAGAAAAAAGAACATAACCCCCCCCCCCACCCTTCTGTTTTATAATGATTTCGGAATAATCTAGACCCAATGAAATTCATGCCAAATTTCCGGAAGAATCTCACCCATGGAGGACACAAACAGCCAAAACTTTGCCACGTTTGATGCTGACCGGATCAAAATAGGTCGCAATGAGACAATGCTTTTGTTGTTCAAGGAAGATTCTGATTTCCTCTCGAAGTACGGAGACGCGCTGAAGAGTTTTCCGCGTGACAACCATCTCACAGCTTGCTCTGATATGCGAGCGTAAAATGTCTTGAGTTGACTGGGGTTTAACTTTTCCACATTGCGCGTTGTGACCCAATGATTTCGCCTCGACCCACATGACCCATTAATGACCACGCGACCCAAGCCTGAAGGCCTCGCGACCCGCCGTTTGAGAACCCCTGATCTATGGTCTTCGAAATTGCATACTTTAGAATGGAACTAGGTCGGGAAAGCCTGTACATTGGGATTGCAAATGGCTAGGGCTCGTGAGGCTTTGTGGTCTAAAAAGCGGTACAATGCAAAGAATCGATAGAACTGGTGACAAGGACCTGTTTCCGGATCTAAACTTCCAACCGGAGTATATGGATTTCTTAGTTAGGGCAATAATTAATTACCTATTATGTTGTGAAAGAATTCATGGTACTACTTAATACTCTTACAAGTAACAAATTTAACTTGAATGTTCTGCATTGAGATACATTACTCATTGACAAAATTTTGAAACATTTACTTCTTTAACTTCTTTCATTTTTGACTGGTATATATACATGTATGTATGATACCTTGATAATTTAGTCACAATCTCCACCAAGTCGCAAGCACAGAAAAGCAACGCATGTAGCAGATTCAACTTTAATAGCGCGTGTGCCCCCCTCTAGCTCCAATACATTCAGTAATCCGAGATGGCATGGATTCACAAAGTTTCTGAATGAAGGATGTTTCAAGGAGAAGCCACTGCTCTGTTAGTCTTTCAGAGAGAATCTTCAGGGACACTGGTGGAAGTGAATAGCGGTCTCTCACTCGCCGCCCAAGCTCGTCCCAGACTTGTTCAATGGGTGACAAGTCAGGTGAGCGTGCAGGCCAATCAAGGGTTTGAATGTTCAATCTCCTAACAGGGCAATGACAGCCGAGGAGCGATGTGGTCCTCCGTTGTCGTCTTGGAAGACGAGATCCTCCACCCTGACCACTGGGCAACAACAGGAAGCACAATTTCATTGAGATACCTCTCTCCAGTCAACGTGCCTTTGATGATGACTGCTGTCGTTCGTCCGCCATGCGAAATGCCACCCCACAGCATAACACTTCCACAACCATATCTGTCGTGTTTATTAATACAGCATGGGGCAAAGCGTCCACCTGGAAGACGATACACTCTGACACGACCGTCACTGAAATCCAGAGTGAATCTCGATTAATCGGTCCACAAGACTTTCTGCCAGTGATGGTCATTCCATGAGCGACGGGCATCACACCAGGCAACTCGTCTTCTGCGGTGCTCAAAACTCAATGGAATTAGGACAGCTGGTCGTCGCGATTGAATTCCAGCTTCTCGCAATCTTCGGTAAGCCGTTCGAACGCTACAGTCTATATTTGAGGCACTCTTCCAGTGTACGACTAGCTTTGGGACTGACACAAATCTATTCCTCTTTGCAGCTAAAACTAGACGTGCGTCTGTCCTTCCTGCAGACTTTCTTGGTCGACCAGATCCCTTCTTCTTTTTAACATCTCCTTCTGCTTTCCATCGACACCACCACCTCCAAACAACGACTCTCGATAGTTGCAGCTCTTCGGCAACACTCGCACAACTTCTACCACAACGAATCATTCCAATAGTCATACCTCTGGTAAACTGATCGTGTGCCATTTTATTTTACAAAAGCTGGATTTCATTCAGTTCACGTTTATGCTCAATTTGTAAAAGCAATTGTGACAGTTGTATCGATATCAAAATTTGAAATTTGACCACCAATCTTTCTCCATTCTCTAATGTGTTGAATGGTAATACATAGAAAGCGAGATATTGCATCATACCTGAGAAAAAAATGAAACAAACTTCAATTCAAGCCAATGATAGTTTGTTTCATTAATTATGTCAATGAGCATATATAATATATATATATATATATATATATATACCGTGTTCAGTCAATTCCTTTCTCATTAATAGTAATTTTGTTTTGTTATTCTTGATTTCGAGGTCTACAAGACCTGACTGATACCTTTCGTTTAACTTCTGTTGTTCTTTTCCTTCTTGATGTTGATCTATTCTACTGATCTTCGTATAATTTGGTAGCAATTGATTTTCTTTGCATATTAAATTAAATTGATTGTCTTTGTCTAATTTCACGCATTTGTGTAGAGTCTTTTCTGTTTTTCTAAAATCAAGCTTTTCCGTTGTTGTCAGTGTTTTTAGAATTATGAACGAATACCATTTTATTGTTACATATTTATTTAGCGACGTTTCGGTCTCTTTCACACGGACCAATTTCAAGCTTACATTATGAAAAGTGAGCTACAGTAATATTGAAATTTCAAAATTATCTCAACTATTAAACACTTGTATAAAAAGCTCAAAGATATGTACACAGATAGTTTAAAAAGGGAAATAGAAATCAAGAAACGATTTTCAGATGCCTTGTCAATCCTTTATCGTGTTGATTCAATTTAGGTTAGTGTTTTCAAAACCAGATACCGGATATTTTTTAGTATTCGAAAACCGGTTTTTAAGGATTCAGAAACCGGTTTTTGCAGACAGCTTTGTTCAATGCTCAGTCAATCAGAAACTTTACTGTAATACTTGCTTATCATTCGATCATTAAACAGCAGTCTCTCACAGTAGTCAGAGTCAGTGCAGCATTACTATTCAGCGTCTTCCACGTGTATTTTGCTTATCTACTGACAGGAATCTTCCCAACTAGAGAGCGGTAGTATGACCTCGAACAATTCAACAATATACTTGGCCGTGAGCGTCCCTGACAGACTGACAGTGAAGTGAGGAGTGAGGACCAATCACACAGTCAATCTTCCTCATCTCAGTAATGATGATGACGTCAACACAAGCGCATCGATAATGACGCTTTCAAAAAAAGCTTGCACCAACACTCTGACTAGTAGATCACGCACTCGTAGTTGAACCATGAGCAAACCTTAATCGAATCGCACCCGTAAGTCGACTGTGTGGAATCATTTTGATAAATTGTTGTCGTCGTCGCAAGCACAATGTGATCGTTGTGGGCGCAACCTAAGCTTCCGCGGTGGTTCTACGAGTAGTCTTCATAATCACTTGCGTCAAGTTCATGGCATCACATCTTCTGTAAATCTGACCGAAAAAGAAACTGAATCGTCGGATAGTGTTTCAGCCGTTGCCATCAAGAGACCTCGCTTACAACAATCATCGATATATAACTTCGTGAAAGAAGAAAATTCAATCGACGTTATCCGCGCGAAGCTTATTGCAATAGATGATTTCTCCATGAATGCAGTTGTTCACTCGGAATTTATTCAGACTGCATTTCGCGAGCGTGGATTGACTTTACCAAAATATCCATCCACGGTGACACGTATTTTGAACGATCATGCAGATAAACTTAAAGAACAGTTAGCTGAAGAATTCAGAGTAATGATAGAAAATGGTCGTCGATTTTCATTCATGCTCGATGAGTGGACTTCTTGTCGACAACGTCGCTACATGTCAGTCACGTGTAATGATGGCCAGAAGCTTCATCGCCTTGGAATGATTCCACTCCATGGGAGATTGACAGCAGACAATATCACAAGTTTTTCAACGAAAAACTGAACGAGTTCGGCCTTTGTGTTGAGAATCATGCTGTTGCTGTTGTATCGGATGGTGCCAGTGCCATGAAGAAAATGGGAGCGGATATGCTTCCTTGTCATCATCAAGTATGTTTTGCCCATGGCATCCGCCTTTTGCAACATCCTCTATCGCGAAACTGTTGGAAACGAAGTCAGCTCAACAACTGAAGACGAGAATAGTGACTGTGACAGCGAAAGTGAATTTACCGATAACGACATTGATAACACGTCGGAACAAGTTCATCTAAACGAAACAGTTCTACCTGTTATTGTGAAGGTGCGACGCGTCTGTAGATACTTCAGGAAATCTCCATTGAAAAACGAAATTCTTCAAAAGTACGTTACACAAGAGTTTGGTAATGAACTTTCTCTTCTTATCGACGTTAAGACGCGTTGGAATAGCCTACTCGCGATGATAACAAGATTTATGCAGCTAAAGAACTGTCTGATTAAATCATCTGTGGATCTTTCGGATTTCCCTGCATCGTTTACAGAAAATGATTGGAATCTTCTCCAAAGTCTGATCTCGTTACTTGAACCTGTGAAGATGGGTATCGAAGCTCTGGGAAGGCAAGACGCAACACTGCTCTCAGCCGAGGGTGTCAACAAATTCATGTTGAATCAGGTTCGCAATGGTACAGTGTCAGGTACATTAGCAACAGCACTATACCAGGAACTGGAGAAATATATCACCGAAAGACGAAACCATGAACTAACAAACCCTTTGAAGTATCTTACTCGTCCAGACTGCTCTCACCAACCGACCGATTTTGCATTCGAATCAATGCCGAGTCGATCCAAAATAGAAAATTCTATAAAGAAGATATGGACCAGACTGTTTGCGAGTGACGAAGAAGTAGAACTCCAAATATCCGATAATAATGATTCCGACAAAAACAGTTCTGACAACAAAGGACAGACACCTCAATTACATGATGTGCTAAGCCGTTCAATTATGGAGGCAACATCATCGTCGACACCAATCTGTTCTACTTCACTGAGTCTACTAAGAAAAGAAATGAATCTATTCGAAGCGACAAAGAAACTTCCAGAAAGCTTACGTTTGGTAAAAGACGCTCTGGAGACCGTGTCTCCCACAACAGTGGAGGTGGAGCGATCATTTTCAACGAGCGGAAATTTCGTATCAAAAATACGAAATCGTCTTGGTGACAAAATTATTGACACCTTACAGTTTCTTAAGGGATACTACTCTGACTAATCCAATAGTGAAAATATTGTTAGCAGTTCTCATTGTTATAAATTGTTCTAGTCTCATTGTTAAATTGTTTTTTTCAAAGACCATCGTTATGAAATTTCATCACTCACCATCTCGTTTTGCATGCTGCCGTCCGATATATAAATACGCGCATACTCGTATATATATATACTGTATATAAGGCCTATGCAGTTAGAATCTAATAACGTACTAGGCTACAATTTAATACGAAATATAGTAATTCTTTCTAATCCATTAGTAAAACAGTAAGTAGGCTTAGAAGTAAACCGATCCTGACTAATAATTCACTTATTGGCGAATTTAAATAAACAGACTATACTTGTAGGCCCTATGTAGCTCTGATAACAAAAAAATTTTCTATGAGCTAATCATACCAAAACTAAAGTATCCGTGGTAGGCCTACTTCTAAAGATGTATTTGCCTAATTAACCGTAAGGCTACAATAGACGCTTATATTATAGCATATCTCGTTGAATGTAGGCCTTAATTCGTATGCTTTCTAACTTCGAAATTAGAAATTAAGTTATCGAACCCACTAATGCGAATCCTACGTTTCCTAGCTACGAATTTCTTACGCTTTCATCGCTCGTAGGACAGCCTATCACAGGATGGAAGATAAGTTTTCAAGACTGGCCTTTCAGTATCATATCAAAACATCTCTCATCAAGTACCCTATCATTCATGATATAGGTTCTTTAACTTCTTTCCAAAAAAACGTAGGTCTCGATCCAGTGGGAACTTTTGATCCCAGTTCCATTTTACAGGTAAAAATGACATGCTTATTAATAGAAGTAAATGCTAAGGACTCTAAATTAATCCATCATTATCTTTTGTAACTGGTATTATGATTACATCAATTCAGGGATTATTCATTACTGAATTTACAAACTCTGAAGCACAATACTCAGCACAAACTCAGCAGCCCTGATTTGTAGGTTATAGCTTAGTGCTAGGTCCTACTATATATGCCTACCGTACATATTATGAGCGCATCTTATAGGTAGAGCACATTTAACTGAAAACCGGTTTCCGGATAGTTAGAATAAAAAATCCGAAAAACCGGTTTTTTTAGAAACACTAATTTAGGTGCAATCTCCTTGATCAATATAGCCTCAGCTATCTGCAATGAATTCGTATCTGCATAGCGAGCTAAAATTTCAGTATTTGTTATTAAATTTCTTGGTTTTTGTTGATGTACATTTATGTGATGAGATTTAATAGAACCATTGTTCTCATGTTGTTTCATCCTCACGCTCATTAAATTTGTTGTATATCCTGTATAATGAGCATTACTACACATGCTCTCATTGCAAGAATATTGATACACAACATTGTGGTTTGAATGAAACGAGTCCATTTTCGTTTTGATTGCATTCGCCAACTTGTAATCATTTGAATATTGAATCATTAAATATTAAATCATTGAATATCATTTCTTAATTTCTATTTCCCTTTCCCTTTTTAAACTATCTGTGTACATATCTTTGAGCTTTTTATACAAGTGTTTAATAGTTGAGATAATTTTGAAATTTCAATATTACTGTAGCTCACTTTTCATAATGTAAGCTTGAAATTGGTCCGTGTGAAAAAGACCGAAACGTCGCTAAATAAATATGTAACAATAAAATGGTATTCGTTCATAATTCTAAAAACACTGACAACAACGGAAAAGCTTGATTTTAGAAAAACAGAAAAGACTCTACACAAATGCGTGAAATTAGACAAAGACAATCAATTTAATTTAATATGCAAAGAAAATCAATTGCTACCAAATTAAAAAAGATCAGTAGAATAGATCAACATCAAGAAGGAAAAGAACAACAGAAGTTAAACGAAAGGTATCAGTCAGGTCTTGTAGACCTCGAAATCGAGAATAACAAAACAAAAAATATATATATGATGTCAGAAAACTCAGAAACAACCTGACAGCAAAGTGCAAATATGTCTCAATTATACACACAAAAATTGCTGATTTTACATTTCCTACTCACATTCCTTACACCTAAAACTCTAAATCTAAATTGATTCTTTGGTTGTCCGTAAAAAAAGGAAAAACATGCCATCTGGTGCTGCCATCAGATCATCGGATCATTCGGCTCATGACCCAATAACACTTATTGGATCGGCTCATATTCGCAACTGTTTTAGTCAGAACGGCTCCGCATCATAGGCATAAGCCGATGTAATTATCCGGTGAACGTTTTGGTGGATTTCATCCTGTGAAAAAACGTCATGTATACAGCTCGAATTAGGCAGATGAATGAATTTCCGTGCTATTTTGAAATAGCTGAACATGGAAGAGGACTTCACTCTATGTCAGCAGCTAAAATCTGATTGAAAGGTTATTCCATACATGACACAACAATACACATACATGAAGATTACTTCATAGATTGATTTATTGCTCCATGGCTCTCTGTTGTTCTAAAGACATTGTATAATGAACTTTCATGACGCAAAGACATAAAACAATTTCAACATGTCGCTTACAAACCAACGAGCTCATAGAAAATCAAATGATGGGCGTTCATCAAGCCATGTCATAAAAATTTCGCGGATAGGCCTATGGTGGGTACAGGCTATAAAAATCGTCTATCTGCATGTAACTATTTATAATACAGCATCGTGTAGGTAGATGTCTGTCACAGATGCCAAAAAAAATATAAACACCCCGCTCTATTATGTATAAAGCATTCTGTATGAAGCAACGGAGCGCTTTTATACTGCAGCGTTAATATTCATATGTTGGTTCAAGGAAAATGAAAAAAGGAAATTAAATCAGATCTCGCCACTGTGATTACAGACGGAATTACTAGGAAATGAAGCGATCCAAGGCGCTAAGATCAAGTCGAATAATCAGGAAGAAAAAAAATCTAATAATAATAAAGCGTTTATTCTTTGAAAAATGGAAATCGAAAGTTACAAGAAAAAGTCACATGAATACAATCAGTAATAGTTGTCAATAAGTTGAAATGAAATTACAAGGAGATAACGTGTCAAACCAAAACACTCCTTTGATAGCTATCGCTTAAAGCGCTCATTAAATAGCCGGCAAGAGTACAGGAAAAATGCTCTGCTACGATGCACTGTTCGCCTTCTTGGCAGAAGAAAGCGTCCTGAGTTGCTTGGGTGGGCAAGTGTCGATGCAATATGTGGCCTGGCTTCATTATTTGCTCCAACAATCTGCGACATAAATTATCTCTTCGGACTGATAGACTAGCAAGCATTCATCTGAACAATCGCTGCCACACAGTAGTCTGTGAAACCGACGTTGAGCCTTCTCAAATTGATTCGACTCGGTTTTGGACAGTGACACAAACACCGATGCACTGTACTCAAACAACGATCTTATCAAAGAAAAATAAGTCAATTTTAAGGCAGAATTACTCAATGATCGACGCAAAATTCTCATAATATAGAAGCGACTAGATGCTTTCTTCAGAACATAATTGCAATGAGTAGACCAAGTAGCATAACAGTTGAACCAGACACCAAGAATCGATAGTTCTGTCACATGTTCAATATTCGACAGGCAATAATCAGGAACGGTAGACCACTTTTTGATTGTAAGAGATTTGCATTTTCGTTCATTCATTTTGAGATCCATTAACTCTGACCACATCAAGAGTAATAAGGAATTCATCAAAACCTGGAATAACGGGTAAAGCTATGATCGTCCCAGAACTTGTAGATATTTTGGCTTTTCTTCAAACAGACATAAAGGATAATTATTAATGGTTTTGTCCCAGTTGATACAGTTACCATTTCCAAGAGCATCATAAATGTGATAACTGTTGCATCGTCTGTCAACAAACAAGACGAAGTTGAAAGAGATAGACAAAAATTCTCTCCTAATCAAGAACAAGAAAAGGCGCTTACAAACTGAGAATGCAAAACTTCTTAGTGAGAATCTTAGGTTGCAGAAGATGCTGCTACAGAAGGAATACCACGTAAGAAAAATTGCAACGCAGCTGCAAAAGTAAACTCTCAGATTTGACAGTAGGCCTACACCCTTCTGTTTTTTTTTCTTCGCGTTAAGTGGAATAATACCATATCTAAATATGATTGTTCAATGCTCTTAACGAGTGGAATATCAGAATATTATCACATGTATTATCTAGCTTACTGTTTAATGAATATTCATCGACTCAATCACCAATGTCAACACATGGTCATAATAATTTTAACTTATTAAAAAGAACGATTGGCATCTTGAGTAAACTAGGGCATTCGGTTATCAATTACCATCATTTTGAGAGCACCGAGGTCTCTTAAATGAAGAATAGATTCTCACTGGAATAATATGTGAATTTTGCCGTGATCAAAGCTTATGTTTTCATATCAGAATGACGCCTTATACACGGGGTACCAATGTCCTTCCGCCTCCTTGTGGTGGTACCCGCCCCGTTCCTCGGATCGTGTCGAAATGGGGGACGCTTTCCCGAGTGGCCATCTGTTGGCGCGCTGCCTCCTTCGGGTTTTTGGCACGCTATTTCTCCGTTGGTCGTGGAGAAATAGTTGTCTTCTTCTGTATATATCTTTACGGCCACTTTCTTTCATCTCCTTTCTCTCGTCTACTCATTCTTCTCCTGCTCCTCATGGCAGGAATCCATCCCAATCCTGGTCCTTCACCTCGCCACCCTCCTAGGTACCCATGCGGAGTCTGTCAGAGAAGCGTTGGCTACACCGGCCGTTCTGCTCAGTGCTCGGCATGTAAACTTTGGATTCATCTTCGCTGTTCCTCTCGTACCTCCCGGGCCTTCAACGCCCTCCCCAGGCGTCACCAATGGGTCTGTCCCACCTGCTCTCCTACATACTTTCGTTTTCCTTCTCCATCCCTAGCTGTTTCTACCTCAGACCGCTCTTCCTCCCTCTCCCGCGCCCAATCCACCGTTTCCGTCCAATCCTCGGCCCCTTTGGCCTCTTCCCTGCAACCCCGCGTTGTCCTCTCTCGCCTCCCCTCTCCTCCCAACCGCTCGTCCTCAGTCGCCGCTGGCCGGCCTCCCTCCCGTCGCCCCGCGCCCCCTGTGCCTGTCTCCACCCCCTCGGCTGCCTCTCTCTCGTCCCTGCAGCCTCGTGTCGTCCTCTCCCGTCTCCACCTTCCGCCTACTCCTTCCCCGCCCGCTCCCAGCCCTGCCGCCGTGACTGCTGTTCCTTCTTCCATGCAGCCTCGTGTTGTTTCATCCCGTCTCCACCTTCCGTCCTCTCCTTCCCCGCCCGCTCCCAGCCCTTCCCACGTGACTGCTGCTCCCTCTTCCCTGCAGCCTCGGGTTGTTCTATCCCGTCTCCCTGCGTCTGCCCTCCCCCCTGTCTCCTCCTCTGTCTTGCCTTCCCCACCTCCTCCTCCCGCTCCTTACCCTTCCTCAGCCTTTTCTTTGCCATGTCCTACCTCGCCCAGCCCACCTTCACCCGTAAGACCCCTCCCGTCCTATTCGCTCTTGCCCCCGATCTTCAACCAACGAGCTCAAGATCCTTCAGTGGAACGCAAACGGAGTGCGGGCCCGCCGCTTGGAGCTCACTCACTTTCTATCTTCAAATCCTTACGACATCATTCTTATCCAGGAAACGAAACTTTTCCCATCCACTACTTTTCGTATTCCTGGATATAAGTGCTACCGCCAGGATCGGACGATTCAGCCCCGCCGCGGCAGTGGTGGAGGCGTGATGACTCTGGTCCGGGATGGTCTTGCACATTCTCCTTGGTCCATCCCCTCGCTCGCTTCGTCTAATTCTCTTTGTGGCTTCCTTGGCATTCACGTACACCTCCGCTCCAACACCATCTCTTTACTTAATGCCTACGTCCACCCAGCTAGCTCCATCCCTACCGAGGCCCGCTCGCGCCGTACCTTCTCTCCTTCCTCATTCCCCTCTTCCCCGTCCACCTTCATCTTTGGGGATCTTAATGCACACCACCCCTCCTGGGATTCTCGGGGCCATCCTAACTCTCTCGGCTCCGAAATCTACTCCTGGCTTCTCGCTTCAGATCTTGAATCACTTAATGACCCTGATACTCCCACTCTCTTGCAGCAGTCTTCTGGATGGCGTACCTCCCCAGACCTCAGTCTGGTACCTTCGTCTCTTGCTCCTAGATGTGGCTGGTCCGTCCTTCCTGATCTTGGATCTGACCACCTCCCCATCTCTATTAAGATTCCTCTCTCCCCACACTATTTTCCCAACGAGCGCAAACCCTCTTACAACTTTAAAAAGGCTCGCTGGGATGACTACAGGACTCATGTAACTTCTCATTGTCCCGACTCTGACTCGTACTCTTCTCTTACTCTTACTAAAGCCGCTGCTTCTTTCTCCTCTATCATCCTCGAAGCGGCAAAATCTTCAATTCCTTTCGGTCGTACCCGCCAGTCCCCGAAAGCTTGGTGGTCCGCGGAACTAGATCAGCTCGTCCATGCTCGCCGCAAGGCATTCAGACGGGCCCATCGAAGTGAAGCGGATCGTCAGGCTTATGTTTCTGCATCCCGTTCCGCCTCCAGAGCCATTGCTAAAGCGAAAGCTGATGCTTGGCAACGGACAGCGTCCAATCTTCGCATTTCCTCCAACCCCCGTAAGGTCTTCTCCCTCCTCCGCTCAGTAGCTGGTACTCCCAAATCCTCCAGTTCTGATCCAACCTTTCCCGGGTGTAGCTCTGCTAAGGCTACAGCCACCCGTTACTCCTCTTTTCTCAAGAGCCACTTCTCTAGATCCCTTCCTTCTAATCGCCGTCCTGAAAGCCGCCGCTTCCTTCGTGAGCTCCGCTCCTCTACCTGTACCTGCCCATCCTTTTGCTCTCCTTTTAGCCTGTTGGAGCTCACCACAGCTATTAGTTCTCTCTCCTCGTCGACTGCAGCCGGTCCTGACCACGTCTCGTACCCTCTCCTCCAAAATCTTCCTCCTTCTGCCCTTGCTTTTCTTTTGTTTATCCGTCGGGCACAAGTGGCCTTTCGAAACTCTTCCAGTAACTCTTTCCGAGTTCGATGGGGAGTCCCTCAAGGGTCAGTGCTCGGCCCAGTCCTCTTCAATCTCTTCATTAACGACGTTTCTTCCGTGTTCCCTCCCTCAGTCCGCTTTTCACTTTATGCGGACGATCTTGCTATTTGGGCGTCTTCTCCTCACATTCACCTCGCTACTGCCGCCGTCCAAGAAGCTCTGTCTGAGCTCGAGGCTTGGTCTGTAAAGTGGCAGCTTCCTCTAAATCCCGCGAAATGCGAAGTCTCCTTCTTCAGCACCGCCATCCGTGAAGCTTCCGTTCAGCCCTCCCTGTCTCTTTTGGGCCGCCCTCTCTCGTTCAACGCTTCCCCCAAGTTCCTCGGAGTAACTTTAGACCGAACACTTTCCTTCTTCCCCCATAGCTCTGCCCTGAGATCCACTCTTTTCTCTCAGGGCTGTTTCATCCGCTTCTTGGGGCCCTTCCAAAGAGTCCCTTGCTTCTCTCTAAAAGACCTTTCTTCTTCCCGTCCTCACTTATGCTTCCCCTGGTTGGTTCCCCTTCATTTACGCTAAGCATCTTCAACACCTAGAAGCTACCCACCGCTCCGCGTGCTGTGCGATCACTGGCTGCTGTTTGACCACTCCTATTCCTCTTCTTTTGTTGGAAGCTGGACTTCCTCCCCTCTCCGTGACCCTCACCGCTCAGTCGCTCTACTCTTATGAGCGCGCTCTTCGCCTCCCACCCTCGTTTCCCTTGTCTTCTCTAGCGACCCTTTCTGTCCCCAAGCGCGTCCGTTCCTCTTCGTGGCGCTTCTTCTGTACTTCTCATCCGCTTTCTCCACCTGTTTCTTCTCCGCGTGAGCCGCTGGTCTCCTGCCCTCCCTTCCCCCCGTGGTCCCCTCCTCTGTTCTCCGTATCCCTAGCCCTGTCCTCCCCCTGCTCCCGTTTCGACCCAGTCCCTCTTCGCAGTTGGTCCGAGACCACCTTTCCTCCCTCCCCGTTGCTGACCTGACCATCTGGACTGACGGCTCCGTTATTGGACGACTCGGACCAGGTGGCTCGGGTGTTTTCATAAACTGTTCTTCATGCTTTTCCACTTTCTCTCTTTCCTTTCATGCTGGAGCGCACTGTTCAAGCTTCACAGCTGAAATTGGTGCGATCCAGCATGCTCTCTCTTGGTCCGTTTCCCATCACTCCTCGTGTCTCTTTTCCTCTCTTCTTCTCTTGTCCGACTCTCTCTCGGCTCTGACCGTGCTCTCTTCACCCCCGTCGCCCCTCTTGTCCACGTCTGTCCACTCTGTCTGGTCCTCTTTGTCGTCCCTCTGCTCTTCCTCGATCTCAGTGTCATTGCAGTGGCTTCCTGGTCACTCGAACATCAGTGGCAATGATACTGCAGATGCGCTTGCCAAAAGTGGCACTTCTCTCCCCTCTGCAGCTCCTCAGTGTCTGTCTTCTCTGAAGTCCTTCATTCGTCATTCCCTGTTCAACTCCTGGAGGACTTCCGTTCGTTCGTCTTTGATTTCTTCACAAGTCCCTAGCGTAGCAACTGAGGAGCTGTCCCTCCCTCGCGCTGTCCGTTGTGAGCTCTCACGTCTTCGTTGCAACGGCCACAGCCTTCTTCTCAACTCCTATCTTCACAGGATTGGCAGGTCCACTTCTCCTGACTGCCCTGTTTGTGGTGTAAACCACGATGTACCCCACTTACTGTGCTCTTGTTCCTCCCTCTCTTCTACCCGAGCGGCTATCTTCGGGTCCTCGGGCTCTGTTTTTGATCTTTGGCATCGCCCGTGGGGGGTTGCCCGCCTCCTCGGTCTCCGTGGCGTTCCGCCACGCCCCTATCCGCGGGACGGGGTCGGGTAAACCAGCCAGCCAGCCAGCCAGCCTTATACATGTAGCAATGAGCTGCTGAAATCATATTTGATAACGAGGTGGGAGAAATCCTTAATGCGAGAGGTACATGTATTTCTTCGTTTTTGATTAGCTTTGGAAAGGATATATGAAGGCATAAATGAGTGGTAGATTAATGAGAGACTTGTGGAACGACAACATCCAAGACAATATTTAATTTCTCTGGAACAACTCCTACACATTGGCTGACAGTTTCGGTCGTCACATTATCGGACGCGAATCATGCTCCTATTCCAACCCCCCCCCCACCACTAGGCAACATTTTTGGCTATACAATATGAGATTATGCTGTAATAAATTGCAACTATATTTTAATGCTGCTTATAATATACGCACTATGTATTATACATACTCGTACTTCGCACTCGTAGATTCTCACTATTGACCGGATCAAATCTGTGCTTTATCATATACTTGATTCATGCTTTGCTTTGACATCTCTTCCAGTGCACCAAAGTAAATATAAATACATTCTCAATGACAAAAATATCATAAACAAAAAATGAAAGTAATACAAAAATCAGAAGCTAGAAATATTTACAAAATCTTGTTGGCTAGTACCGAACCGAGAAAAATTATCCACCGAAATGTGCTAACAAAGGATTCTATGTCACGAATTTAACCATTACATTACTACAGCAAGCATACTCTCCATCCCTTTTCCTAATACTCCCTCCTAAAACAATTACACAACAATATCATATCATAAAAAGCTATTCATTAATCGAATGGATATATTTGCATTATGTTTAAGATTAGGGAATGACTCTATGCATTCGATGTAGTCTGTAGCTGTATAAGCTCATTATGTTGTGTTTATCTGCATGATAGAGAATCCAATAACATGAGCAACTCATAACAAAAATGCCTTGAAAAAACCCGTCTCATGACATTATGTTCTATCAGTTTCCATCTGAGATGTGTCATTACCATAGTTGCGACGTTTACAAAAGCGATAACACTCTCCTATAGTATAGATATAGAGAGATCTAAATGCAATTTTTATACGATAAGTGTTAAAGGGTGTGTGATTAGGATTACTTAAGAGAATATCAAATGTTGCAAATGAACTTCTCTAAAGGAGTGTTAGAGTTATTCGAGCTGAGTTTGGCTTTTATTATAGCTTTGCTTGTAGGTATAGTACGTAATGAGAAGAATTGTGTATAATGATGTAGATCCTATAGATATGCTGTGTGTTTTCTATGAAGTTGCTGTGTTGTGTTATAAGTAGTAGAGCAATCAGTTATGTTGGCAAGTGTGGTATTGTTATAGTCGACGGTGAGCCCCCCCCCCCTCTGGAACGGCGTGGTAGGGTCGATATTGGGGGGGGTGAGTGGTGCTTCGGGTGTGTGTTGTTGACCCCCCCTCTGGGAACGTAGAGTGTTGTGGTGGACTGGGGGGTGGTGGTTGGTTTTGTGTTGCCCCCCCTCTGGAACGATAGAGTGTCGTGGTGGACTTGGGCGACCGCCAGGATTAGTGTTGAGGCTATAGTGTGTGATGTTTTTGGTGCAATCTGCTGAATGTTGGGTTGTAAATGGGTTGTTTCGAGTGGAAGGAGTGTTCGGATGAGAAAACGGAGTCCAGATTCGGAATCTACGTGAAATTTTCGGTTAGGAAGGATGTTTCCAGCGAAATCGGAGAGAAAAAATTTTCGGCTGACGTCCCCCCCCTCTACACAGCTTGCTTCGATTTTGGCTTCTAGTGGACGGATTTTGTCGTGCGATAGCTCGTTTGAAAGCTAAGAGTGAGACAAATTCAGTGAAAGAATCGGCTTGTTCCTATCTGTCTTCGTTTAGATGTGAGACGCCATTGAAGATTTTGGGACATTGGCGAAAAACGACAGAGTTAGAATTTGGGACGTTTTGGGCTGTAGCTTCAAAACGAAGCATCGGATGAGAAAACGGAGGCCAGATTTGGAATCAGCGTGAAATTCTCTATCTGTATGGTGAGTTTCAAGTCAATCGGCGACAAAAAATTTTCAACATTTTTCGAAAAACGACAGAGTTAGAATTTGGGACGTTTTGGTGTGTAGCGCCCAAACGAAGCATCGGATGAGAAAACGGAGTCCAGATTCGGAATCTACGTGAAATTTTGGGTTAGGAAGGATGTTTCCAGCGAAATCGGAGAGAAAAAATTTTCACTGACGTCCCCCCCCCCTCTAGACAGCTTGCTTCGATTTTGGCTTCCAGTGGACGGATTTTGTCGTGCGATAGCTCGTTTGAAAGCTAAGAGTGAGACAAATTCAGTGAAACAATCGGCTTGTTCCTATCTGTCTTCGTTCAAAAGTTAGAGCGGTTACAAGATTTTAGGTCGGAGCTCGCTTACCTGAAAAAATCCTAAGTGTCAGAGTGACTTTGTATGGGTAAAAATTTGAAAATTTTCCAAAGTGTGGAATTTCGACCTGGGACCGTCACCAAAACATTTTTCATCAAATTTTGAAATTTCACTGACGTCCCCCCCCCCTCTGGACAGCTTGCTTCGATTTTGGCTTCCAGTGGACGGATTTTGTCGTGCGATAGCTCGTTTGAAAGCTAAGAGTGAGACAAATTCAGTGAAACAATCGGCTTGTTCCTATCTGTCTTCGTTCAAAAGTTAGAGCGGTTACAAGATTTTAGGTCGGAGCTCGCTTACCTGAAAAAATCCTAAGTGTCAGAGTGACTTTGTATGGGTAAAAATTTGAAAATTTTCCAAAGTGTGGAATTTCGACCTGTGACCGTCACCAAAACATTTTTCATCAAATTTTGAAATTTCACTGACGTCCCCCCCCCTCTAGACAGCTTGCTCCGATTTTGGCTTCCAGTGGACGGATTTTGTCGTGCGATAGCTCGTTTGAAAGCTAAGAGTGAGACAAATTCAGTGAAACAATCGGCTTGTTCCTATCTGTCTTCGTTCAAAAGTTAGAGCGGTTACAAGATTTTAGGTCGGAGCTCGCTTACCTGAAAAAATCCTAAGTGTCAGAGTGACTTTGTATGGGTAAAAATTTGAAAATTTTCCAAAGTGTGGAATTTCGACCTGGGACCGTCACCAAAACATTTTTCATCAAATTTTGAAATTTCACTGACGTCCCCCCCCCCTCTGGACAGCTTGCTTCGATTTTGGCTTCCAGTGGACGGATTTTGTCGTGCGATAGCTCGTTTGAAAGCTAAGAGTGAGACAAATTCAGTGAAACAATCGGCTTGTTCCTATCTGTCTTCGTTCAAAAGTTAGAGCGGTTACAAGATTTTAGGTCGGAGCTCGCTTACCTGAAAAAATCCTAAGTGTCAGAGTGACTTTGTATGGGTAAAAATTTGAAAATTTTCCAAAGTGTGGAATTTCGACCTGGGACCGTCACCAAAACATTTTTCATCAAATTTTGAAATTTCACTGACGTCCCCCCCCCCTCTGGACAGCTTGCTTCGATTTTGGCTTCCAGTGGACGGATTTTGTCGTGCGATAGCTCGTTTGAAAGCTAAGAGTGAGACAAATTCAGTGAAACAATCGGCTTGTTCCTATCTGTCTTCGTTCAAAAGTTAGAGCGGTTACAAGATTTTAGGTCGGAGCTCGCTTACCTGAAAAAATCCTAAGTGTCAGAGTGACTTTGTATGGGTAAAAATTTGAAAATTTTCCAAAGTGTGGAATTTCGACCTGGGACCGTCACCAAAACATTTTTCATCAAATTTTGAAATTTCATTGACGTCCCCCCCCCTCTTATCGATTGCATATTCACAGGGTATATAAGAACGGGATCGGGAGAGGAATTTCACTAAGTTGAGAAACTGACTACAGGTAAGTCGTTTCTCTTGAGGTCCGATATCGGACTTCTGACTTTACATTGCTGATATCAGCTAAGGTGTCAGACTTATAGGTTAGTCAGTATAGCATGACTGACCATTTGATGATAGTAGGCCGAAATCTTCAAACGGCTATAACTTTGCTTCTACAAGTCCTTTAGACTTGATTCAAAAAACATTCGACAGCGTTTGCTATGCTGAAGGTGACAGACTACTTATAAACGTTTTATGAGTAGTACTAAAATACTGAAAAATTTAAATTCATATTTAATGATAATAATTAAAGTTTTTGAATAAAAAGCAGTCGTTTATGAGTCTCTGTGACTTGGGTCGTTTCCTCTTGTAAATAACTCCACCGGTTTTCATGTCAAAACTGGGGCCCGGATACCAACACAGTGATATGACGCACGCTCTGTCCGATCGAGGTTGGATTTGTGGGTCGAGGCCTTGGAGCTGGGATAAGATCCCCTCTGAGTAACGCCTGTAACGGATTCAAGAGCTTAACACCCAAACGGTTGCTGACTTGCTATCAAATGTTTGGTGACTTAGTCTTTCAATGCATATCAGCAAGTAGTATCCTATAAACACTTGCTATCAAATTTTACTCTATCTTTACAGAATTATCATGACAAAAGCGAGTAATGCCAAGATGTTGGTGGGCAAGTGTAGCTGTGGAAAGATTGCTAGAGGTAGCGAACTCAAGAAACACTTAAAAGAAAAAGAGGGGACGATGGGCCATGAGAGGAAAGTGATGTTGAGGTTGTGTGTGTCTTGTCGGAAATGTGTGATGGGGGATGAGAAGGAATTTATGAAGGCGCATTTGCAGTGTGAGAGTGGGAACATCGGAGAGAAGGGGTTCAAGGCATGGTTTGAGGGAGAGTTGTTGGAAAGGGAAGAGGTGAGAAAGGCGGTGGCCACGATTCAGGACGTGATTGGGGAGAAAGTGGTGAGGAATGCGAGTGAGGGGAGTTCGAGTGATGGGAGTTCGAGTGAGGAAGTTGAGTTGAGAGCGAATATGAAGAAGAAGAAGGATGATGTAGATTTGGATGCGGTGATGGAAGATTTGTTTGGAGACATAGCGGATTTGAAGGAAGAGTGGGAGGGGGAGGAAGTGGCTAAGCCGATGGCAGCGTCATCGCCACGGCAGCAAGAGGCGTATGACACGGAGGTATTTGTGAGAATGAAGGATCGTGTGATGGCTTTGGAAAGTAACAATAGAAAGGTTTTGAAGGAGAATGATGAGCTGAAGGTGAAGGTTGAGGGGTATAGGGCAACAAGGGAAGAGTTGGAGAGCTTGAGAAAGAAGGAGAAGGAATGGATGGCGGAAAGGAGCGAGTTGATGAGGAAGGCAGGTTTGGTGGAGAGTTTGCGGGCGAGTGTGTCGAGGAAGGATGAAGAGATAGAGCGGATGCGAAGCGTGGTGAAGGAGACGGAGGAGGTGAAGGTCATTAATAAGAGGTTGACGGGTGAAGTGGAGCGACTGCATGAGCGTTTGAAGTGTCGAAAAAGAAGAGTGTATGAAGTCCATCTTCCCCTCTTTGAGAACAATATTTGCGACGCCCCAACCATCACGGATGATCCCAACGTAACCCAGCAGTGTTATGAGGGCGACGGAGTCCGCTGTCTCCACATGAGCATGGACGTTACCGGTCAGCTCGAAGACTTCGTCGTCCGAAAAGTTCGGAAGAAAGTTCCCAGTAAGCTTCCTCAACATGATCATTTTTGTAGCTCATCTAATCTCCTATTCTTTTTCTTTCAGAGTTTTTGCAGAAGTGAGAGGAGTGTCGGTGGACGGAGAACGACCCATGGGCTCTTTTAAGGGCCAACCTTCTAATGCAGCTAAAGCGGTCCCAAGCCCGCCACATATCCTCGGATATGGAATGCAGAGGGGAAGAAAAATAATGAATGGAATGAAATGGGAGGACACTCACGCGCCACACGCAACATAACACACTTCTCTCTTCCGTAGTCTAACAAGCTCTTTACACATGGATCGCAGTCGATTGCTATCCCTGTATCAGAAGTGTAAGCTATCTTAATTTTATTTGACACTATTTCATCTATCATCATCATCCATATGAAATGTTTTAAGATTTACAAGTTAGACTAAGCGTGCTACTATTTCCCAATGAAAATGTATACATGGTTAAATCATCCACTTAACCCCATCCGTAGTCTAACAAGCTCTTTACACATGGATCGCAGTCGATTGCTATCCCTGTATCAGAAGTGTAAGCTATCTTAATTTTATTTGACACTATTTCATCTATCATCATCGTCCATATGAAATGTTTTAAGATTTACAAGTTAGACTAAGCGTGCTACTATTTCCCAATGAAAATGTATACATGGTTAAATCATCCACTTAACCCCATCCGTAGTCTAACAAGCTCTTTACACATGGATCGCAGTCGATTGCTATCCCTGTATCAGAAGTGTAAGCTATCTTAATTTTATTTGACACTATTTCATCTACCATTATCACCCATATGAAATGTTATAAGATTTGCAAGTTAGACTAAGCGTGCTACTATTTCCAAATGAAAAAGTATACATGGTTAAATTATTCACTAAAGCCCCATTCAAGTAAGTCAGTATGAAAGCAAAGATAATACGAAATAAACATTTATTATGGCATGTATTTTAAAAGGTCTTCATCGTCAATATCGTCCCAGAGTCTGACTTCACATAGATCACAAAAACAGTTGAGCTGCTTTAAACGTTCTTCTGCAGCGTCCCTCACGTTGTCAATGTACGCCCACTCCGCCACGGTTCGCGGTTGGGAGTTAGGGGTGTACCACTCCCATATTTGATGCAACTGCGACTTGCTGGTCATCTCCATCACATCGTCAGTATCGTACTGGAGATACTTCCACCTCACGCCTGTTAAGTCGGGACACTCCTTCTCACATACACTCTCCTCTTCCTCGTCCGCTGGTAATGATAACTTTCGTATATTGTCCAGTCGGTACACCTTCTCCACCTTCGCCTTTCTTGGTGCATTTGGTGTAACGAGCGCCTTTGGTGTTGAGCATGGAGAGGAGAACTCCAATGCGGTATTTGGTGTTGTTGGAGGGCTTGTCATGTTGACTGTGAATAATGACTTTGAAATGTTTTCTAATTCTTAAGTATACACAAGCAGCCAATCAGAATGAACATCCAATGAATGAAGAGAATGAAAGTATATAAGCAAAGTGATATCCGTATCATTTCACTCTGTCTTTGAGACGCATAATTGAACTGTTCTCTGACGAATTCTGTATTTGAGGCGTACAAGTGAACTGCTCTTTAGTGAATTTCAAATTTGAGTGAAGTCTCTATCTTGTTGAAGTATCAAGCTTAAACATAATTTCGTTCAAATGGTAAGTTGAAAATTTCCTCTCTCATCTCCCTCAAACGTGTAGCTAATAGCATCTTCCTCAATTTCAGGCATCAACTTCATCACCAACGCCCTCCCTTCTCGAGGAAAGTTTAGAGTTGTTGAGTCAAGGTAGGTTGTAACAATACACTGAGACTTGAACAGAGATGAAAGAATGATTTCTCTTTCAGGTGATACCAGTTCCATCTCGTGCGAGTCCATCTCAACATTGTCGCGGGAATGCGACGATCGGCAATGTGCTGACTGTGGACACATCTTCACGAGGAAGCGTGATCTCATCCGACACATCAAGCGAGGTGTTTGTAGACCTAAGCCGGCATCAATCTCCGAAGGTAGGGATGATTCTGTTAACGATGTCTCCTTTTCTTGCGATTTATGCATTCAGTCTTTCGAGACACGTTTTGAACTATCTTCGCACAGACTTCAACATACACACACGAACGATACCTACACCAACGGTACCTCCTCTATCCGACTCACTGAGGTGTCCATAAATAATTTAGTGAGGAACTACCAGATGGACTCCTCAGAAACCATTGCTAACTTTGAGGAATGGTTTCATCAAAATTCATCATTGATAGAAGCGCTCTTCAACAATTTAGACAATTTTAGAATGAAGGCGCTCATCTATCTTAAAATAAAATATGTAAAAATCGACCACCATACTGGACAAATAATAGAGAGGTTGGAGTTTCACATACCCTCCTCTCCTGCAACCGAAGTTGTAGACTGTGAGTCTTGGATAAATTTTCATATCCAAGGGTTAAAATTAAATATAGATAAATTTAACGAGCGTGATAGTGGACTCGTTTTTGATGGTATTGAGACCGCTATGATCAAAATCAGTTTATTAGGAAATCATAGTGGTCGAGGCTCCTTTAAACTTCCGAAAAATTTAAGAAATAAAGCAGCAGTCATTTCTGTAGATTGCGAATCGCAATGTTTTAAGTATGCCGTCCTCTCCATTCTCCACTATAATGATGTGCAGAATAGTCGATACCGCAAGAGTAAGTATCAACAGTGGGAGAATGAATTAAACTTCGATGACTGTAATAGTGACGATATGAAAATTAAAGATATAGAAAAATTTGAAAAATTGAACAACATCAAAATAGTTCTCCATGTTTGGGAAAAGGGATTGAAGGGTGTGCGCTACAACTCGCGTTCGAGTTGTTATGAACGTACAATAAACCTGTTATTAGTAAAACAGGATGATAGTGAGGAATGGCACTACTGTGGTATTCCCAAAATCTCTCGCTTATACCACCACTTAGAAAACTCTAGTAGAGAGTTATATTACTGCGACAGATGTATTCGCCACTTTAGGAGGAAAACTAAATTTGAAACTCATTACGAATGGTGTAAGCGAGGTAAACTGCAAATGGAGCGCATGCCCAAAGATAAGGAGTTTTCATATAGAGAGAATGGTGATGAACTAAGTCCTCTTCGTGTCATCTATGCTGACATCGAATGTTATATCGATGATAACATCCATCGACCAGCAGCCATTTCCTGCTATGAAGTATGGCATGATCACTTTAGGGGTAGGCAAAATAAAATGCGCGTCTGGCAAGGTGAGGATTGTATTTACCAATTCCTACAATTCCTCGAACAGGCTGTAAAATTTCAACAAAAACATGATGGTGAACTCTATCGCAGATCATTGCATATGACAGCAGATGATCAAGCAAAATTTGATAGTTGCAACGTTTGCCCCAAATGTAGGAAAACATTTGACGATGATAAGATTAAGAAAGTGCGCGACCATGATCACATCACTGCTAAATTTAGAAACGCACTCTGTTCAAAATGTAATTTTTCGCTGAGGATGAAGCGGCGTACATTACCCGTCATTTTCCACAATTTCAAGGGCTACGACAGCCATATGATAATAAAAGGAGGTTTAGGTCAAATGAAAGAGTGGAAGCTTGATGTAATAGCGCAAACGAGAGAGAAGTTTATGGCCATGACAGCAAAAGTGCCTGTCGATAAAACTAAAGAAAATAAGACGGTCTATTTTGATATAAAATTTTTAGATTCCTACCAATTTATGACTGCATCACTGGCCTCTCTCGTGCAAAATCTAAAGTCTCTTCCACTAACACAAAATCTTAAGAAACAATACCCAAATCTAACCGATGAAGTCATCACACGGAAAGGAGTCTTTCCATATGCATATTTTGATGCGATTAGTAAACTCGGCGAGACTTCTCTTCCGCCCATAGATAAATTTAAAAATGATTTGACCGGCGCAGAATGTAAGACCGAAGATTATGATCATGCACAAGATGCATGGATAAAATTTGACTGCCATACATTTGGTGAATATATGATTGCCTACCTTAAGTTAGATGTATTTTTGCTGGCTGATGTATTTCAGGAGTTTCGACGAGTGGCATTAGAAGAAGATAAGTTAGATCCCGTCCACTTTGTCAGTCTACCAGCCATGTCATTTAAGTCTGCTTTTAAAATGACTGGTGAGACCATTCATCTCTTACAAGATCCAGAGATGTATAATTTATTTGAGCGAGGAATTCGCGGTGGTCTCACATTTGTAAATAAACATAGGTTAAAATCTGAAACAGTAGGTAATGATCATACCCATCTGAAGTATTATGACCAAAATAATTTGTATGGTAGTTCATTATCCAAACCGCTACCTCACTCTGAGTTTAGCTGGTTAGATGATAGTGATATTCAACATTTCTCCAACCCTTCTAACATACTAGCAATTCCAGATGAAGGTGATTGGGGATATTATTTTGAGATAGATCTAATCTATCCAAATAATATTAAACATAAAACCGTAGATTTTCCACTCGCACCCGAATCAGGTGAAGTGAGCAAAGATATGTTTTCCGACTTTATGAAACAATTTCATAAAGATTTAGAATCATGTGGACAACCCGACTATAAGCCTTGCCGCAAACTTTTGCTCACTCAATATGATAAAGAAAACTATCTAGTCCACTTTAGCATCTTAAAATTTTATTTAGAAATGGGCATGATTTTAAAAAGAGTTCACCGCATTATTAAATTTAGACAGAAAGCCTTCCTCAAGCCATATATTGATAGCAACAGCCAGAAACGTGCACTAGCCCAAAATAACTTTGAAAAAGATTTCTATAAATATAAGAACAACAGTCTATTTGGTAAGACGATGGAGGATGTTAGAAAGCGCGTAAACTACAAACTAGTTAATGATGATCAAAAGTATCACAAATTGACCTCATCACCTCTATTCATCGATAGAGACATAATCGATGAGGATCTTGTAGGTATTAAAATGATAAAATCTGAAGTTGAGTTGTGCAAACCCATCTATATTGGTCAAGCTGTTCTAGATTACTCCAAGCTTGAAATGTATCAACTCTTCTATAAAATACTAAAACCGTGTCCTCTCGTAAAAGAGGTTCGTTTGTTGGGTGGTGATACAGATAGTTTCTTTTTAGGTATTACCACTCAAAAAGATTTAAATTTCAATGAAGTAGGAAAATCTTTAGAAAGATATTTTGATACATCAAATTATCCTGCTGATCATCCACTCTACTCCATCAAAAATAAGGCAAAACTTGGCTGCTTTAAGGATGAGACAGCAGGGAAGGAAATAGATGAAATGATTCTCCTCCGTCCAAAAATGTATTCTATGAAATTAAAGGATAGCGACGATAGTATTAAGCGTGCTAAAGGCATATCAAGATCATTGGTCTCTAACATGAAACATAAGAATTTCAGGAAAGCCTATAGAAATAAAAATATAACGTTTGTCAATATGACAATCTTAAAATCTAAGTCGCATGAGATCAAAACTCATACTTTTAGGAAACGGGCGCTTTCAGCATGGGAGGATAAGAGGTGCTGGTTAGAACACAACATATCTCTTCCACATGGACATCCTGACACAAACATACCACCACCCAAAAGAATTAAACTCACACTACCACATTCAGGAGACGTCTTAGCATAATCATCCTTAACTTAGTATTTTGATGTTGATTTCTGTAGATAAACATTGTTGTTTTATGTATCGCATGAGATTGTTTTTTTCCTTGTGAATATGTGTCCACATCTGTACATTCCCCATGTGATGACTTTTCCACTGAAAGACATTTTTCCTATCCCTGTATATTTCCACCCTTCACGAAGTAAAAAGACTTTTTGTATATAACAATGTTTATTGAAGTGCGCTCATGTATATATTTTCAGTGGATGTTGTATAAAGTCTATTCCTTCACATTCATGTACATATTTCAATAAACATATCACAATGACTTCACTTTGTTTTCCGAAACACTAACGTTATGAGGGATTTAGTATCTTTCACATGGATGCACTCTTGTAAACCATTGGTAATTTTGATAGCAATAGAGGGTATAGTTTGTTTGACGACGGGATGATAGAAAATAGATTCAAACATCTTCTCGACTATTCCATATGAAGCGTCTTTATCATGAATGAAATCACGTAAAATGTATTCTTTTTTCTCACCAACAGAAATAGGTAGAATCAAATCACTTTGAATGTAAAGGTGCTGTTCATGTTTATCAAGTGTCATTGGTGTTTCTATACCAATCGTATGCGCAGCAGCAAACACAGTTTGTAGCATTGAAAAACCAAAGAGTTTTTTCAAATTTTTACTCAATTGACATTGAATGTCATCACCCAGTTTCAGAACAACGCGTTGATTTTCAATTGAAAACGAAATGTGGTGTGTCTTTACATCATATTTACTTTTCATCACATGCTTCAACTTCTGTTGTATATAAGGATTTACTACATGAATGAAGCTTTCAACTGTATGATATAGACGCGGCATTATATTGATAGCAACTTTAGATTCTTCATAAGACTGGTAAATTTTCTTGATGCGATCGCCATAGATGTCCACCCACCATTCATCATTAACTGAATCAGCTTTAGTGTGATATTCATGAGAAGCATACACCACACCGCTTCCAATAATAGGTGTATAATGTCTTACAAAATGACGCAAGGTTGGAGAGAAATAAACTGTAAGTTTGTCATTATATTTCTGAATAACCAACTTATTTTTGTCCGCCATAATTTTCTCTCCATACTTCTTACCCACAGTCTCATTCCATCGTTTTACTAACTCAATAAGTGATAAAGGTTGAACACCACGCTTTTTCAAAATGATGCGTTCTTCGCATTCTACAACATCTTCATCAAATATTTTAAATCTATAATGAAATTTGTTGATTCGATTTGAATAAACTTTTCTAACATTTGCAGTAGCAATTGACGTTAGATGTAGTCCATGACCAAAACCGAGATGCGGATAGAATTCACTATCCAACCTCAGCGTAAGACCTTTAGTAAAAGAATGAAAGCGGAGGAACTGTCTCCCACTCCAATGATAGATAGTAAACTCATAAGCTTTCTGATTTTTATTCTTCATGATGGAAGTATTACCACTGTTGAATGCCTTAATAATTTTCTCATTCCCAAATGGCTCATAAGAATCTGATTTTATCTGAATCCATTCATAGTTCCACTTTCCATCTGATGTTAAATTGTATGGGAACTGAAATGCATTATTCATCGTTATTCCATCATGGGTGCGAGGAGTCAATATCATTTCTTCCAAATCATTCACATTCTGAATATTGCTATCATAGCAAATACTAGAAACGCCAACCTCCCATTCACCTTCTAAATGCAGTGGGCGATTTAATTCTACTCGATAGTCTGATGGTTTATTTTTGGGAAATTTATTCATAGAAGCATTACTGGGCAAGTAGATTAGAAACGAGTCCTTATTTTCACTTTCCATATTATTCACATTGGAAAAATATATTAGCATACGTTTGCATTAACTCTTCATTCGGAAATGGAGTGTGATACTTGTCACAGCATCTTTATGAAAAGGAATCAACGCACCAGCATCGTCATAAATGGCAATATCAATTTGTGGGATGTAGTTTGATTTCAGCTTTGTATAATGCACTTTCTTGAAAGTATGCTCAGATAAAATACTGCAGCTCTTTGGCTGGTATGGTATCATTGCTAGCAATGGAGCTTCAACATCTCCCACACGTACATCTTCACCAATATTGGAATATATCTGAAAATAGTTAATACGACGCGATAGCGACATGTCTGCGCTAGCTTTGGTTACAGTACCACTTTTAAAGATATTTTGGTCAAAACCCAAAATGTCCATTAGAGTTTTATCCATAATTAGTTCAATACCTTTTCCACTTATAGTGAGAGACAAAGTACCTTCTTTTTCAGAAAATGAAATATGTTGCTCATTAATCACTTCATTTAAATAATCTACAACCAATTTAACCGAAGTAATAATGCGAGGCATCAACACTCTTGTTTCATGTAAGAAACCACCAAAAGGCTCTACACACTTTCTGTATAAAGATACGGCCCATTCTGTATCAAATTGATTTGGCCTTTCACATGGTAAATGTTGCATATCAGATTTTCCATGAACAGCTGCAGAACGATGTCGTAAGAACTGATGAAAATCTTTTGAACAAACTAATACTAGATCATCATCATTTAATTTGCTTATTGCAATATGATTAGATGATTTGATATAAGTCAATGTTGCCACTTGTTTACCATCAACTCGAAGGAGATAATTAAATTTCTTCAATAATGTTTCAGGAGTCATGTTTGTCTTTCTTGGCTTAATCACAATCTTCTTCACCAACGTCTTCTCATTTCTTGGAATAAGATCTACATAATAAGCTTCCTCTCGATATATTAACTGTTTATGACCACTTATGTGGTAATTAACGTTAAAATTATCATAGCTTGTTAAGGCGCTAGCGAGGTAGCCTAAATCATTTCTTAAACTTGGACTTAAACCAACAATCCAATCTTTCTCAACTACATGATGTACATAATTATAATCATCATTGTGCGGAGTAAATTGGACAATATGTTTACACGCTTTATTCAAGAAATCATATATAAACTTTTTACATGATAAGAGATCTTTCTTTGACCACTGTGGAATGTATACTCGGCACCCCTTTTCACATTGATAAGCAGCTGTACGCCTCATATTAATAGTCATCACCTCATGATCAAAAGTATAGACACAGTTGCTATAAACAAGTTGAGTGACACCCACTTCCCAATTCCCATTTAGCTGTTGTGCATGATCAATGGGAGTAGAAAAGAGTGCGGCTCGATTACTAGTAAATCTCTTTGTAGCCGCATTGCTAAGCAAAATATGATAAAACGACATTTTTATATTGCTAATCTGCAACTTTGCATAACATCATGAAGACTTGGATTTTGGACTCTCTACAATATATCAGAGTTGATCGTGATGGAAACGTACATTTCAAAAATTCTCATGGTCATACATCAAGAGGTATTACATTAACATGGCGACAATTTGTCAACCTCAATGATATCATGAGGGATTTGGAATATTTTGAAACATTAAGATTCATCTCCTTGGGTGATCAAGTTTGGCTTCAACATTACAGAAATGAAATTCAAATCTACCATTCTCATTCCGCAAACTGTTTCTCATTTCGCAAATACAATTGGGAGAAGTATAGAAGATACATACATCGCTCCATCATGACATTTATTCGTCGTGAGTTCATCGCCCTACTATGCAAATCTTAATCAGATATGATTACCACGCACCATGAGTTGGAAATTAGATTCCCTACAACGTATTGAAACGGATCATGATCGAAACGTCTATTTCAAAGATTCAACTGGAAATGTGAGAAGAGAGTTTGCTTTATCTTATCGTCATTTTCAATCTCTACATCATATCATGAAGGACTTGAAATACTTCTATATGAAAAGACATTCACGTATTGGAAATCGCATCTGGCTGCGCGTCAACAATCGGCGAATTCAACTCTATCATTCCCAACTTCATACTAACTTCACATTTCATCAAGGTAGTTGGGAAAAGTATAAAAGGAAGGTACATCGCTCAATTTACTCATTCTTTCATCATGAAGCGCCATCGCTACACCATCGTCAACATTCTCCGTCGCTTCAGACTCTACACCAAAATCGATCTCACAACATTACGCCAACAGCTTCCAAACAGCAAGTATTACCCGGGCCGTCCTCAAATGTTAGTGGTGAAGATGAACAATTCACGGAATCTTCAACTCTTCCCAAATGGGACTGTACAGATTCTCGGCGCCCTTTCTCATTCATCGGCGCAGTCAATGCGCTTAGAGCTACAAAGACTACTACGTCGGATATGGAAGAGGGAGAGGTGTGTGATGTCGAATCTGACTGTGGACAATATGGTGATCTCTACTCAATTGAGTGACAGTCTATCATTTTTGAAGATTCGTACCAGCAGTTACAGTTTGTGTTATGAACCCGAACTTTTTCCTGCAGCTCTCATTAGTTGTTGGTTGCCTGTGCATGTGGCAATCTTTCATAATAGTAAAGTGATCATTACTGGACTAAAATCTCATGAACAAGCAAATATGATCCTAGACTATCTCATTGAGTATGTACGTACCCAGCGGATTGTAAAATAAAAAACAATTTTTTCCAACATGATGTTTTTATTTCAAATCATGATAGAACTTACAAATCATTTTTTCATTAGAGGATGGATTACATGAAAAGTTTTGAATAATAGATGCAAATCGAGATACATGTAAACGTTTTAAGATGAAGTACAGTACAAAAGCACCACACGTTGATGAAAGTGGATGTTGTAGTATGCGTTCATTTCGCTGATATTGACGCGTATGTTTTCTCAACCACTGCTGTGTTGGTATATTTGGAGGTTGAGCAAGAGAGTCAAATAGTTCACCACGTCGGTCTTCTCCAATAAAGATCGCTTTCCAATGCTCACCGCCTAAATTCTGTGAATGAGTGTTTAGCACAATAAAGATGGGATAGTGATTTACTGCAGGTGGTAAGGTATCGAGTGAATAGACATTATCGAAAGCTTTCAACGTCGCTTCGTCTGCATTACGCTGCACTTTAGTCTTAATATCGTCAGCAGTCAACCAACTCATTAACGATTATACTGAAGAATCACGTCACGATACTTTGTAATTTCAATATTTGAATCGAAGACTGCATAAATTAATACATTGATCGTCTCAGGTAGTGTTCTTTTGAACGTCAAATCCAAACGAATATTATGAGGCACGTTCGCTTGACGATAGGGTGCACTAATATCGCTGTCAGCAGTTAAATCAAATGCATAAATAGTATATCCACTCTTAAACTCTTTCATAGTAAGTCCGTTGGTGTCATCCGTATTGTAAAAGCCAAAGACATCCATAAAATCAACATAACTGCGCATAAATTGATCTGAAGCAAAATCTGGTTTGTAGGGTGGACCAGGATGACTCACACCATTTACACGTAAAGCAATTTCACTTAACTGATTGTGTTTAAAATTGAAAGGATTCTTCTTTATATTACCATTAAATGCATCATTTTCAACCATTGCCACCATGAGGAGCTTCGGTGCTTCCGATGGAAAGAGGCCATCTTTCATGAAACTCTTTTGATCTTTCGGAATTGTAAAGGTGAGAAGCTTTGTATGCTGAATGGGGTAAATGGCATTTTGGCGGTTAAGGCCTTCAGCATGCCCTCTAATGACACTTGGATTCGGTACTACTCGACGAATGTAAAGTGCAATATCTTCCACATGAATTCTAAAATTGTCAACTTTAGCAAATGCATTCAGCGCAAATTCAGGCTTATTCAATGTCAGCTTGAGTCGCATGCTGGTATTACACAGTAAAAACTTTGACTGTCTAAAGAAGTCTAAATTCAGCGGACCATATAGCTGACATACTCTACTATCTTTAATCATAGCAGATCGCTTTACAAAGCCACTGTTTGTTTCAACATCAAATTTTCCTGCTTCATCTCTGTACCATCCCATGGCTTCCATATGACTTTTTTGTGCTGCTGGATGAAACTGTGATACATGATTGAAATATGATTTATAGGGATAATCGCTTTGACCACCTTCCACTTGCTGCTCTCCAATCGTTAGAGAAACATCACGAAGTAATGTAGTCAATGGTAAATTGTTCAGTCCAACTTTATGTGCATCGTCAATAGCAGTTCCATCTGCTTGCTGAATTCTAAACCTCAAATCAAGCATCGCATAACTCAAATCTATGTAGTCATCACTACCACCAGGAATAACAAATTCAATGGGGCCAGCATTCTCAGCTGTTCGAGGATGATAATCTACAATACTTGAACTAAGAATATCTGTCTGTATGGCTTGTTGATCGAACAAACAAAAACCGGAAGTTTTACACTCCATGATTAGAAGTTATAGCAGCGTCGTCGTTTAGCGCCTGATGAATGATTAGAGCCTCTGCGACGTTTGCGTGAATGCCTTTTGACTGAAGATCGCACCTTACCAGCTCCGCGATGTTTCCTCCTTCCTTTATTCATTCGTTTAGGTGATTTCTTTCCTTGAGTAACACCAGCAATGGTCTGCTTCAATGTTTTTAAACCGCGTTCCTTCCCACGATTCAACAAACTGCTCTTGAAACTTCTACCTCTGGAAAGATCACTAGCAACATCACCAGCAAAGCCAACGGCATTACTTAAAACATTTCGTTTTAAAGATCTACCGACATTGGATATGAGAGGTGCTACAACAGATTTCAGTGCACCAAGTATGCTACCTCCACGTTGGCGGCGAGCACCGATGTAAATTTGTCCTCCGCCACTTACATAGGAGGGTCGTGAATAAAATGAGGCAGTTGGATTCATAGCTCAAACCCTAAACATTGTTAGTTACAACTTTGCATGAATCACTGTCGATCACTTAGATGAAAGATGTCGGCACGACGCATCCAAGAGTTCATACTTGAAGGATAACCAGCCCATTTAACAAGACACCATTCTTCACCTTGCCGTTTTTTACATCGAATGATTTTCTCTACCAAATATGTTTCACTTTCAGTGACTACCTCAATCTCATCGCGGTAAAAGCTACCCTCAATTTCTTCATTATCGTAATCTTTCAACTTGTAGGTGGTCGGAGAGTCTTTTTGATTAATCCTTGATACTGTAAATACCTCCTCTGTCCAATTCGGAAGGTACCCTTTAGCAAAAACACTTTTCACTTTTGAGATACGAACTTTATCGCCAATTTTCACATCACTTTTCACATGAGTGCGTTTACGTTGGAATGATTCGCGCACTTTATCTACATTGTCAGCATTTACATCTACTGGTCTGAGTCCAATAGAACGATGGATAGAGTGATTGTAGGCATGGAGTGTATCTTGTAGAACCTTTGTCCAATTTTGTGTCAAGTTGGCAGTAAAATGTCGCCACAAGCGATTTTTTAATGTGCGATTAAAACGTTCAACGAGTGCAGCTTTATAAGCGCTCTTTACACTAAACAACTCAATGTCATGCCTCTCAAATAATCTTGTCACATGCTGATTTTCAAACTCTTTTCCTTGATCACTCTGAATTCTTTTTGGAATGCGACCTTCTCGAAAAATTGTTTGGAATGCTTTTGCTACTCCTTTCCCTTCTTTAGTTTTTAAAGGTTGAGCCCACGCATAACGCGAGAAAATATCAATGACGGTTAAAATAAAATTATTGCCCGAGTTATGTTTTGAAATGGAGGCAACATCGCACAAATCTGCTTGCCACTGTTCATCGATGTCATGAACAATATAATGGCGGGTGCGGTACTTCTTTTTCGCTTGTTTGTGGAGTGTATAGGTAGCCTGACCCTTTAACCATCGTTTCACTTGTGATTGTGGAAGACCACTCGCTTTTGATAATTTCTTGATAGATGCAAATCCTGCCGGATGTTTTACATCATAATAGATTGACTTCAAACGTTCAGTCGATGACGGCTGACTCTTTTTCCTCCTTCTCATCTTTTTTCTTTCTTGCCTTTCTACATTTACAACAACTGCAGCATTTAGCTTTAGCGGTTTTGCGATCGTGTTCACATTGCTTAGGGGTTTCATTATGAGAGCTGGCGCAGCAAGTGCAAGTGACAACGACATTCACCTCTGGCGGCTCATTACATGGCAAGCAACACATCTGCTTCATATTAATAGTCTGAGAACATGTATTTCCTAGGAGGAGCTGTTTTACGTTTTCCTTTTACCAGTTTTAGTGGCGATGTAGATCTACGTCGAGTTCTTCCTCTTGTTTGCTTAGTGAGTGTGGGAGGGGATGTAGCAGGTGACGTCTTAAACCAATTTGTTGGCATTTTCATCGCCTGAAGCATTGGAGTAGTAGCCACTGTTGAATCAAGTTCTTTCAATGTCTCATTATTTAAAGCAAATTTTGGCACATTATGCTTTTTCAATAGTTTAAGAAAGTATGACCAACCAGGTGGAACATAGCCCTGACGGCGCTTTCTACGTGTCGCATACTGAATCAAGTCTTCATAACGTGAAGCATCAATCACTTTATTTTCATCTGTAATGATTTCTCCTCTATCATTTACATTGAGATGGGGTTCAATACTGTTGAAAAGAGATATGGCATGTGCGCGAGATGCTAAAGGTGTAGCAGTCGATACAGAGTCACGCATCTTATTCTTCAAGTTTTTCAATTGCTCAACAGTTTCCGATTGTAATAATACAGCACGATGTGGATCTTTGATGTGAACATTTTGCTGATAATCTATTTCTTTCCTATACATTTGATTTGCAAGAGGTTGCTTTACTTGCTGCATGGCAGTCAATTGTACATATTCATCCTGAGGAATAACAATCATGCGAGAATAAGAACTCATAGTTTGTAGATAATCATGGGAGTTTTCAAAATATCACTTCGAAATCTAAATTCTTCCGGACACTCTTGCGTAAAGTCAATGAATAAGTAACCGTATGGTTTTTCAGTAGCTGCTTGAAAAATTTCAATTAAGGCTTTTGATCCTCTGGGTGCAACTTGTCGCGCTAAAATTTCAAATTGACTTTTATCTCGCGGATTCTTGAAAATAGCATAATAGTGTGTATTCAGGTTTCGTGTACGAGCTTCTTTTCCATCAGGAAACAAATTTTGTGTAATATAGATGATAAAACACCTTTTATGGTGTGCTGCGCGAGTGAACATATCTGTAACATCTTTTGAATTCTTACTTTCTTTTAATAAATCATCCAATACAACAACATCATTAGACTGAAGTTTATCCACTGGAATAATTCCTTCATGTCGAATAAAGTTGCGACTTTGCAATTCCTGAAACAGCGACGGTTGATAAATACCATAACACCAAATCACTCGATTGATAGGTTCCTTAAACAACTCCCTTCTTTTATCCAATAAATTCAGCGTGAAAACAGTTTTACCTGCATGAGATGGACCTGATACAGTCAGAACTTTATCACATTGAAGTCTGAAATCCATTTTATTACTTTGAGACTCAACATTTGCATAATTAACGCTTAGAGCCAAAGATATTTCCCAATAGGTTGCCCACGGCAGGAGCTATCATTGGAAGTATTGCTGAAAGGAAACCGCCCTTTTGTGTTAGAGTTTTCCTCTTTCTTTGAAGGGCGACTTTAGGATTGGAGATGAAACGCAATTTCGTAGCATATCGCTTAAGTAACTTTCGTTGTTTTGGTGCTAATTTCTTCGTCCTCAACTTCCTCACATGAGAAATAATTTCACAAATGAATTTATCGTTAGCATGTCGTATAGCATTGTATCGCTGATTTGCTTTCATTCGTCGGAGAGCTTGAATGGCTGAAGAAAACTTTTGACTTTTACGTTTCGTCATTTTACGTTTCGCCATTTTCCGTGTTAGTCTTTGCTAAAACCTATCTTTACCACATTTGCATAGGTACTAACTATTGCGACATAAGTGACACTCGAAATGAGCAATGTCACAGTGGTTACATTGGCAAAGTTGAATGCAATTACGTATGAAACAGCGTTGACAAAAAGCATGCTTACATCTCTTGAAGATGCGCTTTTCATTTCCATCCTTTCGCTTACATACATCGCAACACATAGTTTCACCGTTACTGATGTCTATAGCAAGTCTTTTTGAAGATATGAATTTGCTAGCCTTTTCTAAATAATAGACGCATGTACAGAAGGAATATACTTCGAGAGTGAGCAGACATAGCTCGAAAACCAGTTGTGCTACAATCAAGTACCACTGCATTTTCAATTTTTCTTTATGGAAAGTTGAATGTGAATATCTGAAATCGCTTCAATCACTAGACTGCTACCATGATGGTTAAATGCGTTAAGACGTTCAGCAATTTTTATCATATGTCTTTTAAAAAATTCTTCGGGGTGATCTACCACTTCCATTGAATAAGAAGCAAAATGGAAAGAGCGACTTTCCACCTCTTCCTTTCCAAAATGACTAAACTTAATTTTCGCAACTAATCGCGCCATGACAATGCTATCAGAGAATGTATTCATTAACTCTAGAAATAGAGTGCTAGCATCATCGAGCACTGCTTCGATGTCGGTCTCATCTTTATGAAAATTTATCACATAATCTTGAACAGCTCCTTTTAAACTTTGCCTATGAAAAACGTAATGTTCCGCAGTCGTTTGAGAAAGACATGATCGCCCTTTAACTAACCCATCCATTGCATGAAAACAACAACTCTTCTCATAGTAACATTTATTGAATAACGGTAACAAGCATGCATTATAAATCAATGGTTTGAAAGAGATAAAATAGATACAGCTGATAACTATCATACAGCGAGCAATGATAACCATACAGGACTTTGGCAGTGTTGAGGTAAGGAGGAAAGAAGCATTGGTTATGAACGTAGCTACTACAACGAACAGACAAAATAGGAACACACAAATCCTTAAAACGTTTCGTGACTTCATGATAATGTTGATTCACTCTACTATCCCAAGGCGGGAGCAAAATATCATCAATGATTAGATTGGGAAATACTTTCCTCTCCTTACCAGGATTATTACAAAAGATGCGTATAACATTGAAAGCAGCTAACCATCGTTTAAAGTCAATAAGAAGAGCACTCTCACAAGAAAAGCCATAGTCTTGCAAATATTTCAGATTAAGTCCATGAATGTGTTTTCTCGCCCATTGATCAACATTGGGATCACAGTTGGCATGTTGATGATAGACACTAACAATCTGATATGTCCAATTGTTCATAGCAATAGCACTGAGCTCCTGTACAGGTTCACCCTCACAATCCATAAAAATGATGATAGAAGCCTAAAACGGAAATTTACACATCTAAGGAAGCGTTCTATAACATATTACAAAATGAAGAATTACATCGATGCTTTTCACGACAAAATACACAAATGATATGATGGCAACGAAGAAGTAAAATGTATCTAATAAGACCACGTCTACGACACTCAAAGCACATAAGCGAATTGTCATAGGGTAGAGTTAGGAAAGGACTAGTAATTCTCCTTCTTTGATTTGCGTTTTGATGTAGCATTCTTCTCCGACTTGCGCTTCGTACCACTGCTGTTAAGGATTTGATCAATTATGTCGTCCACGTTGGGTGGTTTCGGAATATATAAAATGGATTCCATATGCATGGAGAGAGAGGCTATTTTATTATCCTTGTGTCGACCATAATATAGCCCATTCACTTTGAAAAGGATATCCCAAGTACCTTCTCCGAGCTCATCACATCTGATGGGTATTGAATGATCTCCATCCTTCTTATAGTAAGTACACCAATGTGATACCGGTAGGCAAATGTGATTACCATCCCAAATCTTTCTATAGGGAGTATCCTTGTCATCTCTCGCCTTCCACTCTTGAGCAAGAGGAGTAGGAATGTCCATATTTAATGTCACGTACTCCTCAATAATATCAAGTTGGTGGCGAATGTACGGACTCACGGGGATCAGTATGTAGTCCCCATACTGATTGTGCATTATCTTGACATCCGTGGAAGGGAGCATTCCCGTTTGGAGTACTACGCTATGATCATCATAACGCAAGGCTTGTTTAAATTTACGCTGTAGCGGTGTAGGATTATGTACCTTGGATGTTTCTTCCACTGGCCTCAGTTGTAGATGATCTGACCGTAGCGAACCTTGTAACGTTTGACCGCCATTTTGTCCTACTAGTGCAGCAGATGGAGTAGATGCCTGAAAATGAAAAAAGATTGTATTAAGTTTACGTTCAAGGGAGGAGAGGGAGGGAAGTAGCGACTTACCATTTTAGTTGGGTAATAGAACAGGGAACTAGAGAGAGAGAAAATGTGCGTCCGTCACTCGTGTGATTCAACGATGGAATGATTCTCACTGTGGAAGGCTCGCTATTTATAAAGAAATGCTTGATTCTCATTGGATGATGATCCTCATTGGACAATAACATCAAGCTGATTCCAAATCTGGTCTCTGTTTTCCAATCCGATGCTTCGTTTTGAAGCTAGAGTCCAAAACGTCCCAAATTCTAACTCTGTCGTTTTTCGCCAATGTCCCAAAATCTTAAATGGCGTCTCACATCTAAACGAAGACAGATAGGAACAAGCCGATTGTTTCACTGAATTTGTCTCACTCTTAGCTTTCAAACGAGCTATCGCACGACAAAATCCGTCCACTGGAAGCCAAAATCGAAGCAAGCTGTCCAGAGGGGGGGGGGACGTCAGCCGAAAATTTTTTCTCTCCGATTTCGCTGGAAACATCCTTCCTAACCCAAAATTTCACGTAGATTCCGAATCTGGCCTCCGTTTTCTCATCCGATGCTTCGTTTGGGCGCTACACACCAAAACATCCCAAATTCTAACTCTGTCGTTTTTTCGAAAAATGTTGAAAATTTTTTCTCTCCGATTGACTTGAAACTCACTATACAGATAAAGAATTTCACGCTGATTCCAAATCTGAAATCCGTTTTCCAATCCGATGCTTCGTTTTGAAGCTACAGCCCAAAACGTCCCAAATTCTAACTCTGTCGTTTTTCACCAATGTCCCAAAATCTTAAATGGCGTCTCACATCTAAACGAAGACAGATAGGAACAAGCCGATTCTTTCACTGAATTTGTCTCACTCTTAGCTTTCAAACGAGCTATCGCACGACAAAATCCGTCCACTAGAAGCCAAAATCGAAGCAAGCTGTCCAGAGGGGGGGGGGCGTCAGCCGAAAATTTTTTCTCTCCGATTTCGCTGGAAACATCCTTCCTAACCCAAAATTTCACGTAGATTCCGAATCTGGCCTCCGTTTTCTCATCCGATGCTTCGTTTGGGCGCTACACACCAAAACGTCCCAAATTCTAACTCTGTTAAAATTTTGAAGAAAAATTTTTTCTCGCCAATTGCCTTGAAACTCACCCTACCGATGCAGAATTTTACGCTGAATCCGAATCTGGCAGCCATTTCACCATCCACGACAACCTAGACGGTCGCCCACGTCAACCTAGACGGTCGCCCACGTCAACCTAGGCGGTCGGCCACGTCAACCTAGGCGGTCGGTCACGTCAACCCATACGAGACCAACACATCCGAGTCTCACACTCTGTCGTTCCAGAGGGGGGGGGGAGTCAGCGAACATGTTGTGAACCCACCTGGCCGGCACACCACGACAGACTCTGTCGTTCCAGAGGGGGGGGGGACTCAGACCCGAAGCACCACGGCGGCCGACCACGACACTCTGCCGTTCCAGGGGGGGGGCGCCGGTCGAGTGTTTGTCATTTGCTTACTACTGGTATCACTAACCTGCAATCAGATAACTTTACTAATCTTCACCTGGAAGGAGTGGACTTCTAAATATCTGGCATTTGGGCAGAAAACTATCTACGGTATGCTCTTTTTAATTGGAAATTGGAAATTATTCAATGAACACCCGTAGAAATTTCACTTAACATGTCACTGGCGTATCTCAAATTTGCCCGGGTATGGCTTTAACTTCAAATACGGAGTTGCGTCGATGTTGAGAGGTGCGAACTAGGCATGTTGATAGTTTTTGATATTGGAATCTTCACCAACATCAACAAAAAATAAGAATAGAATAAATATTGAGTTGCATCCTCAGTTGAAAAATGGAAGAAGACCTGAATAGCTGCAACTTCCTCTCATATCAGGAATCATCAGCAGGCATAGTTCACATCTCTTAGCATCGACGGAACTTCCTATTTAAAGCTGCAACCATACCCCGGTGAATTAGAGATAGAATGAATCATTTTGATGATAAATTCCTGTTTTTTTTATTTTGTGCTAATAAATTTGAGTGAAATTTCGGTGGGCATACATTGCAGTTATCCAAAAAACAACCATCTATAAAACCCGAAGAAATTAACTTGATATGCTAATTGCGCATCCCACATTTATTCCGAGTAACTATGACTGCTAGTTTAAAAAGGGAGCTTTGTCGGTGTTGAAAGATGTGAATCAGGCGTGATGATGGTCCCTGATATTAGATGAAATGGTGGCAGTTATTCAGGTCTGTTCTAGGGATGTGCCGATTAATCGACCGATTATTATTTACATGTTAGAGCGGTAAACGGAAATCGGTCGATTATTTATCGAGTAGTGGACTTTGGAGAAGATTTTTGCTATTTTTCATTATAGAATGCCTGATATTTAAGTAATCACATCAAGGAATAACACTTTGCTGCACATTTTTGTCATCAACATTCGTTACGAGAATACTTATAGCAGCCTACTGTAATCTAGTTAAAATTAATAGATCAAAATTCAAAATTAATCAACTCTACGTAGCAACTCAACAGTTTGCATGGAAAATTGGTGTACTTTTGTGTATTTGGTGCACTTTATCATCACTAACTTACTTTTAACTAAATCGGCACACCCCTGGTCTGTTTCTATTTTTCAACTGACGATGCAATTCAACATTTGTCTACTCTATTTACATTGTGTTTGGAAAAAGCAGTTTTTATTTATCATTACAGGCGCACAAACGTAGACGACACGTCAGCATTGTGTTAAAAGTAGAATAAGACCAACATTTAACACTCGTCGAAAGTTCACTTAGTGTGCTAATTGCCTACACCAGAAACCTCAACATATTAATCCATTCCGACCTTCATGTAAAGTATGAAATAAAGAAAGTGAAGTAGATAATCAATATCTTCTTGTTGTAAACCAATTGATTTTGATTTGTAGTTTTTGTCACAACCTTTCAATAAATCATGTTGAAACAACGGACTTGAGGTCCTGACATTGTGAGGAAAGCCCAGAATGTCTGATACTGCCATTAACATGTTTATTAATCATTATTATTATGATGCTTAATAACATGCTAGTTAACTTATTATTACCATACTTTCAATAAAAAAAACAGACAAGCTTCTCAATCGCAGATATCTTTCGGTGGACATCATTGTGCGAATCCTGTGATAATCCCAGTAATTTTCGGGTCGTCTCACAATCTATCAATCATGTACACTTAGTGTCCAGTGATATTTCCATGATGAAATCACTTGAATCATTTCATGAATTCATTTCATGAAAGTAAAGATGAACATAACCTCATGTTTACTGTCTTTGTGATCCAATTAGTGGTGCGTGTGTAGTCAATCGATTTTATGATAACACGACACGAAACTAAGTCGATAACTTATTCTAACATCAGTCAAATTTCAGACATAACCAACGACACTTTTAACCTGTATTGACTCATTTAAGCATTTCTCCCACTCAAGCAGAAAATGAAGTGATAACACATAAATGATTTTATGAATGATAAACAAAATTATAACGTTGTTAATAATATTCCTTCTAATAATGAGACCAAAGATAATAAAGAAAAGTTATGTATACTAAAAAGACCAACGTTGCGTGTCACAGACTCTTTTAAAGGACCTACGATGTACCGACAAGTTCGACGAAGCATGTGAATAAGTTCCTAGCAATAATTCATGAAAAGCACTAAAAGTTCAGGAGCTAATGTTTGCAACTTACATGTAGAATAGAATATGTTTATTCGATTGACTGAAAATCACATTTTGCAGAAAAAATAGACATAACATTTCAAGAAATTTCAAGTTAAAGAAAAGAAAAGTAACGTTAACGCCGGAAGGGTCGAATTCAAATGTACATGCGGTTATACAGAGAAGTACAGTAAGGGAAGAATGATGATGAGCGGCGCTTCGTGTTCTGCTTCATCGCGGCCAAATGTCATGTAGGGTTAATATTAAATCCTATGGAGTTAGGACGTCGGACAAACGGCAATCAACTGAGTTCTGACATCAGTCCACGAGATTGAAAAACAGATTTATGTTAATCATGCACATAAGTACAGCGGTCACAAGGGTCATCGTGATTGCGCCTGCTAATTAAATGGCAATACAAATGCTAATTCTTGCAATCACTCGTTGCAGCATTTCAAACATGTAAGATTTGTTTCGATAAGTAAAATTCATCATGGAAGTCAAAGCTAATACCGTAATAAAGGATTCATCAATGAACATAAACATGCATAAACTTGTCAAGATAAGAAAGTAGCAAGTAGAAAATCGATGAAGTCTCACGTGAAATGTGCGAAACACAATTCGTGCACCAGTTAGTGATAACAACACTTAAGACAGATTTGTATATTGCAGAGACAGACCACTTTAATCTTACAGAACATACATTATAGATACAAAAAAAATAGAACTCGGAATGTTTGCTGGAAAAATCCGTTAATACCATAGAGGAAATTATACTATAATTGCATGCCAATCGTCTAAAAAAAATTGTTGTGGATTTACTTAATTCTGAAAACATTATGTCAATATGCTTGTTTAAAATGTTTTTCCAAGATCAAACATTTCAGAGAACATCAAAATTTCTATTTCATCAGCTGCTTAACAACTGTAAAACAACCTGAACTGCTTGATAGAGTTTTGTCGTGCATGCATATTTCAGTACATACAATCACTTTCGAATATGTTTTCAAGAATTGTTTAAAAATAAGCTCAAGTTTTGACAAAATCTCATGTATACGTGCAGATCATGTAAAGATTTTAAAACTAATAAGTCAATAGGTGGCATGAATCACATGTGTTCACATGCCTCTAGAAATAGTTGTGTTGTTATGCAAAAAGTGTGGTGTGCGATAAAGTTTTATGAAAATACTCATTAAATTTTCTGTATCTCCTCTAAAATGGCACCAAAATTGTTCGAAACCCCAGTCTCTGCTTTCAATTAAGCTACATACATGAGATATTGGTGGGATTCTGAGATATAAACAAGGAATCTAAGAAAAGTCATGTTAAGCTGAAAGGAATCATCGCTGCTTTAGAATTGACACTCTGATTTATTTACCGGTAATTATTATTAACATATATTAACATATGAATATTAACATATCTAACATTATATTATTAACATTATCATACCGGTAATTGAATTTTTAAGATCAAGTAATTCACATTAAAAATTCACTGTGTAATATTTGAACCCGCTACTTCCTACATTTCTCTTGCCAGCAGGCGATCAACGCTGACTTGCCATGCTCTATCAAAAGAGAAGAATTTGAGGCAAAACTGACAGATAAGGTGCGTCAGTATCCTCATTTAAGGCACATGGTCGGTTCCACCGAATTCTACAGCAACTAGTCGATAGTCATTACTGTCTATGAAGTGTATTAGTGATTTTCGACAGACCAATAAAAAAATTATAAAAAGCGATGCGTCTGAGTGTGCATCTATGAACAATGAAAGCAATTGCGCATTTCTATCATAACCATGTTTCGCAAATATTTGCAGGCCATTGCGGAGCTACAGTTCAAAAGTTAATGTTTGGTCTAGGAGCTCTTTCTTCCGCAATATTTCAAAAGATAGGATTCCTGGGTCAAACATTAACTTCTTGCTTATATCATGTTTTACATTGCGAATTGCGATTCAAAATGCTCTCAAAACATGGATGACCAAAAACATGGATCTCAAAACATGGGTTCACTAAGTGTGATATCGGAGCTAATGAGTGTACACGAAGTAATTTTATTCTAGGACGAACGAACCTGACTTCTAGATACATTAGATGAAGTATGTACTGTAGAAATATGAAATGTTCTCTTTCTGCTTATGAATGCAAGGGAGCTAACAATGCATTCGTAGTCATGAGTATCATGACAACCACATCATGATGTCACCTACACATTGTTAGATATATTCAGCAAAGTTCAGCACCCACCTGCCAAAATACAATTAACGGAATCTGACTCAAACTATGTAACATGCATTATGACGTTAGCACGACTTGAACAATGAACTGTGTTTAGAATTCTGACTTTCTGTTGGAAGCAGAGAACAATGTCAAAATGTTGTTTTCTTCATCAATTGAAGTTTACTAAATCGGCTGTTGAGAAATTGCTAATACAAAGGATGCCTTCAAGTGACATAAGAAACATCAGAACTTGAATGAGACCTTTCAGAGAAAATGCATTTCGCAGTTAATGGTTCTTGAAGTAATCTTCATGGTTGACAGAAACACCGAAACTTGACGACGTTCATAATGTAAAGCAGATGCTTTTTTCCATAAATTCAGTTAGATACGGAACAGAAACGAAGTTAGGAGATTCTTGAATAACAGCCTCCCATGCATGGAACAAGTTGGCTGGGAGCTTGACCCTGCTGTCTAATGTCACGTGATTGTGTGCCCGCCCCCCCTCCCCAATAGAGATGGACTACATTCATAGACCTGACAACTTATCTCTGAGTCCCCAGCGACATAAATTGGAATGACATCCCATCCAAAACATCACTACGAATCCTGACCGTGATTCACACTGCCCAAGACAAGTGCTAACGTACAAAAGTAAATCGTGACTAAGATACTGTCCTGAACTTGAGGAAATATGAGCAAACATCAAAATAGATTTTAAAAATACATACTTGGAGCTGATACTAAATTCTAAGGCTGAGACTAATACAGAAGCATAGACAAAATACAACAGCAAGTTTATCACAAATCTGATGACCTCCTTATTCTCTAATTCACCTAGTGTTTCTTGGATTGTCGAATATAGTAAGCATCATGCTCAATAGTACAGATACAATTAGCATGCTATTATTGCCGACAACTTGATTAAATAAATTGATTAGCAATGATCTGTGAGGGAAATGCAAAATTCTGGAAGTGTCAGATGAAAGACATTATCATAATAAACGTAAGATTTAACTGACACATGTTGGTGTATCTTTCGAATCATTATCAGCGAAGCATGATGGATGACGTTAGAAGACTACCTATCGTGCAACACGTGCTACAATTTATACATCATCAGCTTGTGGACTGAATTATGAAATTGATACAGTAGCGCATCAACTTGAGCTACTATATTTTCTGTAATATAACTCGTCTGTGGGTTGCATGATTGCTTTTGTAATTTAAGAGCGGGTTCTACTGAAGGCGGGTTGTATGAACAAAGTCAGTTTGTGATTCAATTACTGTGTACATCGATGAAGAGGCTGAATACCAAAGTGAAGAAATCGAAGAGAAAGAAATTACTTCGACAGTGACGACGAATATGAGACGCAATATGCGCAAGCAGTAGAACCAGAAACTAATCTCCAATGAAGTGTTGACGATTTTGTCTTTATATTTCACTTCTATCGTTTTATAAATCGTTTATGTTTTAATCGTTCTATTTTTATCGAGTTTTATAGATCTTAGATGAGCGAAAAACGATTCTATCACTTCTTCATCAGCTGGATAAAAAGTGCAATCCATGTAAAAGACAATGATAAAAATTTATTCTTAAACAAGCAGCTATACTTGATGTTTGAAAGCAACATCATTTGCACGGAAACAATCATGATCTATATTATGTTGAATATTTAGAAATCAGGTGCTTAAATCGTTAGTCCAACTTGTCCAAGATCACTTACAGCCTCCTGTTCACCACGATACCACTAGTTTGTCCAACTGTTGACCAATAATACATTTAATTATTGACAACCACTGTCAGATAAAATAAAAATGTCATTATATCTAGTCACACTTCAATGTTAGTGATTTTAATATAAAACTCGTAAAAACATCTTAATTGATAAATTAAGGTACAGGTTCTTTTGAGGGTGGATTGTATCCGAGAATTCATGACACAAAATACAAGTCAGTAACATATCTCTATATTCTTTACCAGAGCCTAATCTCAACTTTTCAAGTCGGTTATTTCAATTTATACATATTTTGATTGATAGCTGCCATTTGAAGAGACTGAGAAACGAACGGAAAATGCAGTTTATTATGCATGAGGTGTGCGCAGTCCTGCCATCTCCTAGGAAATGTGCACGTAGCTCTGCCAACGCAAGCTGAGCTTGAGTCAATGTAGAAAACGGAGCGCTCAGTCTAGTAGCTGAAGTAATTAATGAGATGAAAGTGTTGTGGAGCACATGCGTGTCTTCAATGCATTCTTGCGTTTTTAGCTCTGCTTGTATCACTCGAGGTGTCTTCAATTGAAGATAGCAGCAGAATTTGAAGACACTAAGCACGCTTTCCGTTGTAAAAAGCATTCTAGTAAGTTAACCGACACCTAGTGACAACTACAAATTGAAATGTATGTAAGAACAAAATTGATATTAAGTGATTGACAGCTTCTCTAACAATATCAATATTCAAAAATGAAATCTTCAAAATTTTAATTCAATTCCCTTTACTTCAATGCAACTTAGGAGAGGGGCTCGTGATTTTAAATGACACTCATACACAACCAAATATGAGTAGCGAATTGAAATGAATCTTCATTTTCAAGATACTATTTAAGAATACAGGAATCATTGATTACCAGCACCGATAAGCAGATCAGCCGTATGTAAGAACATTGATGCAACACAGCCAGCTTGATTGAACAATGGAGTTCACAAACATTTTTTCTATGAAATGTTGCCATCGCCCTAATGAGAGCATGACATATTTCCGAAATACGGAAGTAAGAATTCAATGTACATGCGAGTACATCGTTCAAAATTAGAGCTGCTATATTGAAATCTGCCATGTTAATCTGATAACAAGTGAGGCTCCAATGTTTTGCATGGAAAATTCTCAAGAATTAGACTGCACTTCTCAATGGATCAAGCCTTCCTTTAGTTTCGGCATCCATGACTTGACAGCAGCCATGGCTACTGTATCTCAAGAAGCTGCATCACTGTAACAGCAAGAAGCTCTTTAAAAGGGTGGCATTATGCACCGGATATTATTAGTAAGCAAACCTCCACTTTAAACACAGCGCCCCCCCCCTCGGTTGAGAGTGTTGGTTGTCCGTCCGTGTTGACTTGGGCGGCCGACCAGGTTGGTAAACGCCAGAGTGAATGTGGGTTGGTTTTGGTCTGTCGAGCCAAACGGAAGCCTCGGATGGGAAAACGGAGGTCAGATTTGGAATCTACGTGAAATTTTGGGTTAGGCAGGGTGTTTCCAGCGTGATCGGCGAGAAAAAATTTTGGGACGTCCCCCCCCCTCAGCAGCGTTGCTTCCAACTTTGGTTATAGAGATCGTAGAAAGTCGTGCAATAGCTCGTTTGAAAGCTAAGAGTGAGACAAGTTCAGTGAAAGAAACGGCTTGTTCATATCTGTCTTCGTTTAGATGTGAGACGCCATTTAAGATTTGGGAAATTGGCGAAAAACGACAGAGTTAACGGCGAATGTGGGATGTTTTGGGCTCTAGCGTCTAAACGGCTGCTGTAATGGTAGATCTGAGACCAGATTTGGAATCAGCGTCAAATTCTATATCCGTAGGGTGATTTCCAGCTCAATCGGCGAGAAAAAAAAATTCAACATTTTTCGGAAAAACGAGTTAACGGCGAATTTGGGATGGCTGTGGGCTGTAGAGCCAAAACGAAGCATCCGATGGGAAAGCGGAGGACAGATTCGGATTCGGCGTCAAATTCTACATTGAAATGGTGTATTTCCAGCTCAATCGAACCTCTAGTATCGGTGATAGAAGCGTTTAAAGTTTTTGGATGATGGATCTTACGTCATCAGCTGATCGCCACAAACTATATAAGCTGGGAACCGACAGAGACTTGTCATTAAGACGAGAGATTGTCAACGGCAGGTCGTCTCTCTGAGCTCTGATGCTAGCATCGGACATTCCAAATTTCGAGTTTCTGTACGAAACCGACTTAGAAAATTTCATTGCTGACATCAGCTAAGCCGTCAGACTTAAAGGTTAGCCAGGAGATGGCCTCCAAAACTCCAGGCCATAAAAGACTCCAAAACTTTAAAGGCTTGTAACTTTGCTTCTACACGTCCGTTTGACTTGATTCAAAAAAGGTTCGGTCGCTATTGACCTGTCCTAAGTGATAGACTACTTACAACATTTCATAAGTAGTGCTAAAAAGTTGAAAAATTTAAATTAGCTATTTTTGGTGATTTTCGGGGTTTTCAAACCTTTTGATTTCAATAAAGACCTTTATAAAGTTGTCAGAGGCGAGCTTCGGCTCGAGACTTGCTTTCTGATGTAAATAACTCCACCGGTTTTCATGTCAAAATCGGGGTCCGAATACCAACACAGTGATATGACGCACGCTCTGTCCACGGGAGGTTGGATTTGAGGGCCGAGGCCTTGGAGTCGGGATAAAATCCCCTCTGAGTAATGCCTGTAACGGATTTATCAGCCTAGCTTGTCTATCCTCAAGTATTGAATGACATATTAGTTGTATTTTTAAAATGATTGTCAATGTATTCATTCGTTGAAGTTATAAATGGTATAAGTAGTAATTCTATTTCATCCTTCCTTTACAGAAAATGGGAGGAAATAGCAAACTTTTATTTAAGAAGTGCTCTTGTGAAGAGATAAAGAGAGACGGCGAATTTAAACGCCATATTAACAAGTATAAGAATACTCCTCACTTTCACGAGGAAAGAGCCGTTATTTCCGGCTGCATACATTGCCGGAAATTTTTAAAAGGCAAGGATCAGACAGCATTTTATGCCGCTCACGCCGAATGTCCGATCAAGAAGGCTAGCAATTATATGACATCAGACATCGGCAAAGTGATCACAGCCTTCAACGAAGAAAGAGTCGATTTAGACGCAGAATTGCAAGATGTAATTGACACCATCTTGAGTCCGACTGCACCGACCACAGAACAACTAAGTGGATCGGACACCTCAGACGACTCCGATTCTGAGGAGGTCGTCATCAATAAAAACGCGGAAGAGATAGGAAAACCGGCAAATCAGTCTTCCCCGATAAAGAAAGTGATCGCACCTTCCCCAGTAAAGAAGGGGATTAAGCAGCAGACGAACAGCTGGAATAAGGATGCCCAGATCGCGAAAGTGAGCCAGGAATATGCACTCACGAAATTAAAAGACGAGCTCACTCGTTACAAAAACGAATGTGCGGCCTTAGGGACGACAATTTTCACCTTAAGGGTCAGTTAGCCGAGATTCGGGCCCTCAAGACCCAAGTAATCAACTTAGAACCTTCCCACGAAAGGGCGCTTACCAGCGAAAAACGAGTTGAAGAGCAGGCGACGTATATAGAATCATTAAAAGCTCAGGAAGAGGTGTCAAAGCTAAAAATCGAACAACTAAAGATTAGCCTGACTGAGAGCCAGAAGAGGAGAGACGAACAACGCTCCACATTCCCGTCATCAAGAGCAGAATTGTCGACAGCGTCATCCTTGAGAGTGAGGACTTAGACACCACGTTCGAGTGCTATGATGGAGCGATGGCGGAGATGCGCTGCCTTCATCTCTCAATAAAACATGATGGTGACATCAAGGAATTGCGCCACCGCAAGCGGAAACTGCCGGCCAAATACTTGCCTCAGCCACCACCATCGAAGGTTCAACGAACCGATTAAGTTAATTTATGGTAAGTTAATATCATCTCTATCACTTGAATATAATTTCATCTATTTTCTTTCTATTTTTCAGATGCGACGTGAACGAACCAACGGTCTTTAAGAGGCCACCATGGGGTAAAAAGTGATAGTACCTCTATGTGGTTTGCCCTGGACAGACTTCGGTATGACTGAATCTATCACATAATTAGAAAGACTGAGTCATGTCTTTGTATCAGAGGGGTATATAAACCACTACCTCTCTTTCATCTTCATTCTATACTCCATCATGAACACACCTAAGACGACAGTCAGCTCTCCTGACAAGACTCGGCTTAGACCGAGAAATTTATTTATTGAGTTTTCAGATATGGAGGAGCGAGAGCGAGTCTATAACAATCTTGCTCGAATCGGCTCATCGGTTACCGATGATGCCGATTCAGAGTGGAGATATATTCCACCCTCTGACAGTCGGATGGAAGTAGAGGAGGTCGATGCCGCTGACATAGAGAGATTAAAAGTCTCTCTCAGCGGAATCGGCCAAATCTAGACATGTATCCGAGAACGAACCATCGGTCTTTAAGAGACCACATGGGGCAAAATGTGATAGTACCTCCTCGTGGTTTGCCCTGGACAGACTTTGGTCTGCCTGAATCTATCACACGAATATAGAAAATATAATCATAAAGTTGTATCTGCTATCAGTCAACTTTAACGTTGCATGGCACGGAGAACTTTGGTATAATTCTTCCTGTTGGTGGGCGATCTCTATTGAGACAGCGGATGATATCGTAGTGATTAGTGTGGCAAGGGCTTGAGACTTACCTTAATCCGACTTTCCAACGGTCGTCGTGGTCTCTTCGCTCAGCGTAGCACTTTGAACGCCAATCGGTTGAGTCTTAGCTATCTGCCGCAGGTTACTTTTTTAAATTCTCCATTGCATACGTTATCTGAGAATGAATCATGAGTTCTCCTAAAAACTGCCTCTATTATTGAGGCTAAATGATGAAGGGATGAAATGGGAGGGCACTCTTGCGCCACACGCAAACATATCTTCTCTCTTTACTAATGATACGATCTCTTTTGATAGAAAAGTAAACCGATAATAAATGTGATGACATTCGCAACCATGTATACAATAAACCCCATATCTAAATTCTTCCCTTTATTTCCATTTCTAGATCAATACATTGCAAAACAAAGACATGTAGTTCTTTAGATTTATTTATCGAAGTTCAGTGGGACTGGTTTCAAGTCATTATAAATCCTGTAATATGTCACTCGCTTTGGTGCATCCGGCACTCTTCTAAGTCGCGCCGTCTTCGACGTGAACTCGACCTCACTCCATACAACTTGGGTGATTTTGGGTTTATTGCCACTGTCCACATCCTCATCCCATTCAACGACAACTTCGAAAATTTTGTGGAAAATATTTAAGGCTTCAGAAGAATTTGCCATACTAGCCTGTTCGATCGTATGATGTGAATGAGAAGTGTTACAATCTTCTGATTTATATAGGATATTCATCAATACTTTCCTCGACAGCCAATCAGAATCACTCTAATTTAGATAAAGACTGTGAAAGTCAGAAGATTGCAAGATATACCAATCTCAGCTAAAATGACAATTTTGTGATCGTCAATGAGTGCGATGAAGGCATGAGTAGTCAGGAGAGTGGTAACAAAACTTTAAGAATTATCTGGACAGACGAAGAGTGGACACCGTAAACAACTCGTGAGGGAAGAGTGTCAGATGCTCCCAAACGATCAAGTATGCTTTGATTTTAAATAAATCTAAAGAACCACATGTCACTACTTTTTGATATTTTCCCTCAGCGATTGAGGTAGTATTTAGGAAAAATGATAGTGTCTAGCATCAGCTGCTATGATTTATACTGAGCTGTCAAATGATTAGATTTTCACTGTGATGTTGATGACTACATTACCCAGAAATAAGTGAAAACAGACAGATATAACAAATGAAACATATATTCAGAAATTACAAATAATTTAGAAGTTCTTCAGTACTAATATTGTCCCACAGCGATTCGGAGTTACTGCAGTCACATTTCAGCTGTCGCAGTCTTTCCTCGGCTGCAGCCAATACACCAAATACATAGTCCCATTCAATCTCGTACCTGGGTTGAGACGATGGGCTGTACCATCTCCGTATGTCATGGAGAAGACTGATATCCTCCTCCTTCGACACATCCTTGTTGTATAGTAGGTACTTCCACCTCACATACACCATTTCCATCTCCTCTTTCTCAGTCAGAGACGGATACTCCAAACTTGGAACATCCTCGACTGTTTTCTTCTTCTCCAACTTCACCTTCTTTGGAGAGGGAGGGCAAGTTGATGTGTCCACGGAGAGAGTTGCTGTTGGCGAATTCATGACTTTAAATTGTATGTTTTAAACTTGATTTCTTAGTGCTTAAGTACAAGTAAGTAGCCAATCAAATGAAGAGCCAATGAATGCCGAGTATGAGATTATATAAAAGGGGGGAAACAGACTTATTTTTCATTCTATATTTGACACGTATTGAGAATAAGTGAAGTGTCTATTTTGATAAACTATACAATTTTCTAACATTGAAGTATCATACTTAAACTTGTTTTCGTTGAAATGGTAAGTTGAAGATTTCCTCACTCATCTCCCTCAAACGTTTGGTTAATAGCATCTTTCTCAATTTCAGCCATCTACTTCATCACCAAAACGCTCCCTTCTCGAGGAAACTTTAGAGCTGTTAAGTGAAGGTAGGTTGTAACAATAAACTTTAACTTTAGTAGAAATGATAGAATGATTTCTCTTTCAGGTGATGTTAGTACCAGCTCAAGCGGACAGTCGCGGGAATCTAATGAGCGAGAATGTGCTGATTGTGGTCACATCTTTACAAGGAAGCGTGATCTCGCCCGACACATCAGACAACGTGTATGTCAACCCAAGACATCATCAATCTCCCGAGGTGAAGATGATTCTATTCAACATGTCTCCTTTACTTGCGACAATTGCACTCCATCTTTTGAAACACGTTTTGAATTATCTTCACATAGTCTTAACCACACGCATACAAATGATAGTTATAGTAACAGCACCTCCTCTATCCGTCTCACTGAAGTGTCTCTCAATAATGTAGTGAGACATTACCATATGGAATCCTCAGAAACCATTGCTGATTTTCCGGAGTGGTTTCATCAAAATTCAATATTAATACATGCGCTCTTTAGAAATTTAGACAACTTTAGAATAAAAGCGCTCATCTATCTTAGAATAAAATATGTTAAAGTTGATCATCATACTGGTGAAATAGTGCAGAGGTTGGAGTTTCACATACCCTCCTCTCCTGCTACAGAGGTAGTAGATAAAGAAGTATGGTTAAATTTTCACATTCAAGGGCCAAAATCAAATATTGATAAATTTAACGAGCGCGATAGTGGTCTGATTTTTGATGGTGTAGAATCTGCCATGTTTAAAATTACTCTATTAGAAAAATACAGTGGACAAGGCTCCTTCAATCTTCCAAAAACGTTAAAAGATAAGAAAGCAGTCATTTCTATAGATTGTGAATCGCACTGTTTTAAGTATGCGGTTTTATCCATTCTCCACTATCATGATGTAAAGAACAACCGCTTCCGTAAAATCAAATATCATCCATGGGAGAATGAATTGAAATTTGATGACTGTAATAGTAAAGATATGAAATTGAAAGATATAGAGAAATTTGAAAAATTAAATGAAATTAAAATAGTTATATAGTTAGATACTTATGATCGCGTTGTCAACCTCTTGTTGGTATATGAGGATAGCAGTCAACAATGGCATTACTGCGGTATTCCAAATATTCATCGACTATATTCCCACTCAACATCCAAAAGGGGGAGCATTTCATATGTGACCGTCGTATGAGATCCTTCTGGTCAAAAGATAAGTTTCAAACACATTATGAATGGTGTAAGCGAGGTAAATTGCAAATGGAACGCATGCCCAAAGATAAAATCTTTTCATATAGAGAGAATGGTAGTGAATTAAGTCCTCTTCGTGTCATCTATGCTGACATCGAATGCTATATTGATGATAACAACCACAAGCCAGCTGTTTTTTACCACAGGATTTTTATAAATATAAGAATAATAGTCTTTTTGGTAAGACGACGGAGGATGTTAGAAAACGTATCAACTATAAACTTGTGAATCATAATGATAAATTTTAAAAGTTAGCGGCATCACCTCTCTTTATTGATAGAGATATTATAGATGATGAGTTGGTTGGTGTTAAAATGATAAAATCAGAAGTAGAGTTGTGCAAGCCCATCTACATTGGACAAGCTGTATTAGATTATTCCAAGCTTGAAATGTATCAACTCTTCTATAGAATATTAAAACCATGTCCTCCAATTAAAGACGTGCGTTTGCTGGGTGGTGATACAGACAGTTTCTTTTTAAGTATCGCTGCTCAGAAAGAGTTAAACTTCAATGAAATAGGAAAATCTTTAGAAAATTATTTTGATACGTCAAATTATCCTACAGATCACCCACTATACTCTACTAAAAATAAAGCAAAATTAGGATGCTTCAAAGATGAAATAGCAGGAAAAGAAATTAAGGAAATGATTCTTCTTCGGCCTAAAATGTATTCTGTGAAACCAAAAGACTCCAGTGACAGTATTAAGCGCGCAAAAGGCATATCTAAGTCGATTGTTGTAAATATGAAACATAGGGTCTATAAGAAGGCCCTTCAAAATAAGTGTGTAACGTTTGTCAACATGACCATCTTAAAATCAAAGACGCATGAGGTAAAAACTCATACATTTAGAAAGCGAGCACTTTCAACGTGGGAGGATAAGAGGTGTTGGATAGGGCATAACATACCTCTTCCACATGGTCATCCTGATACAAACATATCACTAACCAAAAGCATTAAACTCACACTACCACATTCAGGAGATGTGTAAATAGATTCAGTCTCAAATCAGTATTTTGATGATGCTTTTGTTGACATTCATTGTTGTTTTATGTATCGCTTTAGATTGCACTTGTGAATATATGCCTACAGTCAGCCCATTCCCCCTACATCTGTGAAAAGACTTTTTCATACATACATTCTTATTTCAATAAAATTTTACAATGACTTCACTTTGTTTTCCGAAACACTTAAGTTACGAGGGATTTAGTATCTTTCACGTGGATGCACTCATGTAGACCATTTGTAATTTTGATAGAAATAGATGGTATGGTTTGTTTGATAACAGGATGGTAGAACATAGGTTGAAACATCTTCTCGACTATTCCATATAAAGCATCCTTGTCATGAATGAAATCACGTAAAATGTGTTCTTTTTCCTCGCCAACAGAAATAGGTAGAATCAAATCACTTTAAATGTAAAGGTGTTGTTCATGTTTATCAAGTGTCATTGGTGTTTCTATACCAATCGTATGCGCAGCAGTAAACATATTTTGTAGCATTGAAAAACCAAAGAGTTTTTTCAAATATTTGCTCAATTGACATTGAATGTCATCACCCAGTTTCAGAACAACGCGTTGATTTTCAATTGAAAACGAAATGTGGTGTGTCTTTACATCATATTTACTTTTCATCACATGCTTCAACTTCTGTTGTATATAAGGATTTACTACATGAATGAAGCTTTCAACTGTATGATATAGACGCGGCATTATATTGATAGCAACTTTAGATTCTTCATAAGACCGGTAAATTTTCTTGATGCGATCACCATAGATGTCCACCCACCATTCATCATTAACTGAATCAGCTTTAGTGTGATATTCATGAGAAGCATACAACAGACCGCTTCCAATAATAGGTGTATAATGTCTTACAAAATGACGCAAGGTTGGAGAGAAATAAACTGTAAGTTTGTCATTATATTTCTGAATAACCAACTTATCTTTGTCCGCCATAATTTTCTCTCCATACTTCTTACCCACAGTCTCATTCCATCGTTTTACTAACTCAATAAGTGATAAAGTTGAACACCACGCTTTTTCAAAATGATGCGTTCTTCACATTCTACAACATCATCAAATATTTTAAATTTATAATGAAATTTGTTGATTCGATTTGAATAAACTTTTTTAACATTTGCAGTAGCAATTGATGTTAGATGTAGTCCATGGCCAAAACCGAGATGTGGATAGAATTCATTATCCAACCTCAGTGTAAGACCTTTAGTAAAAGAATGAAAGCGAAGGAACTGTCTCCCACTCCAATGATAGATGGTAAACTCATAAACTTTCTGATCCTTATTCTTCATGATGGAAGTATTACCACTATTGAATGCCTTAATAATTTTCTCATTCCCGAATGGTTCATAATAATCTGATTTTATCTGAATCCATTCATAGTTCCACTTTCCATCTGACGTTAAATTGTATGGGAACTGGAATGCATTATTTATCGTGGGTGCGAGGAGTCAATATCATTTCTTCCAAATCATTCACATTCTGAATATTGCTATCATAGCAAATGCTGGAAACACCTACTTCCCATTCACCTTCTAGATGTAGTGAGCGATTTAATTCTACTCGAAAGTCTGATGGTTTATTATTAGGAAATTTATTCATAGAAGCATTACTGGGTAAGTAAATTAGAAACGAATCTCTATTTTCACTTTCCATACTAATCACATTGGAAAAATATATTAGAATACTTTTGCATTAACTCTTCATTCGGAAATGGAGTGTGATACTTGTTACAGCATCTTTATGAAAAGGAATCAACGCACCAGCATCGTCATAAATTGCAATATCAATTTGTGGGATGTAGTTTGATTTCAGCTTTGTATAATGCACTTTCTTGAAAGTATGCTCAGATAAAATACTGCAGCTTTTTGGCTGGTATGGTATCATTGCTAGCAATGGAGCTTCAACATCTCCCACACGTACATCTTCACCAATATTGGAATATATCTGAAAATAGTTAATACGACGCGATAGCGACATGTCTGCGCTAGCTTTAGTTACAGTACCACTTTTAAAGATATTTTGATCAAAACCCAAAATGTCCATTAGAGTTTTATCCATAATTAGTTCAATACCTTTTCCACTTACAGTGAAAGACAAAGCACCTTCTTTTTCAGAAAATGAAATATGTTGCTCATTTATCACTTCATTTAAATAATCTACAACCAATTTAACTGAAGTAATAATGCGAGGCATCAACACTCTTGTTTCATGTAAGATACCATCTAAAGGCTCTATACGCTTTCTGTATAAAGATACGGTCCATTCTGTATCAAATTGATTTGACCTTTCACATGGTAAATGTTGCATATCAAATTTTCCATGAACAGCTGCAGAACGATGTCGTAAGAACTGATGAAAATCTTTTGAACAAACTAATACTAGATCATCATCATTTAATTTACTTATTGCAATATGATTAGATGATTTGATATAAGTCAATGTTGCCACTTGTTTACCATCAACTCGAAGGAGATAATTAAATTTCTTAACAATGTTTCAGGAGTCATGTTTCTCTTTCTTGGCTTAATCAAAATCTTCTTCACCAACGTCTTCTCATTTCTTGGAATATGATCTACATAATAAGCTTCCTCTCGATATATTAACTGTTTATGACCACTTGGGTGGTAATTAACGTCATAATTATCATAGCTTGTTAAGGCGCTAGCGAGGTAACCTAAATCATTTCTTAAACTTTGACTTAAACCAACAATCCAATCTTTCTCCACTACATGATGTACATAATTATGATCATCATTGTGCGGAGTAAATTGGACAACATGTTTACACGCTTTATTCAGGAAATCATAAACGAATTTCTGGCGTGATAGAAGATCTTTCTTCGGCCATTGTGGAATGTATACTCGGCAGCCCTTTTCACATTGGTAAGCAGCTGTGCGTCTCATATTAATAGTCATCACCTCATGATCAAAAGTATAGACACAGTTACTGTGAACAAGTTGTGTGACGCCTACTTCCCACTCTCCATTCAGCTGTTGTATATTATCAATGGGAGTAGAAAAGATAGCGCCTCGATTACTAGCAAATCTATTTGTTGCCACATTGCTCAGCAAAAAATGGTAAAATGACATTTTCATATTCTGGTGATCTATATATTACCAATTTGCATAACATCATGAAGACTTGGATTTTAGATTCTCAACAATACATCAAAGTTGATCGCAATAGAAACGTTCATTTCAAAAATTCTCATGGAAATACATCGAGAGGAATTACATTAACATGGCGACAATTTTTAAATCTTAATGACATCATGAGGGATTTGGAATATTTTGAACCGCTAAAATTCATCTCTTTGGGCAATCAAGTTTGGCTTCAACATTACAGAAATGAAATTCAAATCTGTCATTCTGATTCCTCAATCTATTTTTCATTTCGCAAATACAATTGGGAAAAATATAAAAGATGGATACATCGCTCCATTATGTCATCTATTCGTCGAGAGTTCATCGCTTTGCTATGCAAATCTTAATCAGACACCACCTTCAACACAATGTTACGCTCCATCATGAAGAGTTGGAAATTAGATTCCCTACAACATGTTAAGATTGATTATGATCAAAACGTCTATTTCAAAGATTCAACTGGAAATGTGAGAAGAGAATGTACTTTATCATATGGACATTTTCAATGTCTAAATCATATCATGAAGGACTTGAAATACTTCTATATGAAAAGACATTCACGCATAGGAAATCGCATATGGTTGCGGCTAAAAAGGCAACGAATACAAATCTATCATTCCCAATTTCTATCTGCTTCACATTTCATCAAGGTAGTTGGGAAAAGTATAAAAGGAAGATACATCGCTCTATTTACTCATTTCTTCATCATGAGACGTCATCGTTACACCATCGTCAACATTCTCCGTCGCATCAGACTCTATACCAAAATCGATCTCGCAACATTACACCAACACCTTCCAAACAGCAAGTATTATCCGGGTGGACCGCAAATGTTAGTGGTGAAGATGAGCAATCTAGGGAACCTTCAACTCTTTCCAAATGGGACGGTACAAATTCTCGGCGCCCTTTCTCATTCATCGAAGCGGTTAATGCGCTTAGAACTGCAGAAGCTACTACGTCGGATATGGAAGAGGGAGAAGTGTGTGATGTCGAATCTGACTGCGAACAATATGGTGATCTCTACTCAATTGAGTGAAAATGTATCGTTTTCGAAGATTCATAGCAGCAGCTACAATTTGTGTTATGAACCAGAACTTTTTCCTGCAGCTCTCATTAATTGTTGGAATCCTGTACATATTGCAATCTTTCACAACAGTAAAGTTATCATTACTGGACTAAAATCTCATGTACAAGCAGATACAATCCTAGACCGTTTAATCGAATATGTACATACCCAGCGGATTGTGAAATAAAAACAATTTTTGTTCCAATATGATGATGTTTTATTTCAAATCATTATAGAACTTACAAATCATTTTTTCATTAGAAGATGGGTTACATGAAAATTCTTGAATAACAGATTTAAATCGACGTACATGCAAACGTTTTAAAATGAAGTACAATACGAAAGCACCAGAAGTTGATGAAAGTGGATGTTGTAGTATGCGCTCATTTCGTTGATATTGACGAGTATGTTTTCTCAACCACTGCTGTGTTCGTATATTTGGAGGTTGAGCAAGAGAGTCAAATAGTTCACCGCGTCTGTCTTTTCCAATAAAGATAGCTTTCCAATGTTCACCTTCTAAATTCTTTGACTGAGTGTTCAATACAATAAAGATGGGATACTGTTTTACTGTAGTTGGTAGGGTATCTAGCGAATAGACATAATCAAAAGCTTTCAACATAGCTTTATCTGCATTACGCTGTACTTTAGCTTTAATATCGTCAGCATTCAACCGACTCATTAACGATTATAGTGAAGAATCACGTCACGATACTTAGTAATTTCAATATTTGAATCAAAAACTGCATAAATCAATACATTGATCGTCGCAGCTAGCGTTGTTTTAAACTCCAGATCCAAGCGAATATTATGAGGAACGCTAGCTTGACGATAAGGTGCACTAATATCACTGTCGGCAGTCAAATCAAATGCATAAATAGTATAGCCACTCTTAAACTCTCTCATTGTAAGCCCGTTGGTGTCGTCTGTGTTGTAAAAGCCAAAGACATTCATGTAGTCAACATAGCTGCGCATAAATTGATAAGATGAGAAGTCTGGTCTATAGGGCGGTCCAGGATGACTGACACCATTTACACGTAAAGCAATTTCGCTGAAACTGTTGTGTTTGAAGTTGAAAGGATTCTTCTTAATATTGCCATTGAATGCATCATTTTCAACCATTGCTACCATTAGGAGTTTTGGTGCTTCTGATGGAAATAAACCATCTTTCATAAAATTATTTTGATCTTTAGGAATAGTAAATGTGAGAAGCTTTGCATGTTGAATGGGATAAATAGCATTGCTACGGTTAAGACCCTCAGCATGTCCTCTAATTACACTTGGATTAGCTACCACTCGACGAATGTATATCGTAATATCTTCCACATGGATTTTAAAATTGACAACTTTAGCATATGCATTCAACAAAAATTCAGGCTTGTTCAATGTCACCTTCAGTCGCATGCTGGTATTACAGAGTAAAAACTTTGTCTGAAGAAGTCAAGATTTAGTGGACCATATAGCTGACATACTTTACTATCTTTAATCAAAGCAGATCGCTTTACAAAACCAGTGTTTGTCTCACTATCAAATTGTGTTGCTTCATCTCTATACCATCCCATTGCCTCCATATGACTCTTTTGTGCTGACGGATGAAACTGTGATAGAACATTGAAATATGCTTTATAGGGATAATCGCTTTGTCCACCTTTATACCTGTTGCTCTCCAATAGTTAGAGAAACATCACGAAATAGCGTTGCCAGCGGTAAATTGTTCAGACCAACTTTATGTGCATCATCGATGTTAGTACCATCTGCTTGCTGAATTCTGAACCGCACATCAACCATCGCATAACTTAAATCAATGTAGTCATCACTAGCACCAGGAATGACAAATTCAATTGGACCAGTATTCGCAGCAGTTCGAGGATGATAATCTACAATACTTGAACTAAGAATATCTGTCTGTATCGCTTGTTGATCAAACAAACAAAAATTTGAAGTTTTACACTCCATGATTAGAAGTTATGACAGCGTCGTCGTTTAGCACGCGATGAAGGATTAGAGCGCGCACGGCGTTTGCGTGAATGCCTTTTCTTAGATTTGCGTGAAGTTCGACCCTTACCAGCTCCGCGCTGTATTCTTTTTCTTCTAACATTCATTCGTTTAGGTGCTTTCTTTCGTTGTGTAGCATTAAAAGTTTGTTGTAATGTTCTTAAACCGCGTTCCTTCCCACGATTTAGTAAAGTACTCTTTACATTCTATCACTGGTAATATCATTAACAACATCACCAGCAAAGTCAACAGCATTACTTAAAACAGATCGTTTTAAAGTTTTTCCGACAGTAGATAAGAGAGGAGATACAACAGATTTCAGCGTGCCAAATATACTACCTCCACGTTGACGGCGTACCACTGTAAATTGTACCCGCGCCACTTACATAGGAGGGCCGTGAATAAAACGATGCAGTCGGATTCATTACTTAAATCTTGAACTCGCAAGTTATAGTTTTGCATAAATCACTTGCGATCACTTTGATGAAAAATGTCTGCACGACGCATCTAAGAGTTCATACTTGAAGGATAGCCGAGCCATTTAACAAGACACCATTCTTCGCCTTGACGTTTTTTGCAACGGATGATTTTCTCTACTAAATATGTTTCACTTTCAGTGACTACCTCAATCTCATCACGGTAAAAGCTGCCATCTATTTCTTCATTATCGTAATCTTTCAACTTGTAAGTTGTGGGAGAGTCTTTTTTATTGATGTTTGAAACTGTAAAAATTTCTTCTGACCAATTCGGGAAATAACCTTTAGCAAAAACACTCTTCACTTTTGATATGCGAACTTTATCGACTATTTTTACATCACTTTTTGCATTATTACGCTTACGTTGGAATGTTTTACGCACTTCATCTACATTGTCAGCATTCACATCTGCTGGTCTGAGTCCAATAGAGCGATGTACAGAGTGATTGTAGGCATGTACCGTATCTTGTAGAATCTTTGTCCACTGTTGTGTTAAGTTGGCAGTAAAATTTCGCCACATCCGATTTTTTAATGTGCGATTAAAACGTTCAACGAGAGCAGCTTTATAAGCACTCCTTACACTAAGCAACTCAATGTCATATCTCAAACAATCTTCCCACATGCTGATTTTCGAACTCTTTTGCTTGATCACTCTGAATTCTCTTTGGAATGCGACCCTCTTGGAAAATTGACTGAAATGCCTTTGCTACTCGTTTACCTTCTTTAGTTTTTAAATGTTGAGCCCACGCATATCGCCAGAAAATATAAATTATTGTCAAAATAAAATTATTTCCCGAGTTATGTTTGAAATAGAAACAACGTCACACAAATCTGCCTGCCACTGTTCATCAATGTCATGAGTAATATAATGACGGGTACGGTACTTCTTTTTCGCTTGTTTGTGGAGTGTATAGGTAGCCTGACCCTTTAACCATTGTTTAACTTGTGATTGTGGAAGACCACTCGCTTTTGACAATTTCTTTAGAGATGCAAATCCTGCTGGATGTTTTACATCATAGTATATTGACTTTAAAAGTTCATGTGATGACGACTGACTCTTCCTCCTACTTCTCATGTTTTTGCCTTCTTGTCTTTTTACACTTACAACAGCCACAAGATTTAGCAGATTTAAGTTCATGTTCACATTGCTTAGGAGTCTCACTGTAAGAGCTGGCACAGCAACTACATGTTACATCAACATGCACCTCCGGCGGTTCATTACATGGCATGCAACACATCTGCATCATATTAATAGTATGAGAACATATATTTCTGTGGTGGAGATCTTCTACGTCTATCTCTTTCTCTTGTTTGCCTAGAGGGTGTAGATCTACGTCGTTCTCTTCCTCTTGTTTTCTTAGTAAGTGTGGAAGGAGATGTAGGCAAACTCCTAAACCAATTTCTTGGCATTGTAACACTCCTAATTTTAGGAACAGAATTAACATTTGTAGCACCAACTTCTGAAGTAGAATCAAGTTCTTTCAGTGTTTCATTATTCAATGCAAATTTTGGAACATTATGCTTTTTCAATACTTGAAGAAAATATGGCCAACCAAGTGAGACATAACCTTGTCGACGTTTTCTACGCGTTGCATACTGAATCAAGTCTTCATAACGCGAAGCGCTAATAATTTTATCATCATCTGTGATGATTTCACCTCTATCATTCACATTGAGATATTGTTCAATGCTGTTGAAAAGAGCTATTGCATATGCACGAGTTGCTAAAGGTGTTGCAGCCGAAACAGAGTCACGCATCTTATTCTTCAAACTTTTCAATTCTTCAACATTTTCTGATTGTAATAAAACTGCGCGATATGGATCTTTAATATGTGCATTTTCCTGATAATCCAGCTCTTTCTTATAAATTTGATTTGTTAGAGGTTGCTTTACTTGCTGTAAAGCAGTCAATTGCACATATTCATCCTGAGGAATGACAATCATGCGAGAATAGGAGCTCATAGTTTGTAGATAATCATAGGCTTTTTCAAAATATCACTTCGAAATCTAAATTCTTCCGGAAACTCTTGTGTAAAATCAATAAATAAGTAACCTTGTGGTTTTTCAGTTGCTGCTTGAAAAATTTCAATTAAGGCTTTTGATCCTCTGGGTGAAACTTGTCGCGCTAAAATTTCAAATTAACTTCTATCTCGTGGATTCTTAAAGATAGCGTAATAGTGCGTATTCAGGTTTCGTGTGCGGGCTTCCTTCCCATCAGGAAACAAATTTTGCGTGATATAGATTATAAAGCACCTTTTGTGATATGCTACGCGGGTGAACATATCTGTAATGTCTTTAGGATTCTTGCTTTCCTTCAATAGATCATCCAATACAACGACATCGTTGGACTCTATCTTATCAGCTCGAATAATTCCTTCATTTCGAATAAAGTTACGACTTTGCAATTCCTGAAAGAGTGACGGCTGATAAATACCATAACACCAAATAACTTGATTGATAGGTTCCCTAAACAATTATTTTCTTTTGTCTAGCAAATTCAGAGTGAAAACAGTTTTACCTGCATGGGATGGACCTGATACAGTCAGAACTTTATCACATTGAAGTCTGAAATCCATTTTAATACTTTGAGATTCAACATTTGCATAATTAACGCTTAGAGCCAAAGATACTACCCAATACGTTGCCCACTACAGGAGCTAACATCGGAAGTAGTGCTGAAAGGAAACCAGTGACAGAGTTTTCCTCTTTCTTTGAAGGGTGATTTTAGGATTGGAGATGAATCGTAATTTTGTAGTATATCGCTTAAGTATCTTTCGTTGTTGTGGTGATAATTTCTTTGTCCTCAAACTTCTCACATGAGAAACACTTTCTCGAATAAATTTATCATTAGCATGTCGTATAGCATTATATCGATGATTTCCTTTCATTCGTTAAAGAGCTCGAATGGCCTCAGAAAATTTTGAAGACTTTCGACTTTTACGTCTCGCCATTTTTCTCTTTACCATTGTCGCAACTTGAGTTTTCCATATTTGCATAGGTACTAACTTTTATGGCAGAAGTGACACTCAAAATGAGCTATATCACAGTGGCTACATTGACAGAGTTGAATACAGCAGCGTATGAAACAGCGCTGGCAGAAAGTATGCTTACATCTCTTAAAGATGCGTTTTTCACTTCCATCCTTTCGCTTACATATATCACACATATTTTCATTCTTACTAACAACTTCTAAAGCAAGTCTTTTTGACGACATGAACTTGCTAGCCATTTCTAAATAATAGACGCATGTACAGAAGGAATATACTTCGGGAGTGAGTAGACATAACTCGAAAACCAATTGTGCTACGATCCAGTACCATTGCATCTTTAAGTTTCTTTTATAGAAAGTTGAATGTGAATATGTGAAATTGCTTCAATCACTAGACTGCTACCATGATGGTTAAATGCATCAAGACGTTGAGCAATTTTTCCCATATGTCTTTCAAAAAATTCTTCAGATTATCTACAACTTCCATTGAATAGGAAGCAAAAGGAAGAAACGATCTTCTACCTCTTCTTTCCCAAAATGACTGAAATGTATTTTCGCAACTAATCGCGCCATTACAATTTTATCAGAAAACGTATCCATTAACTTCAAAAATAGTGTGCTAGTATCACCAATAACTGATTTGATGTTAATCTCATCTTTATGAAATGTTATCACATAATCTTGAATAGTCCCTTTTAAACTTTGTCTATGAAAACGCAATGTTCCACAATCATTTGAGAAAGACGTTGTCATCCTGCATCTATCCCTCCAATTGCATGAAAACAGCAAGTCTTTACATAAAGCTTTAATTGAATGACTTCTTCAAGCATGTATTACAAATTTTGGGTTTGAAACAAACAAAATAGATACAGTTGGTAACTATCATACAGAGAGCAATGAAAACCAAACCTTACTTTGGCAGTGTTGAGGTAAGGAGGAAAAGAACATTAATTATGAATGTAACTACTACAACGAACATTTGAAATGGGAACACTCAGTTTCTTGAAACGTTTCGTAATTTCATGATAGTGTTGATTAACTCTACTATCCCAAGGTGGAAGTAGAATATCATTAATGACTAGATTAGGAAAAAGCTTTCTCTCCTTGGAGGGATTATTATAAAAGATACGTACAACATTGAAGGCTGCTAGCCATCTTTTAAAGTCAATAAGAAGAGCACTTTCACTAGGAAGACCAAATTCTTGTAAATATTGTTGATTAAGTCCATGAATATGTTTTCTCGCCCATCCATCAGCTTTGGGATCACACTTGGCATGATGATGATAAACACTAACAATCTGATATGAGCAATTGTCCATGGCAATAGCACTGAGCTCCTGTACAGGTTCACCCTCACAATCCATAAAAATGATGGTGGATGACTAAAAAGAAAATTACATAGTTTTACTCATCGGATGAAAAATCCTATAACATATTACAATATGAAGAAGTGCAACGATGCTGTTCACGACGAAATACACAAATAACATGATGACAGCGAAGAAGTAAAATGTAACTGATAAGACCACGTCTACGACACTCAAAGCACATAAGCGAATTGTCATAAGGTAGAGATAGGAAAGGATTAGCGATTCTCCTTCTTTGATTTGCGTTTTCCGGCAACATTCTTCTCTGACTTGTGCTTCCCACCACTCTCGTTGAGGATTTGATCAATAATGTTATTAACATCTGGCTGCTTCGGTATATATAGGATGGATTGAGTATGCATTGCTATAGAGGCCAATTTATTATCCTTATGATAACCATAATATAGTCCGCTTATTGTGAAACGAATATTCCAAGTGCCTTCTGCGAGCTCTTCACACCTGATGGGTGTTATTTGTTCTCCATCCTTTCGATAGTAAGAACACCAATGCGATAGTGGTAGAGAAAGTCGTTCACCTTCCCATATCTTTTTATATGGTGTATCCTTGTCATCTCTCGCTCTCCACACTCCGTCAAGGGGAGTAGGGATATCCATATTTGGTGTCACAAATTCTTCAATAATGTCAAGCTGGCGACGTATGTACGGAGCTACAGGAATGATGACAGTCTCCATACTGATTCCTCTTCACACTCACGTCTGTGGAAGGGATCATTCCCGTTTCCAGCGCTATAGCATGATCGAAATAGCGTATGCCTTGTCTAAATTTACGCTGTAGGAGTGTAGGATTATGTACCTGTGTTGTTTCCTCCACCGGTCTCAACTGTAGACGGCCTGATTGTAGCGAACCTTGTACCGTCTGGACATCAGCATCTACTTTGGTAAGTGATGTAGAAGCCTGAAAGCGGAAAGATGCGATTAGGTAAACACTCAAGAAAAGAGGTGGAGGGAAGTTTTCTGACCTACCATTCTAGTTGAAAAGTAGGATAGATGAGCTGAGAGAACGTGCGTCCGTCACTTGTACGATTCAAAAATAGAATGATTGTCACTCTAAAGTCTCATTATTTATATAGAGAAATCCATGATTCTCATTGGATGATGATCCTCATTGGACAATAACATCAAGCTGATTCCAAATCTGGCCTCCGTGTACCAATCCGAGCCTTCGTTCGCCCGCTGGAGCAGTTTTTGGAAAATTCTAACTCTGTCGTTTTTCGTCAATTTCCCAAATCTTAAATGGCGTCTCACATCTAAACGAAGACAGATATGAACAAGCCGTTTCTTTCACTGAACTTGTCTCACTCTTAGCTTTCAAACGAGCTATTGCACGACTTTCTACGATCTCTATAACCAAAGTTGGAAGCAACGCTGCCGAGGGGGGGGGGGACGTCCCAACATTTTTTCTCGCCGCTGGCGCTGGAAACACTCTGCCTAACCCAAAATTTCACGTAGATTACAAATCTGACCTCCGTTTTCCCATCCGAGGCTTCCGTTTGGCTCGACAGACCAAAACCAACCCACATTCACTCTGGCGTTTACCAACCTGGTCGGCCGCTCAAGTCAACACGGACGGACAACCAACACTCTCAACCGAGGGGGGCGCTGTGTTTAAAGTGGAGGTTTGCTTACTACTGATATTGGCTACACAAATATGTTCCCAAACGCCTCGGTAATCCTAGACATTTTGATGTTCGAATCTGCCGCTGCAAAAAACGAAAGCAATCCTTCTTCTATTGTCACTACCGTCGTGAATTCTGACATTTCGAAAGGCATCTTCTGAAGTTTTTGTGCCTTCGTATATAATAAGCCTACTTGTGCAACTTGTGAATGTTGCGATTTGACCATATCATCTGACTTCATCTTTTAGCACATGTCATGATTTCTTATATGTAATTACGATTACCATTTCTTGGGAATGTGTGCACTATTACAATTATTATCTAATATAACGGTAAAATATGCTGATAGAATTATAACTTACACGAAATCCTGATTCAGATTATGGCAACCGCTAACTATGGTCTTGAATTCAACGCCGCTCAAATCAATTTCTTCTGGAGTAGACCATTCTATTACATTACCTGCAAAAATAATCAACAATATAAATGATTATACAGAAATAAATTGAATTTCTAATCATGAGTCATCCTTACTACATAGGCCAATAATTTTTTCTTGCGAATGCAGAGGACACAGAAAAGATGCACACTACTTTGATTTCATCCGGCTTTTTTACTTTTGAATCTCTTGATCGAGTACATGAGTAGATGAGACAACGTACTGATTAACTTCTCATAATCACACAATAAAATGAGAAGTATGACACACTGACAAGTTGCGGGAAATTGCGTTTGATCAAATAAAACTCTTCGCAATGGTTGATCGAGTTTGACTTGAATTCAATAAAAACACGAATTCCATAATGTAATTTCACAGACGGAAAATAGCTAGGCGTCTTGGAGGACTTTATTGGCTAATGGGATTTTATAGGCTGTATGGCTATTTTATGGATGCTGTATGGATATTTTAAAAGAAATTATTCAATGCATCGAAAGGAAGGCCAGATTGAATTTTCCTGATTTTTCCAGGTGTTACTCAATTGAACTATGGAAACTGTATTCATATAGAACCAAAACAAAATCGATGTTAGTCTTTAATTCATGTAACCGTTTTCAGTTGCTATACATGTACAATTCAGAGTGAAAAGTGAATTTTATATTATGTAAATAATTTTATTCAAAATACAATCACCTAAAACAGGTTTGCGCAAAAGCGTATGTATCCAACATACAAAACAAATGAATAGTTTCACTACTGAATGATTCACTATCTGCCGCCAAAATCATCAAAAATAGATTTGGTACTAAATGCGACACAAAACAATATTGCATGCAGCCGAAAAATGAATGTGTACCTATCTCAATCAATTTATATGTAATGGTGTTGAAGAATATGTTATAACATGAATAATATACACAGCAATTGCAAGTTCAAATTTTCTAATCCTTTGATTGTGATAAAAGCGCTTTATTTCAAATTTTCTTCACTACATGTTCAATTTTATTTCAAATGCATATCGAGCGAGCCGAATGAGATACGCCACGGTATTGCAATATATTATATTTCATTATATTCATTTTATATATTTCATTCATTCATGACTTTTAATTACCTAATTATTTACAAGATTCTCCACTAGGGTAATTGTTTAACTTTGGCGTCTTCCGTTTCCTGGATCCTTCGAATTTTTTAACCGTGTCGTGTCTTAATTTGATTATAATTATGAGTAGTGATACACGTGCCTCCCTTGTACGTCTAGTAAAGTTATGTGATCATCATTCGTTGTTTATATTACCATAAATCAGGATTAATTCTTGAGATAGATACATACATGTACATGTATGGTGGGCAGAAATAACACACAAGAAGATTTCGTTCGATCTCTTTCTGCAATTGATTATGACGCAGGTGATGAGGTTGTAGCTGATTTAAGCTTCTGAGCAAATTAACAAAGAAAGCTATGTAACACTTTCCAAGCTTAGCAAATTGCAAAAATTTGCTCGGTAATCTTTGGTTAAGGGAAGACAATAAATTGTCAAGTAGGATGTTGAGAATGATAAAATCTTCACTGATAAAATCTAAAATACATATTTCTGCATGTCATTTGTGATTTCCAACAGTTGTTTGCGAAGACGTTTCTGTTCATCCAATTTGTCTTGTAACACTGCTGCCTTTCGCTCTCTTTCAATCTTCGCTATTGTTTCTTGAACCTGTTTTTATGCATTCAGTCGTTTCGTCTCTTTGTAGCAAGATGCGGAATTTCTCACAGACAGAATAAGTCCTTTGGTAACTGGGAACTCGGACAGATTACCACTTCAACACGCACGAGTCTTTTATCAAACGTTGTGCAACCAGTTATTCTTCCTTTTGATTTTCTACCAGTAATTCCCTGTTTGCTAAGAACTCACGTTCCATCGCCGCTTATCCATGATTGAGACATAGTATGATTTTCATGAACTTTCGCAAATGCAACGTGTTAATCGATTTCTCTTTGTCGCACAATTTCATTAAAAACACATCGAGTCGATCATCACTTTTGTTGAAACGTAGAAGCTCTTGGATAACAGTTCTTCGACAAAACGTTTCGTATTGAGTATGAATAATATCTGCTTCAACTACATCGATCCATTTCAGCTCTACTAGATGTTGGAGTGCAATTTCGAGCAATTGAATCTTTAGTGGGTGTTCCACAGCCATAATTTCAGGGTCAAGGCAGGCGAAAGCACACACAAAGGGTTTACGCAAGGGAGATCTCTCTTCAAACTTTTCTGCCACGGTCACAAGACTGTCCCAGTGTCCCTGCACCATTAATAAATAGTGTCTTTGTCGTCATTATTCAGCTTGTTAAGCTTCCTTTATGGTCTGCTTTATAGCAAACACAATATTTACTTTCTTGGAGGTTGGCCTGTTGCGATCCAGCTGAATTGGCAACCAGAATCTCCGTTTTCACGAACCCGTGAAGTACGCGGTTCAAGAGAGATTTCAGACTTTCATAGAGAACTGACATCATGGGTTTTTCTGGCTGGTTTTCATTCAGAAAGGATTGGAGATCCTTGGCGATAGAGACAAAGAAAGACGGTTTGGCTTTCAGGAACGGATCCGTAAGCATTTCACGCATTGTTGGGCATGATTTGCATTTTTTTTCTTTCTTTTTTTCTCCTTGATTGCCGTCACGTAAGACTTGAGGTATGATATCACTTCTATTGCTCTCACGACTACTTCCACATTTTCCGTCCATCGCGTTGAACAATAACGCAACGTCAGACAAATGGCGATAATCAGCACGTCGAGGAACATTTTTAAAAATTGCTCGAAGAATTTCTTTGATAGAAAGTCCTCTTGTTGTCTCCAGTTCGCAAGGCATTTTCGACGACATGAAGAGAACACGATCCGATGTCGATCAATTTGTTTCCATGAATTCCAATGCGCTACTTTGAACAATCGTAAGGTAGTCCAATTCACATTAGGCCATCCATGCCGATTTGTATCAATTTGAGTCATCGGTTCCATGTAATCCAGTAAATGCATTTACTTAGTCAATTGCTGTTGTATGACAAAGAAAATGTGAATTGTAGTACCGTGTAATCACCGTATCGTTTGACCAAAAATGAATGTGAACATCCGTTTGACCACGTTGAGATGCTTTATTCAATGACTCGTCGAAAGCACCAACGAAAAACGGTGACCAGGAAAGTTACTCATTAAGTTCTTTCCTCACAAAAGCAGCGATGCCATGAACTATTGTATACGCAATCTTGTCTCGGCCGAGTTGAATTCCTTGATCTGTTCTGTCATTTTGAAACATCATCTTAAATAAGTCATAAAATATGAAATTCAAAATTTGATAATCTCTGTTTAACAGTTCACTGTCATAATAATCAAGCAAAACACCATGATGGTGCAACTTCTACGAAGTTGTATCTTTACCATTATCGTGATTCTTTTGGTTTTTTTTCTTTAGAAATTTTTGAAATTGTTTCTATTTCAAATTGTTTCTTTTCACCCTGTTATTGAAATTGTTTGTATTTTCAATTAATTGACGAAATCAAATTAGTCTATCAACTTGCCTTTTACACATCAAATATTAGGAGTTTTAGCGAGTTCAAACTAAATATTTTTTGAGATAAATATTACAATGACAAAAATCTCACTTCTATTTGAAAATGACTTTCACATGTACAAATTATTTAGAGAATTTTATACACCTGTCAAAAATACTCCAACGTGTATGGTCTCCATGTCACAGTGATTAGGTATTTGACTAAGCGATTTTCTGGTCTAGTAATCGAGACCCGAAAGTATCCTTGAAAGTAGGCAGGAAGGGCATTCGGTCTAAAAGCATCACAGTTCTCCAGATAAAGTCTAACTATGTCAGAACCGTCCAAGTCTCCAGTGAGGGAGTAGTGAAGCAAAAGCTGCATCAAATTTGATGAAATTAATTTTTCATGATGCTTTTCTATACGGCAATAAATACTCAACCAATAGAAGCAATACATGTAGGCATGTTTCAACTAGGATTGTGATAATTCAAACATAGGCCTTTTGCTCATGTTTTAAATATAACTAACTTTTTAAATACGTGTTAAGTAGGCCTATAGCTCTCACATCCATCTCTTCCACCTCGAATCATACAGCTTATATCAACAGAAATAATAGACAATTACTCCTATATTAACAGCCTGCGCTTCCGAGAAGTAATGACAATATCAAGATCTTTACGACCAAGCATTAGTAACAAAGATTAACTCAGTGATTAGTACCAACTTTTAACCTTGTGCTGTCTTTGATCTACTTAACTTAAATGATATTTCTTCTTTTCTAAATTTTGTGCCAGTTGGTGCAGACATAAGTTTTATAACGGTGAAAAAATGTACGCACTTTCTAACATAATAGAGTAAAATAAGATGAAAAAATTATCAGCTTATGTCCTCTTCTTCAACTCCAACTGTCACTATTATGCCGCTCAAGCAGAATTACTATTGAAACATAAACAACATGTATTATGTGCAAGTTCCCGGACGATTCGTGTCCCAACCCTTTATCAGCGACAAAACTGGATTCAAATGGTACCAAGAGGTATCAATGTGCCCATTGGTGTATTAATTGAGCCCCGCACTATACGGATTCAAAATGCTGCTATTTAATAAAATTAGGTCTAATTCAAAATTTGACTCATGATTCCTTATTATGTCAAATAAATTTTAAACCTAACTATTCTCATTTTCATCGCTTAATAATCGGATTGATTTATATGATGTGAATAATTGTAATTATTGTAGATGTGAAATGCCTCCTCTCATCTACGTGTTGGATATAGATAGGAAAAAAGGTAGGAAATAGTTGACTTTTAAATTTGACCATGTTTAAGTGGTTCACCCAATAATTGACTAAATGAATGATTCTCCCAAATGTGGTTGACAAAAACAAAGTTTAGCATATTTTGATAAATTAACATAAATCTTAATCCAATCAACAGTCAATGGCAGAATTAATGACATGAGCGCACTATTCAGTGTCACCAACTATCCAGAACGAATTATCAACTTCAAACCCGCTACATGAACTTTGCAAGACCTAGGAACAGAAAGTAAATCATCTATCAAGAAATTCCAAATTGACGAATCCGAATGTGAACATTGTATGCTTTTCTCTGTACCACTACAATTATCGTGCATTATGTCATGAATTCCTATTCTACGATGATTTCATAAGTTGTAATGCGGAAGATTTCATACAATGTGCTTTTAGGATGATTATAATGAGATTCATGAATTTTCTCAAATGCAACATACAGGTCTGGTAAATTCATCGAAAAATCTTTTGAGTGTCAAGATAACGTCCTCCATTAAAACACTTTCAGAGCTGTGATTCACAAATGTGGTAGAATGTACACGTCATGAAAACTACAAGTCATGACAGCTTCAGTTGCCTAAGGAAATTGTGATAATGCTGCAACTGGAAAACATACCCACCTCAATCTGGTTCTATTTCGCTATTCGAAACCGGAGTCCAAAAATTAAATTTCACATGGTAAAAGATAAATTTGAATAATAATATAAATTTGATTATTACAGTGACATTCCAATACGAAACTGATAATAGATGCGGCGCAGTGCAGTCTGCATCTTTGAAACATTTCAGCTTTTGATCCATTACTGGTTCGGCTTAGGATAATACAGTTATTACAAATTCTAGTCCATATAAAGTCTAATTCCACTATCGCATTACTGTTTCTACTGACATCATTTAGCAATACTGCTGCTTAAATTACAAACTTCATAGTCACTTTGTTAAAGGGGAATTGTGGCAATATTACAAGTTGATCTCAAAATGCCTGATTTGGTTTCCATATCCGGAAATCGAGAACCCGAGGTCAAACAGACGCTCTGGTGCTGAGAAATCTGTCATTTTTCATCGCTGAGGCCATTGTATTCTATCAGCCAATCAGCAGTGGAATAACAATGGACACCCGTCCTTGCGAATTCCGTAAATGTACGCCTGCAGCTGTTTGCCAAATTAGACCGGGAGCCAGGTGGGTCCACTACTGACGAAAAGGTCCAGAAGGTTTGACTGCATGATGTGTTGGGGACCTATTTGGGAACCACGAAACTGAAAGTCTGCCGGGTCAGAAGTGGTGGGTGTGGCCCAGGGGGCCCAAAATGTTAGGCCCCAAAAGTGGGCTAGATGCAACATAGAGGTCCAGGCAAAATTCAACGCAGAATTGTTGCCCAGTATCTTGGGAATACGAAAACAACCATGACAGACATTTTGAGTGGTGGAATGCCCCCGCCAGACGCCCCATAGGACCTCCCCCCCCAAAAGTGGACTAGATGCTAGTAACTAACACTGATGTGGTATTCAATACTTGTGTACGTATACAAGTGAATGTACTTGTCGTAGAGCCAGTACTGCGTGCTTATAGGCCTATATTTTTTACGTGATGGTATATTGAAAACATAGATTTCCTTCATGTTTTTTTTGTATTCGTTGTATAAAATATATTCGATATATCATATAGCTTGATCTAAAACCGGATTCTCTAAAACAATAAACATGTATAGATAAAAATATCAACTCTCATGTGAACTGTTCTAGCTATTGTGCAATAAAACTCTCCAAAGTCAAAATCTGTATAATCTGCCTGCAAATATCTAAAAATATATCTATAAAAACAATCAAAATATATCCGTTTAACAAAAACAATAGAAAAATAATAAAAGCACTTTTAACAAAATACGCATCTTGACTGTGTAAGTCTTCGTCACTAGAATCGCTCCACTCCTCATCCTCCAAATCCGATGTCGCTTCTTCTAATGCAGATTCTTGCAGAATTGATGTTGGAACTGAGCAGCCGATGTACCATTCTGGAACGAGTTGATCATCCCCATTTCTCTTCCAACCAAATCGAAGGGGATCCAGGTCAGTTGCTGGAGCCCCTTGCTCGCTCCTCCCCCAAATCGAAGCGGCATATTGCGAACAAAGTACTTGTATCTTTTATGTGCTTTGGCATGGAGGAAGAAGGGAGCAGTCAATTTTTTGATGTATCTGAGGGGACTGTCTTCCGTGCCTTTTCCACTCATCCGCTTGAACGCCAGGAATCTTGCTTCGTTTGTGTCGTTTACTTCTTTTTGACCATACATATGACAAATGAATGAGGAGAAAATATTCATATCTGGCTGAACACCAGGGTCAGAGAGCCTCGCAAAAGCCTCTGTGAAGTCAGAGTTACCAAGCAGTACGTCGATTTGTTTCACTTTTCCTTTTCTGTAGAAAGCGGAGTTGATATCGCATCCAGTAAACGCATGAAGGCCCAATAAAGCTGTAGCTAGATGAGGAACCTGCTTGATTTCTTCAAAGATGGAGTTCACGTCAATGAATCGACGATGATTTCCCATGCCGCAATCCATCACAATCATGTTGTGGTGTTTTCTCCGTTAAGTGATCGACGGTCCAAGAGACCGAGGAGAATGATCAATATATCTGTGTCTGAAGCACAAATTATCATGTTTGAAGATTGGTTGTTCATTATTGCATTTGCATGATATGCAATCAACGTGTCTGCTTCCTCGTGGGTAGCTTGAAGATGGGAAGGGCTCGACGATGAAGAAATATCCACACAATTTCCGCCATGTGATACGACGATGACCTTTGAACCGATCATGCTGGCATACATTTCTTTTTGCCATTCAGATTGAAGGAACTTTGCAAACTCGTTCTTGAAGCTGCAATTCCTTGCAAGTTGTTGTCCTGATTGATGAGGTTTTTGATCAGGGCCGCTTATGAAATAGTTCGTGGCGTTAGTCATTTCCCCGCAAAATCCGCTCTGATTCCTTTAATGAATCGTTTGTGTATACATTAAACAGGACATGAATTTGTCGTCCTACACTTGAAGACACTCTTGACAAAATCTGCCTGGCCATTGTGCCGTAGGAGCCCGATACAAATGGAAGCGTAGAATGCAAAAGTTGACCTCCGTCAATTAGGCAGAATTCGACATTTGAGATCTCTTCAGATGCGATGCCTCCCTTCTGCTTTTTCTCAAGAAATTTCAAAAGAGCTGATTTGTCAGTTTTGATCATTGCGCCATCGCTGTGAGCCAAAGATAATGGGACCTCCGTTATAGGATGAGACAACAGTTTTTTGAAATCAAATTCCGGCAATTTTTCAGTTGTAACTAACATCACTCTTCCAAATACATCTCTCACGCTCTCAGCAGCGATGCGAGATTTTGATGCTGCTGACTGAGACCTCATTTTGCTTTCGACTGCAAAGTTCTGAATCTTTGTTCTCTGGATTGGTTCGAGAAATCTTTTTGGATTTGAAGAGCATTCCTCCTGGAAAGTTATTCGTTTCGCTTTTCCTCTGTCCAGGGCTTCAAGGAGGTATTTCTTGGTTTCTTGTGTGGCCACTTTTCCAGTTGCGATGTTCACCATATCCTTTTGCTCGACTGAAGCATCAAATGGGTTACATGAACTCTGAATAGTTTCATTCAGAGAATCAATATCCTTGATGTCCCTCTGAATTCTCCAATTACGTGCTTGTGATGCGGGCTGCTCAACAGATTCCAAACCAGTGAAGGTTTTCAAACTTGAAACGATCATGCCTCTCTGTGCAGCTGTCAAGGTCCATCGCTTTACAGCAGTACTAGAATTGCGAAATGAAACAATTCCACGCATTGTTGAAGCCGCGTCTCGATTTATAGTTTGCTCCAATGCAAGATCAACTGAACTCCTGCTGAAGTTTTTCGAAGTTCTTCAGATGTAGAATGCGCCATTTTGGAGAGTTTCTCTACATGATGTGGGTAGTTTATCCAAGCACAAACTTCCCCAACGTGCATAATTGGGTCTGTTGAGTGTAAAAAACAGGTCCAAGATGATGGGGAAAGCTTCTATGTATAAATTCAGATCATTCATTCGCATAGAGCGATGGAGATTGCGGTAGATTCGATTGACTAGGTATACATATGTTGCCCAGTACATGTCAGTAGTTGGCCTCATGAATACATTCATTGTTTGATCAAAGTAATGCTCGTACTTCGAGAGCAGACCTTGAAATTCATTGCTCTCTTTCAAGTAATCCTCCAAGCATTCATCGTCAATGGGCGCTTTTTCCATGAAGATAGATGTGGCTTCTCTATCGTCAGGCGACAATGATTTCAGGAACTCACGATACATATTCCTTTCAAGAACAGTTGCCAAAATTTGGTGGATTCTCGCGCATCTGTTATGAAACTTGCCCTTGATAAATCCGTTTACAGATCCATCACTCAGAACAGAGGAGTCGGTGAAAACAACTTCTGCGCCAGAATCTTGAACAAACGTGCCAAGGGCTCCAAAGAAAGCAAGTTTGATGTGGAAGTTACCGAGAAGCACGTGCAAATTTTCAAATTTCGTGGCTTCCAACTGCCGAATGCAACATGCCTTCGACGCTATTGCAAGGTCATAAGTAATCTTGCGTGGTCTTCGGACATTTCCTCGGCGACTTTCAGAGTTCGAATCATCGTTTCTCTCACAACTTTGTTGAGTGTAGGAGATGACATCAGAGGCTCGAAATAAGTGATCGTTTGCTGAGGTAGCTCATCCTTCATGAATTTTCCAATGTATCCAGGAAATAGAGGCAGATATGTTTGTTGACTTCGCAAGAGCCACCAAAAGTCAACAAGACATCTTTCTTTGTTGTGAAACTCATTAGAATCAGGATTGGACATATCAAATTTGGCCCTCTTTATGGCTGGACAATGCTGTGGTATTTCACGTTGTTCATCTTGAAAGCTCTTGCGCTTCCTGTTTTTGCATGTTTCCATATCATTTGAATCGATAACAACAGCATTAACTGCATTTTGATAGCATATTCCGACCGTACAATGCAAGGTATCTTGCATTGTCTGTCGTTTCTATATTTACGTCGTAGTTGTCCCAAGCTGAAGCAGTGGCAAGGCCTCTTTCCAAGAGGAGGCCATCAGGGGAAAATCGATCACTGCTTGAACAGCTGTACGCAAATTCGGTTTCTATTTCCTTCACACGATCATAGCTTATGGAGTGCCCCAGACGATTCAGAATTTGAATGATTAACTTGGATCCAAATAAGCTGCTGAGTCCGAGACCAAGATTTGTTTGCTTCCAAGGTATAACAGATCCTTTTGTTGTGTTGAAAATGGCGTCTGATGCAATAGCTACAGTCTTTCTTTCGATAGAGTCGTAATCCAACTTTGGCTTCAGACCTTGGAACAAAGTCGTGAAAAACATATTTAATTGCTCAGGAATGTCAGCCGACGTCAGCCGATGCAAATGTAGGCATGTATTTATGTATATTGATGACATACGACATGTACATGCAGCTTCATGATGCTCGTAGGGGGCATTCCACCACTCAAACTCACATTGTTAGATACTAGCATCTAGACTACTTTTGGGAGGTCATATGGAGGCGTCTGGCGGGGGCATTCCACCACTCAAAATGTCTGTTATGGTTGCTTTCGTATTCCCCAGACAAGGGGCAACAATTATGCACTTGAATTTTGCCTGGACCTCTAAGTTGCATCTAGCCAACTTTTGGGGCCTAACATTTTGGGCCCCCTGGGCCACACCCACCACTTCTGACCCGGCAGACTTTCAGTTTCGTGGTTCCCAAATAGGTCCCCAACACATCATGCAGTCAAACCTTCTGGACCTTTTCGTCAGTAGTGGACCCACCTGGCTCCCGGCCTAAATTCATCGGAAGCACTACTTCATTCACATGTGTTTTACTATATTTCTTCAAACCGTATATTCCAAACGTTTTATCGAAGACAGTCGGACTTTGAGATTCAGAGTTTCCTTTGAAGTGTATATACAAGGCGACTTTTCTGAGACCGCTATCTTAAATCTATTCCCAAATTTTTGGTGTACACCTTCTTCGGGGGAAGCAAAATTGGCAAAGAGACAAATCAGTTCAACGGATGTTCATAGTCTGGCAAATGTGTTCGCCTCAAGAGTTCATGAACTTTCCTCTTCTGCTTGCAATTAATGAATGAAGACGAATAAAATGTGGCTTTTGATTATCTGATGATGATTTTTCGTTGTTTATCAGACTATATTCGATCCACTTTCTCAAAAACAGACAAGAGACCTTTGGCTTCTCCATGTCCATACGTGAACTGTGTCGCTTGTAGATGTGCTTTGAACCGCAATCAATGTAACACGAAGAAGTGTGTGTACATGATAAAATGCACATATAACAACTGTCTAAAGATGTAGATTTTTCCATGCAATGATATTTTCAGTTGCTATTTTTTAAAATGTTTTCGCAAACACCCGTTGAACTGATATGTCTCCTTTCCAATTTTGCATCCCCCGAAGAAGGTGTGCAACAGTCTCAGAATAGTCGCCATTTTTATATACTGTACAGTCAATCGCCACATACCGATGGCATCTCTAAAACGTATTATTTTTCGTTGAAGTATTCTGTAGCTGCTTCTCGATTAAGCTTACTCTCAACGTTCTGTCATAATCAAATCTTGACTGACAGCAAAAAGTTCAATTTAATCAACAAGAAATGATGATTGCAATGTCCTAAGTTGAAAAAGTCAGCCTACAAAAGATTTTGCACTGATTTGATGTTGGTCTGTCCTGAAACGCAGAAATTATGAACAGATAGTGTGTAGTAGTAGAGCTCATACAATTGTTGCTGACACATGTAGCTCTAACCATCGTAACACCAACCTTCGTCCGTACCATGTGTGTTGCATGCATTTGATAACTGTAATCACGTATGCTTTCTTCGCGCATGAGTATAACTCTTACTATTCTTTGCGCACGCTGTGCTTTATAGTAATGCTGTTCTGTCATTTCGAACTATTCAATTCCCTTTCAGGAATTATCGTTAACATTTCAATAAACTAACCGAGACGACAAGATAGCTTTTCTTAATGATAATTCCATGCAATTCCGTAAATGCCGCACTCGAGCTTGAACTCGACTGCCAAGCCCCAGGATGTCGCATGACTATTGAATGCCCTACTGAAGGCATCGCCGTTGTCCTCTTCAATAGCCATCAACTCCATCATACTGCTGGATCGTCCGGTGTCGCGTCTAAGAGAATTATCGCCAAACAAAAGGTCCCTGAAATGGAACGCCACGCCTTAGCCAAGATACCTCTGAGGAAGAATGGAATAATTTTATGCGTGGTTGGGACCTACTTCCGAAATAGGTCCAACGACATGCGGCCTGACGAGGTCACTGCCCAACTTTTTCAACGCTGCGAAGAAGAATTAGGCAACTACCTGCTCAAAGAAGACCCTACTATCACAGATGGAACGGGCGCTGCCCTCCTAAATGCGTTGAAACGACTTGCCGTCATCCCGGTAGCCGTTAGTGTCAGGAGATCGGTGCTTCTTCTCATGAGACAATCACATGGTGAATACTTCCTCTCCTTCTACGCCAGAGTGAAAGCCAAAGCAGCAACCTGCAACTACACCGCCAAATACCGATGCACCCCATCCACCAATGTCGACTTTACCGAATTCATCATCCCGCGACATTGTCATAATTGGTTTAGCCGACATCGATATCAAGAAAGATGTTTTCAGTTGGATTGATCTTGACCGCGCACCCATAGCAGACGTTATCTCCTTTATAGAAGGAAAAGAAATGGCCCGAATCGCCATGAATATTGGAGCTACAGCTGCTGCGATTTCCAGTTTCAAACAACAGAGAAAGACCAACCACTCAAAGCCAGATGCCTCGAAAACCGCGAGATATCCTGAATGCCCTAACACATTTAAATTGTTCACAGAAGGTGCACGTGGATGGAACACGAAATCACACAAGATATGCATGAGTGTTGGAAGAAAACGAATCTCGTAGCGGACAGAAAAGCCAGACCGGAGACGTTGAAAGGGAGGACAAATTGTTAGTTTCGAATAATGGAGCCATGGTCATGAAAATCGGAACGATCCATGGACCTAGCCTTTCTGACTCACGCACCACGAAGAACTCCTTTCTCATTCGACAAAAGATTCCTGTGAAACTCGATCATCACATCTTCACTTCTAATCGCGGATGGGTTTCAGCTTGCTCATTGTCTTGCACAAAGGCACGGTTACGCCTCACTACCAATGAGGATGACTACATTTCCTTCGGAGGTAGGTGCCCCCACATACCTCCGACTTACATCAATGTCATTGCGGATGCTGGCGCACAGTCTTGCCTCTGGTCTAAGGACGAATTCCACAACCTTGGATTCCGCAGAAGCGACCTCCTCCCTGGGAAATATAATATGTCTGCGGCCAATAAAACCTCCGTCCGAATCAAAGGGCCATACTGGTGCGACTGGAAGGTGAAGACAAAATCGGTTGCCCTCGCAGGTGTGCAGTAATGGTACATATCAGTCCCGACGCACATGGCTTCTACCTCGCCAAAGAGCCCATGATACAATTGAGCATCATTGACAAAGACTTCCCTCAGATCGGCGCTACGCTCGCCAGTGTCGTAATAGCCGGCGCGAGCTCTCCACAGAGCACACCACCTAAGGATTCAGCCACCCGTCAATCAGACCTCCCTCGAACGCGGATCAACTTTCATTGTCCAAAACATGAGCCACCACCAGGACTTCCATCCGACCTTCCGTTTATTTGTTCGCCCGAAAATAATGACCACATAAAAACTTGACTGCTTGAACGATACGATTCATCAACCTTCAATACTTGCCCTTATCAAATCCTCCCCAACATGGAAGGCCCTCCTATCAAAATTCACGTCAAGCCCGAAGCCGTTCCAGTCACTTCCTATACTGCAGCCACGATCCCTATCCATTAACAGGATCAAGTTGAAAGAGACCTCCCTCGCGACGAAGCCCTTGGCGTTATCGAGAGTGTTCCGCACGGGGAACCCATGACATGGTGTCATCGCATGGTTATCACCAGGAGGCACGATGCCGGAGCTCGTCGAGCACTCGATCCTTCACCACTGAACCGAGATGGATCCAGGGAAATTTATTCAATTAGATCTTCTTTCCAATTAGCTCCTTCTGTTGCTCCAAATTCCTGGAAAACGGTAACAGATGCAAAGAACGACTACCACAGCATACCCATTCGTGATGAAGATAGGCATTTCACAACTTTCATTACGCCGATTTGACGTTTCCGGTACTTACGTGCCCCCCAAGGATTTCTGTCCAGTGGCGACGGTTACAATAGATGCCGCCTTCAGTACTGGAGTCATCAACCACCTTTACCAAACCCCTCATTCACCCAATGTGGCGGGATGCATGGGAATCAAAGGAAACAGCGCTACGGTCACGATACGTCAGGACAATCGAGTCCCTTGGCGAACACACCCGCTCAATTCCTCCCCTCCAGTCTGGTGATCGGGATTATCTTCAAAACCAGGTTGGCAACCACCCGAAGAATGTGATCGCAGCGGCAGTGTGGTTGAGGGCCGACCCTACAATCAATACGTCATAAAAGTGGATGGCACTGGCAGGTAAACGCAAATAAATCGGATGTATCGCCGACAATTCGACATTCGCGTTCCACAGTCCCTCCATAAGAAGCGATGTAAGAAGCGACCAGCCGACTGACGGGTCTCCAAGTCAATCGATCGACTCCCCAGCAATGGCGCAGGACAAATTGTCACCTACTGAAGAATTGAGCGCACCTCCGACAACCAATAAGCGGGAACCGGATATCTGAACTCCCAGTCACGCGAATGAACACTGGGTTTGGCGATCAACCCGTCTTCGAAAACCAAGACTAGTTTATGATTCCGCGTATGGCTCTTACGGACAACCTCGTTCGTAGACTCCTGTGATTTGTGTTTCTTTTAGTTGTACTTTTCTCATAAAAACAAGGAAGGGGATGAACAGGTAGTGTGTAGTAGTAGAGCTTATGCAATTGTTGCTGACACATGTAGCTCTAACCATTGTAACACTAACCTTCGTCCGTACCATGTGTGTTGCATGCATTTGATAGCTGTAATCATGTACACTTTCCTCGTGCATGAATATGACTCTTACTATTCTTTGCGCACGTTGTGCTTTACAGTGATGTTGTTCTGTTATTTATAACTATTCAATTCCTATTCAGGAATTATCATCGTTAGATAGCTTTTCTCTTAAATTGTAGCAGTCCTTGCATGATCTGAATGATTGCTATTACGGCAGATGTGAAATTCCTCGTTTTGATCTGCGTGTTGGACATAGCTAGGAAAGATAAGTACGACACATGCTTGAAATAGTCGATATTTAAATTTGACCATGCCTAAGTAGTTCACTCAATAATTGACTAGCCGCTCCAATTCCTGAAAATAAATGACTCTCCGACATGTTGTTGATAAAAACAAAATGAAGCAGATTTTTACAAATTATCAAAAATCTTAAAAATTTGTTGATTTAGACCTGTCTAATTAAACGATCGTCTGCTTAAAAGCAGCTCATGATTAAAATATCATAGGACCTTGAAGCACCATTGAGAGCATCAGAACTGAAGAAAAATCTGAAAGAATAAGCACTGACCTGTTCTTGTGTGAAAAGCTGAGACAAATACTGAAATAATCTGTTCATTAAGAACATCTTGTAATATTGCACTGATATCCTGAATGTCAACACCAGCACGATCCCCAGCACTTCCACCATCTGATGTACTTCTGCGCGACCGAATTTCGGTCATGTTCGCTAATTCCCCTACTTCATCATCATCCGAAGATATAAGGCGAACACGATCAGGATCAGGCATCGTCACAGCTGAAATTCAAGAGTGAAGTTGTATTCCATGACAAATGTTGGTCAGACAATTTACCTGAACACAAAGAAGAAAAATCTCTACAAATCTGAACAATTCAAACACGAAATTCCTTAACAGCCGCAGACACGGCGTTTATTCCAACAGGTGCTCATCAGTATGGTTCAGAATGACCCAAACTTGTAACATCTAAATGAACAATCTGAAGGACTGTACAACAGACTGCTTTGCGCTTCTTCATCCTGGCTTAGTGTCAATTCGCGTTGACATACAGTTGATTCATGGAGAGCCACAGACGCAACATTTCATGCTACAAGGACTCATCAGCACGGCTCGGAATGACACAAACCCGTTTATAATATCGATAATGGCTAAACAAGCTCTTACTTCTAAACACCACAGACTAGTTAAGGCATTTTGGGCTTAAATTGTTCGAGACGGTGGACATAGCTCTATTCTGTCATGTGCCATATTGTTATTTTGTTTGCTCAATTGAAAAAATGACAATTGTTTCAATTGGTTGTTCAATTGAATAGACGACGCAAAAACATGTTTTAAAGCCCTACTCTTAGTTTATTGGATAGGGGCTTTATCATGAATGCGCAAGAGACAACATACTGTGGTGCAGTTTAAATCAACAATTGTTCATTCCGATTTCATCATTTTGTTGGATGATATTCTTCTGTCGTGTCAGCAGAAACCTCTGCTGTCTCACGCATTCATACTAAAATCGCTTTTCGATGAAGATGGTTTGCAATCTAAGGCGACAAGAAGGCCTTGCAGAACAAGCTGTCTGCTTGAACGACCCTACCATTAAGTTTCCATCATACGCTCATTTCCCCGACATCACTGGCAGCCATTTAATTTGTGGCTTGTACATTGCTGTGCCTCCGGACTTATAAAGGCAAATACTTGACGCTTAAGCTTTAAGAAGTTAGACTTGCTTTATGCAAAGAACATTCTGTATTTTAAAAGCTGTCAACTACAGGCGTGCGAGTATGCATTGAACAAAAAATTCAATCAAATTGATCATGAGACATTCCGGAGAATCAAACCGATGTCCGATGTGAGCAAATCGACATAACGAATCACTTAGAGCGAATGTAACCTCCATCTTCTTTTTTTGTCAAATAAACAAATTCTTCTCAGCATTATCAGGCCTTATCATTAAACGTTCTTGAAAAATGCGTTAGAAGTGACACAATCATTTTACGCTTGCAGAGCAACTAAACCACTTCCTTTCGATTCTGCCCTTTTTTAAGCGAATAGGGAAGCGTGCATTTATTGCATAGATCAACTTTGGATCATAATGTGCCAGCATTTATTGAACCAAATGCAACTGATTCTGACTAAATTGGATGCAGTGACGTTGCCATTCAGTTTGCTGCTGATGGGATTGCCACTGTTCGAATAGTATGTGACGAATATCCAGTGCAAATCACACCTTTCGTGAAAGCTATACAACCAGATAATTTGTTAAATTATATCTTCGTCAAGCATATTTTGAAAATCATGCTTTAAAACAAGCGAGTAATTTATAATAAGTAGTACGAATTCTGTTTTCCCATTTTATAAACAAAATGCATCAAAACTAACCTAATCAACCATTAACTTATGAAAGACTATCACGCAACTTGGTAAATCACCGCAGCAGCAGTATGCTATCTACTTGATTGACTCGTTGATGGATTAAACACGCTCACTTTGTGAAAGAAGTATCAAATGCATGCCATTTAAGAAAGCATCACTTTGGTCAAAGCTTCATTTGAAGTGCTCGGATGCATTAACCAACAAAAGCTTGTATTCAATTTGCATCCAGATAACAATATGATAATCCAAAAAAATCACTGTGAACTTGCATCAGAAACCGAACACGATCGGATAAGGGTAAGGTCAAAAAAAATGTCGGGGTCAGGTTTGGCATAAAATCAGATTTTAGATATATTGAAAAGTTTTCGTTATATTCACTTCAAAACATCTATTATTAGTTCCTCAAACACGACTGTATCATTCTAATACGACTACAGAATACAAATTTACACAAGATATCGAATTGGCGCAGCTCTCTTCAAATCAATTACGTCTTCATTAAAAAATCTTGTATTTAGTTCGTCCAATTAAAATTACTAAGCATTGACCATGTCGTAGGCTTCTGAGAATTAACAAAGCTATGAAATTTCATCGTAATGAATTCATGGCATTGGCTCCTACGCACATTGATTAAAATCTGTGTCTGATTAAAGCGGTTCCTGCTGTAATAAAGTGATTAACTAAACTTTATTGAGCTCTATGGATGAGATAAATGTGGACATGTTGATATTTCCTCTGAAATTCACTTATTGCATAAATGTGTAAATTTCAATTACGATTACGAATTTCTGTTTCGAAACATGTTGATTCCGTCTTTTGATGACCACTACTGTGAACTATGTACCTGAATGATAACAGATGAAATGTCATTTTAAGGATCATCTCCCGTGAAGGTTTTCCGATGAAAATACCCCCACATTCATTCTGAATAACAATAGAAATCCAAGACAATTAGCTAGTCTAGATGATAGAGCATAGAACAACATCATTTTGAATTTTCGATTCAATACACGTGGAATTCATTCCAATTCTATAAATGTCTTGTAAACTCTCATAAGTGAATGACAGCATTCCCTAAACTAGTGAAGGATATCGATCAACGCACATTAGTTTTAGATACGTCACTGATTTAAAGTGTTCTGTTATTACAAATGAATGCTGTCTTTGTCCGAATATTGCTTCACAACATTGCTGTCCAGAGATTTCATGAACTGATTCATATATGTCTATATTTACCACAGGTCAACTCTTTGGAGAACATATCGAAAATCGCTGTATTAATCGTATTTGATGCCATTAATTTTCACCCTCAGATAGCCACTACTGCGAGTACAAACACTTATTATTCCACAAAACTTTGAGGACACACATTTGTGATCGGTTGATTACTTTTGATTAACAGAGAGCAGTGCTTTTAATTTACTTCATTTATGTTCGCAGGAGTTTACCCGATCTCGTTAGAGAGCAACACAGGAATGAGAAACTGGAAATACAAATCACAATCTCTCACTAAAAATGTGATGATTCTTATAATCTTATAAAAGCTTGTGCAATAGAAAATATAATTTTGGGGTATAATCATGTGTGAACATGTTTAGAATAATATGTCTATATATATATATATGTGTATGCATAAACATTATGCCTAAAAACTAGATACATAAGTACAAATTTTAGAACTAACATTTATCACTGAGACAGCATTCGTCTGGTATAATCTTTTGGGAAGTCAATATATATATATATATAAAAACGAAATTATATCCCACAAGAAAATCAAAAGCAAAAGTTTGCTATTGCCAATCGATTTCGGCCGCTATGGCGGCTTTTCAAGGAAAGCCTTGAAAAATTCGTTGAATAATTTCCTTAATTAAGCCTTGAATAATTTCGTTTTATTATTTCCCATTTGGGCTTTATCATTTGATTATATATATACGTATATATAAATCACACGAAGTCAATATGTAGATCCGGAGTATTTTTTACACATGTACTGAAACGGACAACTATGGCAACTGGAGGTGCTGTGAAATCGCTTGCTACTTTTTCAGCAAATGCTCGGGGGAAGAAAAATGGTAATCCCATGATCTGAAAGGTTTCTAAAAACACTATTAAAGGAAAGTTTTATGCTCCCATCAGAAATTTAGAAGGTAAACTGGTTCTACGAACATGGTATACAAATTGATGAATAGATCAACATTTGATTTCCATACAGTTGCCTTGAGTTTTTCTGATTTTTGGGACGACCATAAACCTGTCAGGTGTAAAATGGTTTAATATAAATAACACCGGTAAATATTGTGCAGTGATCTGAGTAAGACAGTGACCAAATAGTGAGCAATAGTGACCAGTTAGCAACCCTAAACTGCAGTGATGACGGCTTCTTTGCTCAACTTAATTCTTCTGTTGAAAGCATGATCACCAGTTAGTTTTCTGCAGATACAGTTTTACTCAGTGATTACAACGTCCGAGGTTGACTTCTAATCACTGAGATTCTGCTGATGTTGAGCTTGACGCCTTTTACATATTGTACAACATGGATCAATTAATTCGCTTCAAAACGAGTTCCTGATCGTCTTGGCCAGCACACCTGGCGTTTTTCTAACCACAAAGTCACAGCGCTACCGTCATGTTCACGACCTTTGAAGCTGTCTCCCAGGCGCATCTGGGATCTCCCAATATCTCCCAAAGCATTCTGGGATAATGTTAGAGATTCTTTGATCACTTTCCTTGGGAAAATGTGTTCAATTCGTTCAACATCTGTGATGTGGTTGGCATGTGTTATTCTGCTTCTTACGCAATCTTGCACGCATGACGGGTTACACAATCGATTGAAGATGTCTTGACCAGTCGTTTATTTTCAATAACTTGATGAAGTGCAGAGGTTTTAATAGCATAATGATTCAATTAATGATATAATTAATTTCGGTTACCATTCGGCAACCATTATTAGATAATCTTGCCAAATATCATTATTCAAATCAACATACCATTTAAGCCATGGATCCTCCTCAACTGTTACAGAATACTTACACAGTTACTTTCTTTCTCAAAACAGCAGCATCTCCAAAATCGCACAGCCAGGGGTGTACAAAAGCAATAGTTGAGGATAATGAGCTTCAATTCTTCAAGCGTTCTCCAAGTGTTGAAAACCAAATTGCCCATGGTTCCGCTCGTAATTTTTGTAAAACAGCGATTGAGAGCAAAATGACTTGTCAAAGTTACTCGTACTAGCGTGTCCAACTGGTAGTCGCCCGCTCTGAACTTTGAGAAACTTTGTTCGAACTTCCATGGTTCCAGTTTTCCTACTTTCCGCCTGCCTTCAGGATTATCCGTTATATCAACGACTGACAAGTTCAACTTATTTGCCAGTTCATTCGTTGCTAATTCGACTATTGATACGTCCAAGCAGGCTCCTCCACAACCTGTTGCTGATGATGCTCAGATGCCAGTCTTCAGCATCACTGAGAGAAAAGTGCTGAAGGTGTTACGAAACTTAAACTCATCGGTTGACGGGTGAAAGGGAGTTGAACATATACATCGCATATCTTAAGCATAATTGACACAACTTCATATTTCTGAGAATGAAAAACAGTACCGGTACACTTATTCCATCATCAGCGTCAAACACGAGTAAAGAGAAAATCAATGCTTCTAGGGAAGACTGGGGTAACTTGACACATGGGTCCTCCTGTAGAAACCTTTATACCAGACAATATGAAATCACCAGTGCAATTTCCAGAATATATATATATATATAAAATAAAATATAATATTATTGGATCAACATTTATTTAACTTTAAGTTTCACGGATTGCAAAAACAACCGATCTTCAGACACAAGTAAATGAGAAGGACTTAGTCAAAGATATGAGCTACAAAATTCAAATTCGAAGATATAGAAAATGCTATTTGATGGATGATAAAAGATATTTCTTCTTCTTATGTCTGCACGGTGATACGGTTTCACTTTTTTTGTTTATCAATATGTTATCTTGAGCTGTAGCTATGTAATACTTCTCAGTCAGACATAGATCACAATAGCGTTTCCCACATGAATAAGGAGATGGGCTTGCAATGACATCCCAGTGGATGTTATAATTTATTTCTGCGTCATGTAATTTCCAGATGTGCTTGGATAGGGATGTTTCATTCTTATATCTGAGGTTCGTAAAAGATTTCTTGTGGTTACGATACCTGGTCTTAAAATCTCCTTCACACATTCCGATGTAGATTTTTGCATTTTCATTTGTGTTTGAGGACTTGACTGTAGCCCTGTAAGCAACACACTTTTGAAGACATTGGCCATTAAGCGGACAGTCCTTTTTTACTCTGCAGTTGCAATTATTGTGCTCACATTGTTTTTCTGTAAAGGTACTTCTGCAAACATTTCCATGGATCCTCCTGAAAACATTTTTTGGGAGATCTGGTCGCCTATTTCCTATTCTGAAATCAAATCTTTCCTGTTATCTTTATCTGGAACTGCTGTTGGTCCTGATAAAGTTTGTCCGAAGTTTTTTCTTCAACTCCATCCCACTATTTGTGAAGCTATTTTTAATCTTTTGCTGCTGTTTGAATCTCTACCATCAAATCTTACTTCTAGTCGGATTTCTTTTGTTCCGAAATGCGAGACTCCAACAAGTCCATCTGATTTCCGTTCAATTTGTGTATCCTCTTGAGTTTATGAGAGCTTTTCATAAAGTTATTGCTCGACGCTTACTTTCTTCAATAAAGCTGCCAGAATTTCAGTTTGCCTTCCAGAGGAGAGATGGTGTTATGGAAGCGGTATCTTTATTACATGCTATTCTTCGTCACTCTCAAACAAAAGGTAAATCTCTGTCTTTAGCATGTCTAGATCTATCAAAGGCATTCGATTGTGTTTCTGTCCAATCCATATTAAATTCGGCTCTTTCACACGGTCTCCCTCCACCAATGCTTAGATACCTCAAATGGCTCTATAGTTCTTGTTGTGTTTCAGTCTGTGGTTCGAGCATCAATCCAAAACGTGGTGTTCGTCAAGGTGATCCGCTGTCACCTTTGATTTTCTTGATGGTTATGAAGTTCGCAATACCATCTATTGGTGTATCCTTCCTGTCCTCCTTTGTTTCGTCCTTAGCTTATGCAGATGACTTGCTACTTTTTGCTGACTCCCCTGAGATGTTGCAAAGAAAACTTGATGGCCTAGCTGAAGGTATCTCAAAGGTTGGTTTATCTTTAAATGTGAAGAAATCATTCTGTTTACATCTTCGCTCGAACGCTCCGATCAAAAGTTGTGTAGTGAGCTCTACTGACTTTTGCACTCATGATGGTGTTCCTATTCGTTCTCTTGGACCTGATGACCAAATTCTCTTATCTTGGTATCGAATTCAGCCACCGTGGCATAGCAGGATTTCCTTTCAGGGCTAAATTTTCCTCTGCTCTTCGAGAACTTTCATCGGCTCCTCTTAAGCCATACCAGAGAATTGAAATTCTTAAAACTTATCTTATGCCGAAGTATTTGCATCAACTGATTGTTGGACTGGTCACTAAGAACACCCTGCGATATTTGGACCGCATGATTCGATCCTCAATTCGTGCGTGGATGCGGCTACCGAAAGATTCCTCTATAGCAGTATTTCATGCATCAATTGCATCAGGAGGTATTGGAATTCCATGTCTATCTTCTTGGATTCCATTACTGAGAAGAAAGAGGATAGAAAATTTCTTGGCATCCACTCTACCTAATAATTCCCCTAGCGCTGGGGCGAGGTGGTCGTCTCTGCAGCCGTCTCGCACTATGCGCTCTGCAGCTACTGTATTTTGCTTCCCTATACACGACTGATACATCTTCTCATCGTTTACTTTGCATGTTCATGGTCCATTAGTCAATAGCTTTATTTCGGGACTGCTTATACTAGATCCCGTCGTATACTCCTGTGGTCTATGATCACATCATCACCTTAACAACTGCGCACATGTGTTCCCCTCGCATCGCGTATTCTCGCACTCAATTACTACAGCTTCGTCTGCGCGCCTCTCATCTCCCCTGCTTTATCAAAAGACGGCTGTGGTTCCTCCGCCTTCTCCCCAAGGCCACGCCTTCTCGCTCTCGCCAACCTTTGTGCTACTCTGTCCCGCTGCGCGACTCTCAACGTTCTCTTCAGCATTTTCCCAATGATGTTCCCTATTGCCATGTGCAGCTCTCGCCTGCTATCCATCGACCAGCTGGGCGCCTCATACCTAAGCATCTGCCAGTGCCTGTGACCAAGGTTGTGACGTCATGTCATTCTCCCACAAGACAGGATTTCCCTCCGTGCCGAACTCCATGTAATCTCCACAGATCTACTAATAGGAGTAGATGACGAGGCAACGCGAAGGCGTGAAGCATGTTTACGTTATCGCACTGCTCCGAAGTAAAGGCAACAAACAGCGCCGTCAACGCTTTGGCGATAGGAAGAGACAAAGGATTGATTACACTGACAGAGAGGAATTCATTTCAAAGTTCTCCGTCGACCTTTGACAAATGATTAGTGATGTATATACATGTATACCGGTATATATTGCGAATGTGTGCACTGTGATATTTTAATGAATGATCTAAAACATGGCATGAAAATAAGAATGTGCGCAAACATTTCAGTTTTATCAAGAAGATGAGGCAAAAATTTATCGATATCAGCAAGTCCCAATTAAAACACAATTTAATAAAGAGGAGTTATTTTTCAAAAATTACGCAAAAATCAGTGTGATGGTTCATTTTTAAACATGTCATTTTTGTACGTGAAGCCGCTATTTAATAATGTTAGGACTATATAAAAAATACATGGTCACATCACATGCAAGTAAAAACGACTGCAAATCAGGAGAAGAATATTTACTTTCCTCTAAACAGAACTGCTTTTGTCGCTTGCTGCCTAGATTGTGTTGAAGAACAAAAAATGTTTCTCTCAAAATACAGCTTACCGTACCTGAGTAGTCGAATTTTCACGTAAGAACTGCAAATCATACGGATCAACTTGATAATGTGATCAGATTCACTTCCAAGGTCATTGTCAAATATATGTCCACTGATATCGGGGAAAATTGTGATCCTATCAACCTTTTGTAGCACAAGATATTCAATTTTAATGTCAATATGTTTTTCCGTAGGCAAGAGTGAGACATCAGTCACACCTGGAAATATTGATCGGAAAATAGCTTCTGCAACGCAAACAACAGAAATACCCCATAACTTGGTGTCAACAAACCACCTCTCTGTTTCACAGCGAGAAATTGAGCAAAATTTACATCTAAATTCCCGGCAATTGAATCGCTATTCGCTAGAGATGTTGTCAAACAGAGCATCAATGCAGATGGTACAATCAATTTTATCTTTCAGTTTCCGAACTATGTATCCTGCGATGTAATATAGAACATTCCAACGCCAGTCAGAATTGAATTTAATGGAATATATCCAAGACGAATATAGATTTTCACGATCCTGATTCCACAATTCGGATGGTGTTTGTACAGAATCATTACATTTATGAAGATCAAAACGCTTATTAAAGCGGAAATCAAGCTCAATGTCAGTAAAGGTTCCGCATTCTACAACGTTAGTATTGGAGGATGCTTTTATAAAATTATTCATTAAAATGCGATAGTCTGGGTACCCTTCGAATATCGTGAGAACAGCATCACGTTTAAGCACGCGAATTCGTCGAGCAACTGGCGTGATACAGCCTTTCTTTTTCGTATATGTAAGATCACTTTTAAAGTCTTGTTCTGTGAAATGAGCAGCGCAAACAAATGATGAACTGGACGGATTAAAATTTTTTCTTTTGATGTTATTTAACCATTTCTGTGATAATGCTTTGTTTGATAAAGGAAACTGATGAAAAGAGATACTGGAAATCTTCGAAGAACGATTAGTACAGTGAGGCACACAACAAGACGTTACCATGTTTAAAGGAATGTAAAATCTGATGCCAACTGACCGATGTGGGCGTTATATATGAAATCTACATGCTTCATTTTGTTTCTCTTTCCGCACAGATTCCTTTGTGGGTCTGTGCAACACTTTACATCATCAACTACAGAATCATTTGCTTTCTGCCTTTAGATCGGAGCGCTCGCAAATGTAAATAAACATTTTCCCGCTTCACCGTCCGACACGCAAAGATGCAGTGACTTCGTCATCTACTCTTATTATTAGATCTGTGGTAATCTCCCGTCGGCGACCATCGATGATGTGCAGCAAATCCCAGTTCGTATCACTCATCGGCGTCATCACCATGGTGACGGGATTTTCCATGCCGAGGGGCGGAATTCCCGTGTTTTTGGAAGAGTATCCGATCATCGTTTCCTTCTGAAATGTCGTCCGATTGTCAAGCGATCCCCTCATCGTTTAAATCGTCAACCCAATTTGCTGGTGATGAATTCCCGGTCTCTGTTCAAAAAATTTGAAGACTTCACTGTGATGGTTGATCAGCATCTACCAGACGCTTGTGTAATAACTGAATCTTGGTTCAATGATGCGATCCCTGATAATTCCGTCTCCCTATGCAACTATAATCTCTTTCGCTGTGATCGTCCTAATGGTGTAGGTGGTGGAGTAGCATCGTACATTCGTTCAAGCTACTCGGTTACAGTCCTGGACATTCATTCCATTATAACACCCACCAATTCAGCTACTGAATTATTGTGCCTATATATCAAAGAAATGAATCTTTCATTGATTTGCATCTATCATCCTTATTGGAATAATGCCTCAGCCCACCAAGAAGCGATTACTTCCCTTACTGAAATCGCTGATCATTTTCATGTTACCTACGGTGAAGACATTCGCATGGTAGGTACGGGCGATTTTAACGACTTGAGAGGACATTATGATTTGATAAGTGATTTGATTTCTCTGACTCCAATCGTAACCTTCCCAACTAGAGGCAATCATACTCTGGACCAGCTGTTTGTGAACTTTAGTGAAAATCAAGCTGCCTTATGTCTACCTCCGTTGGGTAGCTCTGATCACAACGTGGTTAAGTGGTTTTCGTCAACTCATGTCCCTTCTACAGTCACTAAGAAGAAAATTCGCAAATATACAAAGGCCAACTTTGCTTTGTTTGCCACGTATCTGACTTCAACTAATTGGCTAGCCCTTGTTGCATCGTGCCCCACAATTAATGATGCGACAAACTTGCTCCATAAGTCTCTGTTTCAGCTGTTTGATTATTGCTTCCCAGAGAAAACGATAAGGATTCGTTCAAGTGATCCTGTATGGTGCAAGCCTTCGTTGAAGCGTCTTATAGATGATCGTGATCGCGCTTTTCACAAGCGCCAGTGGGAAAAATACTATCGCTTAAAGGATGAAGTTTCCACTCACAGCAAATTTCTACGAGAGTCATACTTGAGTGAAGCAGTCGAGTCTGGTAATATGAGAAGACTCTGGAGCTCAGTGAAAACCGTATCTCGCTTCACCAAGCATGCCAATTCCGATATGTTCTCTGTTGATGAATTCTGCTCGTACTTCTCCTCAACCTACGACGCATCCTCATCGTTTGACTACGTTGCTGATTCGAGTGTTTGTGATCCTATCTTGTTCACCTGTTCGGAAGTCGAAGCGGAATTAGCTCGAATCTCAAAGTGCTCCTGCGGTCCTGATGGTATTCCATCTTGGATCTTCCGAGACTTTTCAGCATTTCTAGCTCCGGTTATTACAATGATTTTCAACTGGTCTCTCCAAATTGGAGTGATTCCAATTGCATTCAAAGAAGCAAACGTTTATCCCGTTCCAAAGTGCAACAAGCCCAATTCACTTGCTGACTTTCGTCCAATATCCATTCTGTCTACGATGTCGAAAGTGTTTGAGCGTCTGGTATCCAAGAACTTGATTATCCCCTTCATCAGGGACTCGGTCAGTAAGTCTCAATTCGCCTTCATTCCTCGCTCGGGCTCGGGTACGTCTTGTGCTCTAGTCTCAGTCCAGCATGAAATTTTGAGACATCTTGATCCCTCATCAGGCGCAGCGAGGCTATTATCAGTGGACATGTCCAAGGCATTTGATAGACTTAACCATGATGTCATCATTCCTGCATGTAAAACTTTTCCCGTCCCATCGTTTGTTGTAAATTGGATTGTTGATTTTTTGAAAGAACGCCGTCAACGTATTTCCATTAATGGCGAATGCTCTAACTGGATGTCTCTTCCCAGTGAACCACTTCCCTTCCCTGAACCACAATTAACTCCTGGAGATTGGAGACATTTATATCCTGTTTTCTGTTTCGATTTAAGTGCACAATCTGAAGATATTATCAAGACTGGTTGTGATGTTACAATTAATATTGAAAAAAAAGATTCCACATTCATTGATGGCTTATGGTTTATTGCTAGAAGATGTAAAATATTCTATTGAAATTCTTAATGGAAAGATGGTTAGGATCGGTTAGTAACCTTAGGACCTTTAGTCCGATTGGTTAATTAAAATTTTTCGCAACTTAAAAATTTTTCATAACTAGAATAGATTTAAAATTCCTAATTTAAAATTTATTCATAACTAGAATAGATTAAAATTTTTGATAACTAGAATAGATTAAAATTTTTCCTAACTTAAAATTTTTTTATAACTGGAATAGATTAAAATTTTTCCTAACTTAAAATCTTTTCATAACTAGAATAGATTCAAAAAATTCTTAGATTAAAATTTTTGATAACTTAAAATTTTTTTATTAAAAATGTCGCAAGCGAAAAGTAATAATAATAAAACTGTTGAATTAAAATTACGCAACATTGTTGACAAAAATACCCCTAAAACTATTACGATTAACAAAAAAAAGTATTACATAAGTAAACCAATGATAGAGAATATTCAATTACAAGAAGAAAAGAATGGTGGAATTCTCCCATTAATTCCACTAATAATCGGTGGCATAGCAGCAGCAGGAAGTGTTGCAGGTGGGACAACTGGTATTGTCCAAGCAGTAAATAAAAATAAATCAGAGAAGGCAGCATTAGAAGAACAAAAACGTCATAATAGAGAGTTAGAGAAAGTTGCTAGGGGTGAAGGAATAGTAGATAATTTTATTAGAAAATTAAATTTAGTTGATGAAGGAAAACGAGTTCTTAAAAATATTCTCCGCAATGTTGATGATTTAATTGAAATTAAAGAAACTAAACATGGTTCTGGAATATATCTAAGTCCTAGTATGATAAGGTAAAACATTCATTTTATTTTATCCTTAAAAATATTTTATCTTTTAAAATGGATTCCAAAAATTTAATTAAATTAAAAATTTCTAATTTAGATTTATTGAATTATCTCTTAAAAGTACATAAAACCTCAAATTGTCAGCATATTGGAGGTGACATACAAAAAGCATTAGAAAACTTTCCTGGATTTATTTGGAGTGAATATTCGAAAGAAAAACATCTTCCTGGTCATTCATATAACGGTCCAGAAACTCGATTAGATATAAGACTAGATGAGAATAATAATGCAAAACCAGGTGAAGAACCAATAAATAGAGTAGATGCCGCAGCTTACAGGCATGATTTAGCTTATCGAAATCATGATCTAAGTTCTCGTCATGTAGCTGATAAGATGATTCAAGAATTAGATAGTATTCAAAATCCTACATTTAGAGAAAAAATTGAAAGAATGTTTGTTAAGAAAGCTTTACAAGCTAAAATATTATTCGGTCAGGGTTTAAATGAAACGACAGCAAAGATGTCTGAGAGCAACGCTCGAACCTACGCGTCCGAAATTCATAAAGAATATAGAAGGCCTAAATATTTATTGAAAGTAAAAGTATTTAATAAAGATGATATTTGGAGTGCTGATCTTATTCATATGCTGAATGATTCTGATTATAAATACGCATTGACCGTTATAGATTTATATACACGATACGCTTGGGTAAAGCCTTTAAAAAATAAAAGTGGTCTATCAGTTAAATATGCGTTTGAAGAAATCTTTTGAGAAACTAACAGAAAGCCAAGGAAATTGTTTGTTGATAAAGGGTCGGAATTTTATAACCGAAACGTTCAGCCACTATTTGAAACTGTTTATTCAACTGAAAATGCAGGGAAGGCCGTAGTGATAGAAAGATTCAATCGGACGTTAAAAAATAAATTATTCAAGAAATTTACTGAGCAAAGAAATCAGAAATGGTTGAAGATATTACCAGGAGTTGTAGAAGAGTACAATAATAAAGTTCATTCAGGTATTGAAGAAACCCCAAAGAATGCTTCTGACGACCCTGATTTAATCCGAAAGAAAATATTCGAAAATAATTATTCGAATGAGAGTAATCCGAATTTGCAGAAACTTAAGCCGAAATTTAAAATTGGAGATAGAGTTAGAATATTTAAGTATAAGAATAAATTTGAAAAAGGCTTCGTTGGCTATTGGACTAAAGAAATATTTGAAGTTTCTAAAATAACTTATCCGATTACTTACGAAATCAAAGATTTAGATGATGAAGATATCAGAGGCCGATTTTATCAAAATGAATTACAACGAAGCGATTTTAAATTATCATTATTTTTGGAACTAACGTTTCGGGAATGAAATTCCCTTGTTCAATTCTAACATAATATCTAGAAATGGTACTCCTTTTTGTAATTGAAATAAAACATAGAGACATAATTGCCCACAGTAAGTAGTTCCTGGTTTTTGAATTTGAAATGTATTATAAATTCCATTCCCAAGTAATTCTATTACTTCTTTTGTAGGTGGAAGTCCGTATGAGTCAAAATAATAATTAGAACCGTTCATATTTCTTTGTCCTGCTGACCAATGCACTCCTTTTTCATCTGATGTGTGAAGATTTGTTATGAAATTTATAGATGGCTTATTTTTTAGGAATTGCAACTCGTCTCTCATCAATATGTGAAAATTCTTTATTCGCAATTGATTTGCGATTTTCTTTAGATCAAAATTTGTAGTTGTTTGCGTTCCATATAATTTCAAAAACTCGTTTATGTTGCTCATTTTATAATAAAAGAATTTATTATGGGGACCCCTAGAAGTCAGAAGGGGGGTATTGATTTAAAACTGTCCCATAATGATGGCTTTCCTTACTACATATTCGATTTTGAAATGATTATATTATAATTATTCTAATCTCTATTGTTTTACATATTTCCATTTTCTTCATGAACTTCTCAAAATGAATTAGAAAAAAACTGAGTTTTAGATGGTTCTTGAATCACTGCTTGCTTGCTTGCTTTTCAGATGTAGTTGTCCACAAAATCATTTGTCTTGAATGGCTTGCAATTGTGATGTCTCTTCATCTTGAGTTGATGATGTTCCCGGTTGTAGATTTAAAACTATTTGACTTGTTTTCGATTGTCTTATTATAATAATCCGTCTCAAGTTGTTCATCAAAAGAACGCTTCATTCTCGCCGTTTCACGTTTCACAATATATTGATTTTGTAAAGTTCTTCGCTTACGTTCTAGCGCCTTTAACTTCGTTTAAAATTTGCTGTGATATTTCACACGACGTCAAGAAATCATCAAAATCAATATCACTAAAGTTTTCCAAACTTTTTTGTAGATCCACAGTATTTATGAAATGATTCTTCTTTACAAATTCGTTGATCAGGCACACTTTTTTGCGATTTGTCCTTTTGTCGTTTCAATACGATCACCCAAATGTTTACTCATCATGAATGATAGAAATGAATGAGATGAATTAAAATAAACTAACTATCTAATACTCCTTGAGAGAAGAACTTCATTCGTTAATGTGTTTCATTGTTAAAGTGATTGTCTAAAATTGCTATAACAACTATCTTGCATATCGGCGTTGCCCTTATGCGTTCTAAATTCACAATAAAAATTGCTTTTTTATTATCACCACACCCGCATGTGTTCTCAATTCACAAGAAGAATTGCTTTTTATTGCTGCCCGTATGTGTTTTAACGTATTCATGTGGAAACAGGAAACGCTAAATGAATTTTGCAAATCGATTTCTAAAACTGAATTTGAAAACAAACTTTGAAAACAGATTCTGAAAATAATTTACGTAGCGGTAAGTTGAAATGTCAAAACTTTTACGCACGCGTAAATTGAAATGACAAGAGTTTCCACGATAATTTTAGGGAAAAGTTGTTAGATGCTTCCATTGCTAGAACAATAAATCTCTCTCTCTCTCTCTTCAATTATCAGCCAGTGTACGGGTTCATTGAATAATTTTGTGTTTATGAGTTACAATGATCTTCTAGTTCACACAATTAGTACTTTAAATAATGTTGAGAATACAATAACGAAGAATGTCTAAGTAATAATTGCGTCTTCTTAATTTATCATAATGCTCTAATCTTAATAATAATTGAGATCCATTTCACTTGTTTTTAATTGAGATAGCGAAGGATATAGTCTTGCGGTTTCTTCCACTTTTGTTTCTTCCATTTTTAAAGAAATATTTTTAGACACGTAAATTTAGACACATAATTTTAGTTATCTCATATTTTAAAAACCTGAAAGATGGATAAAATTCATGAATTTGAACTTCTCAACTTTTATGATTTTCGGTGTCCTTGAACGGTCATGATTTAAGCGAGAAAATTGTAATTCTCAAATTTTGAGATTCTTAACTTTTATGATTTTTTTCGGTGTCCTGGAACGGTCATGATTTTAAGGGTGGGTGAAAATTGTAATTTTCAAATTTTGAGATTCTTAACTTTTAAGATTTTTCGGTGTCCTGAAACGGTCATGATTTTCGAGATAAAAAATTGTAATTCTCAAATTTGAGATTTTGAAAAATTTGAAAAATTGGGTATTTTTAAAAACGCCTAAATTTATGAATTTAGGTCTTAAAAACCTGAAAGAGGGTTAAAATTCATGAATTTATGTCGTTTTTAAAGATAGCGATTTTTCAAAAACTGGTACTTTTTAAATGGTCTAAATTTATGAATTTAGGTCTTAAAAACCTGAAAAAGGGTTAAAATTCATGAATTTATGTCGTTTTTAAAGATGCTATTTTTTTGAATTTTATGGTGTTCTGGAACGGTCTAAATTCATGAATTTAGGTCTTAAAAACCTGAAATAATGACATAAATTGATAAATTTAGTCGTTTTTAAAGGTGCAAAAAAATTGAAAAATGGGGTGTCCTGGAACGGTCTTTTGCCCATTACTGAAGTTGTCAATTGAGAACCAAATGACTGGGTAATTGTCTCCTACTTTGGTGAAGAATTCCCAGGCCAAATTTTGAAAATTGAAGGCAATATTGCGACAATTAAAACTTTATCGAAAGCAGGCCCTCAGTACTTCCGTTATCCCGATTCCCCGGACATTCATCGATACCCTCTGATAGACATTGTTAGAAAAATCCAGGAACCACTCTTGGTTAATTCAAGAGGAATGTACAAAAGAGTTTAGTGCAGAACAGTGGACCTACTTTTGTAGTAAGGGAACTTTGGCAGGCTTGAAATTGGTCATTGCATAATGATCTAACAATTCCTCGACAACATAAAATTTTTACTGATCAAATCAAGATTATCTCTTCAATAATCATTAATTAAGAATAATTGAACATAAAATTGCGCAAGAAATAATTGAGTCTGTCACCGTTACCCTCACCTGCCCCAGTAGCTCTTCTCCAATATAACTCCTAAAAGTATGTGTATAGATATCAAATTTTATTCTACATAGAATTGATTTTGGAGAGTACTCATTTCATTATCCACTAGCTGTATATTTTCGTTGTGTTTCTATTGCTGTATCTAGACGTGTATTTGAAGTTATGTCAATTCTATGTTTTAGCCTTGTGTATGTTCTGTATAGAAATGTTTACTTGCCATAATGCGGCAGTTTTATCACAAAAAATACTAGTCAATACTAGTTTAAATAGTTTCACCTGAAATCTGTAGAAACCCTTGTAATGCTAATATAGTAGTTCAACACTACTTATTACCCTTATTAATTAGCAAAATATTTTAAGTACATTTTAAATTCAAAATTACTCATCTTCTAATCAAAAACGGGTTATGATCTTTTACATACTTATTATTGATTCCTAGTTGCTACTGATCAATCATAAAAAATCAAATTTTGGTTGTAGAGAAATTGGCAGGAATTGGTCAAAGATGTACAAATTTCAAAACTAAGACAACTTTAACAAGGTAAAAATGGCATATCTATGCTACATGGATTTTTCAAACAATTTTTCTACGCATGTCTAAGAACAGGATAGTTGATATGTGCAGCCGATTAAATTATAGAATGCTCTATAATTTTCTAGAATTTTTCAAATAAATGCATTTTTTTGATTTCTGTTCAAAATATTTTGAATATTCAAGGTCATGTAAAAAATTTCTCTGTACTATTTTGAAAACTCCGATAGATCATACATATAATATAGATCTTGAATGATCATCAGTCAAAATTTGTACATCTGTTTCGCAATGAGACCGGAACAACAGACTTTGGAAATTTACTTGGTTTTTCTTAAATTTGTCAAAATTGGCTATTTATCTCAACTTAAAAGGTCATTTAAATGTACTTTAAGGTATAATTGAGCGGAAATATTTCAGGAATCATGTAGTTATACCCAGTATAAGATAATATATGAGTTTCATCGGATTTCGAGAAAGTCAGCCACACGGTTTGGTTGAAGTGGCGTGGAATGACCATGTTCCGGTAGATATGTTTCATTGTATATTTATAAGAAACAAGCTACCGGTACTTCAAAAACATATCTCCTCTAAATTCATAACCCCAAATAAAAAAATATTTTTCTGAGACCTTCATCCGCGCTGGTTCAGATTCATCCGCGCAGGCTCCGCGCACGCGCAGTGGTGGCAGCGCTGCGAATAGCAGCAGTTTTGTACTTGAAAGGAGCAAACGATTCGTTAGGAGCATAAACTAAAAAATAAGCAATATAGTAAAAGGTGTTGGTGTCTTTCAAAGTCCATTCAGTCTCAAATTTATCAGCATTTTTGTGGACAATAACGTCGAGAAATTTGATTTGCTTTTCTTGTTCATTTTCCATGGTAAATTGAATACTTTTATGCAAAGAATTCAAATAGTCGAAAAATTACCAGAACTTCAAGCTTTTTTTGAAGACTGCGTATCGACGTACATCGATAAAATAAAGGTTGTCCATCAAATTGCTTTTCTATCAAATCTATCGCAAAACTGGCGAGAGTGGGAGCCAATTTTGACTCCATGACGACGCCGTCATTTTGAATTTTGAATTTAAAGTTTCTCATTTAATTAGAAATGAACGTTTTAACACGCTAAAGACAAAAACGCAATCTCATTAAGTACAGTATGCTAGTAGATATCGACAATTTATGCAGAAACTACAAACATGTGAAAAAGCAAGAAACTTGAAGTATCATGTCAGAGCCAGACTGAATAACGTAAGAACGCGGCCGTTCAATCACGGCGTATATTAGTAATGGAAACTTATGTTACTATTAAATATATAATAATAAATATATAATAATATATATATATATATATATATATATATATATATATATATATATATATATATATATATATATATATATATTATAATAAATATATAATATATGGAAACTTACATCACAATGACAATGACAATTGCATGTTAGCACTTCAATTTATATGCATGACTTATAAATAACTAATACACGCGAAATTGTCAGGTGGGCGCAATTCGAAAAGTTTAAAGTCCGACTACCGATTATTCGATTTGAATTTGAAAAAATAAGTTCCGATTTTCGATTATCTTAACTTAAAAATCCGATTGTAATTTTTAAAAGAGATTCGATTAGGCCTATTCGATTCGACTGTCCTATTATTTATTTAAAGTGGAATTCTGTTCAATTTCTTTAAATGGGGTTGCTGATTGATTTGGGAACCGAATGTCACTTATAGCCATTTTCCGAAATATAAAGATTAAAGAAGGTATTAGATAAACCATTTTCTTCCTTGGCCCAACAAACAGAATGGGTAGGCTAAGTAGAGCTTGAAAAACATTACCGGGCACCCTAATGTTCTTTGTACCAATATAATAGCATACATTCCAAACTGATGCAAAGAGAAAACTGAAAACAGTAATTCTATTCTATTCAGGGATGAGAACGCCGGATATCCGCACAAAATATCCGGAGGATATCTTCTAGGGGGGGGCCCATTTTCAGTTTTGATATGACAACAAGTAATCAAAGAGTCAATTTTAAATATCTATGAATCCTAATACGCCTACACACTATATGCCCTATAGCAGCGACTAAAAATACATTGATTGTAGTGAGGCCACAGATAATAATTAATTGTAGCTCAATCATATTGAGGCAAAGTACCGTGGACAAAATCTCCAGCCTTTTGAAAGTGCAACTAGTAGAATTTGATGCCTTATAAAGCACAACAACTAGTACAATTTTGATGTTTTATAAAGCGCCGCAGACTAGTACAATTTTGATGTTTTATAAAGCGCCACAAGCGAAACCTCCATCTTTTAGGAGTGCAACTAGTACAATTTTGATGTTTTATAAAGCGCCTAGAATGTATAAAGCATTTTCTCGGCAATTATATCACGCAGGAATTACAACTTTTCGGAGCTCAATGTTATTTCAAAAAGTCATGATATGAGGGAGGTTTTGTGAATCAAAATTTATTGACGTGTATGATGAGTTTCACAATGTACGAGTAATAATATATCCCGTACACAGTAGAACAAATGGAATTGTTTATTTCAAAATGTACGGTGTCGGAGAGGGGACCTGCCAAAGAGTCAAAAAACGTAGCAAGGAAATATAAATCACATAGCGGGTAAATAACATAAGTAACAGACTGATCACTAGAGGCGCTCACCGATCGTCAGAGGGGCCCATTGATGACTCGAGTGGAACCACTCATCGTCAGAGGGGCCCACTGATCACCCGAGGATTCCCACTGATCACGAGAGGGGCCCATTGATCACCCGAGGGGCCCACTCAACGTCAGAGGGGCCCACTGATCATCAGCTCAGAGGGGCCCATTGATCGTCAGAGGTGGCATACTGAACATCAGAAGGGACCCACAGAACACTAGAGGAGCCCAATGATCGTCAGAAGGGGAAATATGTATAATATCAATTGTAAAAACTTGTGATCAGAGGGGTCTTATATGCAACGCATCATGAAGATGCTGTCTTAAGAAGTGATCATGCGTTGCTTCATGAAGATGTCATTCCATCATAGGGGCCGACATACCTTGCCCCACCATTTTCATTGCATTTTCTGGTGAATCTCAGAAATGACCCAGATGGCCGTGAAAAAATCCGGAATTCCGGATAAATCCGGAAGATTCTCTTCCCTGTCTATTGGATTGGAAAATCTTAACGCATCCTGCGTCAGAGATTGACATCATCCAAATGATCTTGCATGCAAGATTGCACAGGTGCATGAAATTATGCAAGCTGATCTGCAGGATCTGCATACATTTATCTGTTTCTCCAAAATTATAAACTAAAATAACATGAAAAATGCTCCGTTGTTAAGGAAAACAAAGTAACAACAGTAATGGAATTTCGTAACGAGATCTATGTTGTTCCTTTACTTACATGTACCTGAAAATTGCCCTGCTATCCTACTGCAAAGAAGCAAGGATAGGGAGACAAAAAAATTTTTACAATTATTCTGCGACATTCTGTCGCTCGATCTCCAAAGTATTGTAGTTATTACTGACTTTTTGAGGGACTTTCCCGGAAATGTTCTCGGATTTGTAGCAACTCTGGAGTCAGAAAGAAAATTCAAAAATTAATTTCAAGGATTTCGTCGTTTCACAATGTATGCACTGAACTCTACAGACCATTGCGATAAGTGAAGGGTTCGTAGTTCAGAATAAAGTTTTCTTAGAATAGTGATGTCTTACGTGCATGTGCAGAAATTGATAATTCCCGATGCGAATTCGAGAAAACAAAGGGCAACTGACGCCTGATCTGAGAAATACACAACAGCTCTAGAGTACTGAGATGGGAGAGCTCTTAAACAAAATGGTTGGACTCGACTTAACTTATCTTCAAGCGTACTTGTGAGACCACTACGAATGATGATGACAAAAATAATTTTATAGCACACAACCATCTTTTTAGTAAGACAGCTTCAGAAAATGACTGTTGCTCTGTCACCTTCAATATCCAAGCACCACAGACGTTGTTGCATGATTGTCAATAAATCACTCATCAAATGACATTGATTAATAAAGACATATGGGGTTGGTAACGTCGACTTGGAGGAATCGCATAATCGTTTTAATTATAATTGATAACCGTTATTAGTTTCAGGCCATGAGTTATAGTACGCGTCCTGTGACAGAAGATTGAGTCAGGTTGGAACGGCAAAGAGAGATTCATACCCTAGACGAATGATATGTTTTCACAAATTCTGAAAACAAGAGCGTCAGCTTCACATAAGTCCACCGGAAAATCTGGCGCATACCTGTACAGCTTCCAGTTCGGACTACTGCTGCTGCTTCCAACACCTACTCCACACAAAAAAAAGATTGCAAACTCTGCCAAATGAAAGAGTTTTAAATAACATTCAATGATCCTGATAGCCCTGTACATCAATAATCGTCAAACTGTTTGGGATATGGTCCACAGAATAATCAACATAAAGCAGTACATCCATGTCTACCACAGACACGTCCTAGAGATTATAGAAGTCAATGTACCATCACGGCCTCATGCATGATCTGATCTAATCCAATTTAAAGGCACATGTTCAGAAAAAAAGTCAATTAGGTATCTCTAATCTCTATTCATGTATTTTTTCTTGTTATGATCAGAAGGCGCAAACTAGTCAGCTGATATATTTAAAAATGATACTTGTTAAAACAAATATAACTTAATCATCAGTGGAACCAAAAATTTGTCATAGAACAAGGTCTATGGCTCTTTTTTGCGTCAAGTCGCACTAAATTGTGAGACGAAAACAATTTTTGAAAAGAACATAACAGCACTCAAAAAAGACAAAACAACAGATGTCGCAAATTCTAGTTTATTATTACCCTATCATCGCGATTTTAAGCGCATGCGCTTAATAGCGAAGGTGCCATGGAGCAAGTATGTTACCATAGACATCGGATTACATTATTAGTCCTAGTAATGTGATCTGATGTCCATGTTTGTTACGTAGAGACTGCGGAGATGGGTCAATTTGACCCACTATTAAAAACGTGTCTCTCATTCATTTTAATTTAAAGTAGGCAAATGTATTTATCTGTCAATTATGCTATACAACTTTTATGCATTTATGTTCTAGAGTCTGTTGAATTCAAGTTTCCATTCATTGAATTCAAGATTCGATATCCAATGTTCAACTTTCGATAACACAGATTCATGTTTCGATAACTATGATTCAACTTTCCATGATGATAGATTCAAGATTCCATATCATGGATTCAAGTTTCCATGATTTTTTTATCAAATTGGTTCACACAATTCTTCACATAATTTTTATTTCTATGAATATATGCGGATGACTTTGATCTCTATAGAACTTCAAAATTTGAAATTTAAGATTTAATGTGCGAATAAATTGATAAATAGACATTTGATTCACTGAGTTACAGTTATCATCGAATATAAAAATAAAAAATGAAGAGAGGCTACAGCAAAATATCAAACCATGACAAGGAGAGAATTGAGAACCTACCTCCATGATCGCAATAATTTTAAGACTTTTTGTGACACAATGGGAATCAAGTATAACTCTGGTGTCGAACAGTTATGAGAGCATTAGAGCAGGAGACCCATCTCGTTTCACTTATGAACTGTTGGGGAGGTAAACGCTATCACAAGATAGAAAACGAGCACATTGACTTTTTGATAAATAAGCTTGAGGATGATCCGCTGCTGGATCTGAAAGACCTGAAATCAATTTTATCTGAAGCCAGAAACATCGAAGTTTAAGTCAACGATCTCGCTGCATCTCAAAAATCGCTCCATTTCATACAAAAAGTGCTACTCGCAGCCAATAACAAGCGACACTATTTTCACGAAAGAAAAACGCTTTGAGTATGCTCAACGCGCTACATGAGACCTCCAATGTGGACAAATGCATTTGGGTCGACGAAACTAATATTGGTGTTTGGAGTCACTGCAGTCGAGGAAGAGCTGCAGTTGGAAACAAGGCTGTAATAAAAAGGACAGCGAGCAAAGGCGCAAACCTGAACATGATAATGGCCGTCTCTCATGATGGCATTGTCCATCACATGAAACTCATGTCCATCATATGAAACTCGGGTCATACAAGAAACATGATTATCAGACCTTCATTGCAGAGTGTTGCATGAAGCAGGGCAATCCATTATTGACAGTTTCTTTCATCATGGACAAATGAACCAGATTTGTTCATTGATAGATCCGTGTTCCCAAACATCGCAGTCGAGGAAGAGCTGCAGTTGGAAACAAGGCTGTAATAAAAAGGACAGCGAGCAAAGGCGCAAACCTGAACATGATAATGGCCGTCTCTCATGATGGCATTGTCCATCACATGAAACTCATGTCCATCATATGAAACTCGGGTCATACAAGAAACATGATTATCAGACCTTCATTGCAGAGTGTTGCATGAAGCAGGGCAATCCATTATTGACAGTTTCTTTCATCATGGACAATACATCTATTCATAATGAACCAGATTTGTTCATTGATAGATCCGTGTTCCCAAACATGAACACTCATAAATTGAGTCCATACAGTTCACAATTGAATCCAATTGAAGAGTCTTTTCAGTCATCAAGCATCACGCAAAGAAGTTCCTGAACACAAGCCGCGACAGACTCCTAAACAAGCCAGAATCAGTAACTTGGGCATGTAACAAGGAATCTGTCTTGACAGATGCTATGAATCATCCCTATCAACCAGAGCGGTCGCCGCGACCGCCATGGTCAGTCGCCTTCGGAGTCGCCCTCAGCGTCGCCGGGGATTCCTATTTGTCCACCGCCCTGACTGCCTGGGGCGGTCGCCTTAAGAGCCGGGGCGCAGTCGCCCGGAGGTCTAACAGCGGTCGCCTAGCAGATGAGGTGCGGTCGCCTGTAGGTAGCTGCGGTCGCCGATCCTACCGATTTGCCCCTACCCTTCAGTTGAAATTTCCCATTGCGCTATTAATTAGTAAAACACTAGCTATCTCCCTAAGATGCAGGTGCTTCAGTATTGCTCCACTGAAAACCAATAAGCTTCCTAGCTATGAGGAGTAGTAGAAATAAAACGAAATTACACAGAATACGATATTTTGCAATACACCTGCACCGATTCAATGAAAATTTAATGTGCACACATGAAAATTGTATTTATAAGCACTGAAGATACAAAAGTACAACTTAACGATCGAAAAATACAATTGTTCTATGGAGGTTACAAAATGTTCTATGAAAGGCATCGAAAGACATATGTAGTACATTCTAAATAACAGGAACTTTCTTAATAACATTGAAATTTGATGACTCCAAATTGTCAGAAAAAAGCATCGATTTTCCAGTTAAAATTTCAACAGAAACATGCGGGTTTGATGTTGTTAATAAAGTTCCTGCTATTTAGATTATATGCACAATAACAGCTACACAGATAACCAGGATATAACACCAAATACAAGAGATGAAAAATTGAGTCACCTATTGAGAAAAGGGGCATCAGGCACAATTACTCAGCTGCAGGGGAGCGTTGGTGGCTCCTTCCATCAGATCTATCTTTTGCGTGCTTTAGTACGCTCTGCAAAGAGGCCTCTATTTCCTTCTCAGTCACATGAGATCTAGAAAGTTTGATACCGCACGATAAATTCGGGAATTCTTGAATGGAAATTTGTTGTTCCTGCCGTGAAATGAATACTTCTTCGAAATATCCGCAGCCAAAATCCTTCAAAATATTCGACGGCATAAATTGTTTAGTCCGCTGCCGCCGATCAGTGAGAACTGCTTTGCCTGAAAAATAAAGCTGCTTTTAAAATGGTGAAGCTTCTCCACGTACGTCAGTACATTTCCACTTCATTGTGGTGTACCTAAATCAAACAGAGCAAATAATTTCAAAACGATGTGAGTGGCTTTGTGATTCCAGTAAATCATTTGTGTCTGCAAAAGTCATTTAAATGATTCAGTTAATAATCAGGTCGTGGTTAGCACCGCTCTTTTAATGCCGACAATCATTGAGTGATGCAAATGACAGTGACAGCTTCTGCCTTCATTTTGAATTGAAAATCTCACGTGTGCCTAATATTGAAAGTAGTCAACTAGTCATCCAGGTCAATATAAACCTTAATTATGCATTAAAGCAAGTCTACATAAAGTTCGACGTAGAAACACTGTTTAGACCAAAGGTCAATATAAACCTTAATTATGCATAAAAGCAAGTCTGCATCAAGTTCGATGTAGAAACACTGTTTAGACCGGCTCTATCTGCTGAGCCACAGGAATTACGACCAATTTCAATAACCAGACAGAAAGCAGTCACTGCCAAATTCTGAACGTTATAGCGAGCTAGTGAGTGAGCGAAATGCCATTTCGGTGCTCTGGCTCAGATTTGCGCGACTCATCTTTCTCTCTATTCATGCAACGAAACCGTTGAATGACAGTCGTAAGTCAAGGAATAAGTGGACCGGTCTCTTAAAAGAATTAGTCAATATCATGCGCTCCTGCAGGATAGGAATAAAAAACATCACTATAGGCTGTGAAGTTTATCAGTTTATCAGATAGAATTGGAGGTCTGAAACAACTCATCCAATATTTTCGAAAATCACCCGGTAATTTCTTCAATTTCCTGGTGATAGAATATGTTATGAATATTGATACGCAACCGGAAATTCATTCATTCTCTGGACTGTGATCAATTGCAGCGCTCGCATCTTGAAACAACTATCAGATTATTTGTTAGAAAATGTTAACATGCAAAAAGTTTAATACAGCTCTTCTATTTCTTCTGAGATCTATCTAATAGAATTGATGACATGGCCACAGAAGAAATTGTGACTAGACATGGCCAAAGGCGAGCGAACGGTTTACGGCTAGACGAGGCTCCAGATAGAAAATATCAGCTCAGCTAAAATTCTGGCCGATAAGATATGTGAAACAAGAATTTTGAAGATTTCTGCCACGATTGAAAAATCCAATTAACTGTGCATAGCTCTCATTATTTATATCTGTTTAAATTTGCATTCTGAAGGCTACACATTCGCACATAAAACTTGAACAGATTCAAAACGATTAAACCTAATAGTGTGGCACTCTGTGTTAGTATATGGCCCTTTTATATTCGCAGTTCAAGGAATGGGATATTCACGAGCCTGGATGAAGTACTTCCGAAGATTAGACACTTTTTATAAACCGGCATAGACGCTTTAATTCCAATCGACTTAATACAGGCTTTCTCGATCTGACGAAATCATTTGCTTCAAGCAACAATATCAATTAATCTATATTGACAAGCTATCGACTCATCAATTACACAGATATCCCTGAAAATTGCAAAATATTTTTTGTAAAACATTAAAATCTTCTTTCAAAGAGAAAGAAGTTCGAATGAGACTCATTAAGCTTACTAAAAATAATTAAGACTAATTTGCCGATGAAGTTGAGCACGTAAAGCACGCGAATTTAAGAAAATTCAGCTATAGCTTCGTCTATGTTCAGCTATACAGAGGTACGCCTATCGCGATAATGCATAAATGTAGTGGTAACATGTAAAAATGAGATAACTTAGTGAAATCTCTGTGGGAATGAGGTTGGTTAAATGAAATATTTTAAACGTTGCAGCTTACTCGAAAATGTTTACCCCTCATGTCTAATGTCCGTCTAATTCACGCCCGTCTAATGTCACGTTACCAGAATTGACTTTATCTCATTGCAGCGAACCATCAATTAGAGGCAACGCTGTGCAAAGTATCTTGCAGTCAAAGCTCGATAATTAAGAGTATAAATACCAGGTTTACTATCTCTTAATTATTGAAAGTCTGAATTCAAAAGCAACTTATATAAGCCGCCAAATATACAAAAAATGCCGCGGCCGTATGATCTTAATTGACCGAAGTCTTAATTGTCCGTGTCCGAAATAACGAGCTTCGACTGGATTTACTGTATTCATGCGAAGCGATTCGTTAACGATGTCATTCTGTCCGCACGATTATATTTGAATGGTCGTGAAAAATTGGCTTGCTTTACCTATAGTCAAATATTTATAACCAGAGGAACATTTTTTACATCACATCTAATTCAAAAGTTATCTGTTGAAATATTTCAGTCAATTTAGTGCTTGGTATAATGTGTAGTGCGCAGGTAAACCGCTATTAATTACTTAATTTATCTATCATCACTTCATTCGACTTACCTGATACGAATTTCGTTTGATAAGTAATCCGTTCTATCAATATTTTCGGCTCAAGATATTCCTCGCATTTTCTATATTGTAATTTGGTTGATAATCCATTAATAAGATCAATCAATTTACATACGATGTCCACAGGTGTCAGTCAGGCAACTCCAAAAGTATACTTGTACATTGTAATGCAGCACAGTATGGTTACACATGGTTCACTCAACTTTTTAAGTAGCCACTGCTTTGAATTGTCTTAAATTGAAAAACGTAATTTACTTAAATTACAGGTGCTCTATATACAAGGTTGCAAGAGGTATCCAAGGAGACATGATAAAAGCTAAGGGTTAATAGGTTAATTAATTTAATAGGTCTGATTTACTTCACACTTCAATTACCAATACAATTGTCATAAAACGAGGAAGTATACTTACCCGATCAGCATCACGGCTTATGGAATAATCTTTGAATCTGGGGCAATAACTGGTCGATAGACTTTCCACGTCGCTCTCTTTATCAGTGTCCGTTTCCATTGATTCAGTTTCAGGAAGATCTGTGGTTGATGACATGCTGGATAACAGAAATAGGACACCGTTTATCATTGTATACTGTAAACAATAAATAGGCGGCTTACCACTTATTAACGTTGACTTGCACTGCGTTATGGAACTCATCTATACTTGCTTTCCGTTTCCTTCCAAATTTTTGTCGCATAAATAACAATTTCTCATTTGGGGCCAAAGACGCCTCAAATTCTTTCAGGCGCCGTATGAGTCAGATTCTCCAAAACTTCTGTAATTCATAATTTGCATTCATGAGTGATCGATGCACGTATGAGAATTATCCATTTTTCCCAATGTGGGATCAGGACAATTTTTTAATTTTTCGTCAAGATAATCTAAGTTATGAATCCACCATACAAATTTAAGTCTGCAAGTATGACATAAGCACAGATTCATAATCCCCGTATTGACGTATCTAATTTTAGCATTGCACTTGAAACGTAGATCACTTGGTTATTAAAACTCAAAATGTAGGCGTGGACAGCAACTGAATGATCTGCATTTAGACATGAAGTCAGATATTTCTTTGTTTCAAGGGCCATTAATTCGAAAATTAAGTATACTTAAATGACTACGGATCAATCTTGTAAGCTTATTGTAATGCTTGTAAGCATTAGGCGGAAAATTCTCATAGATGGATGGATGTCTGAAATGAAGCTTACCTTTGCATCTTCATTATTATTGTCTGTTAAGACGGGATGTTCATCAGAGATTGCTTCGCAAATGAAGGATAACTGCGTTGAATCCAAATACCTATCGGGAATAAAAAGAAAAATTCGTTTATTTATATGAACTTTATATGAACCACTATCACAATTTAGCTCATCTTGAATATTCTGACTAAGCACAGCTTCCTTTTACGCAAATGCTGACAATTACTTTATTAACCTTATTCAAACTTTTTGCACATATGGCTTTTATCAAGTTAATTTCCGAAATACACAGTACACAGATTTTTTCCGATCGCGAGGTTTCGGCTAACAGCTTGATCATATAGAATGAAAGCAATGAAAAACACACGGGTCAGACAGGAGTCGTAATTTCAACGCGAAATTAACTTACTTCTTTCTAATTACTTTATTATATAACCGGATATGAGGAGACCTGCTGTCCTTAAAATAGCTAGGTCAATTTTTGGGGTACCCACACATTAATTAACATAAGGAAAATGGTAAGATGTTGAACGTGAGCTATTTGACTCACTTTTTGTTCGATGGATGAAGTCCGAAATGATTAAATAAATTAGTTTCCTTTACGGTTCTATATCTGCAACCGTTTATGCAACATTCGAAGACCATTCAATTCAACAAATAAATTGGGAAATTATTTCAGGGAATTCAGGGGATTTCAGGGGGGACTACACTCGAAATGTACTAGTAAATAGTTTGATCATTACCATCATCGATTATCAAAAAAAATTTGTGGATGACATTGATACTGTACGAACGGATAGCCTATCGCAAATTTCAAAATTTTCATATATTATGCCTACTGCACACGCACACATTTTCTCTCATTTATTCTTCTTTGCCTACAGCAGGAGCGATAATTTTCAATGCTACTGACATCGTATTTACTCAATTATAACGTCAACAGGCTCTCGTCTAAGCATTTGCAAGCATATTTGCGTCATGCATTCAATGTCTGTAAGGTCTGGACATCTCATCACGTCTTTTACACATTTACAAACATGTGTTAGCATATAATTATTGGTCAACATGACACATTCTTGTGATAATCTGGTCTTCGACATCGTGCAGAGTAATTCATTTGACATCCGAATCATGTTAAGCAAGTCTGGGGAGGTCCTCCAAGAAAGTGCTTTTGCCTGAATTAGTGACCAGAACGGAATTTGCCATAAAAACGTGTCTCTTTCACTTAGCGAAATTGTGAAATGATAGAAATAGTGCACAATTCTTGTGATAATCTGGTCTTCGACATCGTGGACAACGTGCAGAGTAACTCATTTGACATCCGAATCATGTTAAGCAAGTCTGGGGAGGTCCTCCAAGAAAGTGCTTTTGCCTGAATTAGTGACCAGAACGGAATTTGCCATAAAAACGTGTCTCTTTCACTTAGCGAAATTGTGAAATGATAGAAATAGTGCACAATTCTTGTGATAATCTGGTCTTCGACATCGTGGACAACGTGCAGAGTAAATCATTTGTATCCTCCTATTTTTGTATCATGTCATTTAAGTTCTAACTCTTATTTCATAATACCGGGTAGCCCAAGTAGCTACAAGGGATCGAATTGTAAGATAGCCTAATAGCCCTACTATAAGCACAGTAGAAAAATGTGTGGGAGACACGATAATTGCGAATGGTTTAGGGTTATTTGGGTAGTTTACATAATTCAAGTTAACCTGTATGCGGGATGTAATGGACTAAGCTGAAAGCCTTAGGTATCTTATAATTTTTTCCTCTTGTCGTAGGCTTTTACATGTGATAGGCACAAATGCAGCATTTCAGTAGGCCTACATATCCAAAGTACGTTTTAATAACCTAAACAAGCTAGTAAATAATTTCTGTATAAATAGTAGCTCCAAGAACAAACCCGCTTTTTTACGAAGCATCTAGGCTTACATGTAGAGCGTATCAAGTTAGGTATACCTTCTAGAGAAAATACAGGTACCTAACTTCTCGTAGACTCGTTTACTGATTCGTCCAACTGATGTTGAGTGAGACATAAAGGTAGACATAATTACATATGTGATAGGCCCTGGGAAAGTTACATCCCTCGAGCATGGGTGGTACGCCGGTACGTAGTTGATTCGCTGAGATTGTCTATTCTTCCCTATGTGTAATAGGAAATGAATGCTAAGGAATACAGTTTTTAACTTCTTTTCGCCGTGCGTGAGTCGAATAAACCTTCAAGATAACTTTCTAATAACTCTCGTCTACCGAACTCGAGTTTTGATTTTGATGGACATGGCGAGCGACATGTCGAGGCCACGAGGTCTTCACTTTTCTCCTCCCTAAACATATTCTTACCTATCCAATGCAATTTATAATATGAATAATACAGGTTATCAAAATGCGACTCTTACTGTTTCGAGTCTCAATTCAAAAATAATTATTAACCATAATTCTACATTCTAAAGGTACAACATAACATTCTCATAATTCAAGGGTATTCCGGGGTATTCAAAGAAATATGTTACATAAATAATTATCAATGGTTTAAATTTATGCGAACGTTGAATATTATTTATGTCTTATTCACATACTATTTCGCTCAATGGCTAATCACATAAAAACGATGCGACAGACGTGTAGTTCATTTGAAAGAACAGGAGCGTAAGTTTTGCAGTTCTCACTCGTCGAAGATAGCAAATTCTAATTTCATTATCCATTGAAAGCAGTCGGCGTATTCTCATTGGTCTATCATCAAATTTAAGCCAATTAAAAAGGAGCGCTGACTCTTTCGTATGATTAAGTTTGTCACTTGTGTTGAATGTTTCATTCCATTTCTGATCTGAAGATCATTTCAAATGTCCCTTAATCCACAAATGATATCTAGATCCTTGATTTACGCTTCAAGCATAACTTTTCATTGCTCTAGAACTCAAAACCAAATATATATATATATTCATTTTCTTCTCAGTGAAATCAATCACATGTACAGAAATGTTAAAGTTTTACAAGTTAAAATCAACGAATGATGATTGAGATGGAGCACGTGATTCTCAAATCAACGCTCTGCTTTTCCATATGCTAATGTTAATGAATGTGAATGAGAAATGAAGACATTGATGGGGTGGGTGATAGGAGAATAATTGATGAATCTTAATTGCTGAAGAAGTGGATGGATGGAGCACCCGCTGAATGTCACTCATTGTCAACTTGCTTACGTCATTAAGCTGACATTGAGATGTTACAACTGCATTGCAATGAATTCCAAAAGACGTTGAGTGATACAGTCATTGTAAGTCAGTAAGAGCCTCTCGAAATGTTATGCGTCGTATAATACGGGCGTAAAATAATAAGTCACCGCACCTACAGACAATCTGATTCATACATTCCAACCATATTCTAAGTCATTGATCTCTTTGAGCGCCCTCTACAATACTTTTCATAATTTGCATTTCATATGATTTTATTGCAATATATATAACTTTCAGAACTGCAATTTTTCAGTTTATATATAAATCGTAATAGTTTTATATCATCAAATTATAAATTGCACTATTTCTGTATTATCGGATATATATTGCAATTTTTCCGCAATTTTGTCAACCAGTGTGGCCTACGGACCCTATGAAATATTGCAGACCATATTTCGGACCTTCACATATATTGTGAATACGGACCCTCTAAAGATTTCATGCACTATTGGATAAAATCAACTTTGCTTTTTTCTTTAAACTTTATTGTTAGCAATTTTTCAGGTATGCAAGCATTAATCAGTAATAAATAACACACGTGACAGAATTTTTCTCAAAATAATTTCGGACCATCGTAATACGGACCCTTTCCTACCTGTAATACGGCCCATTTTGCCTAACAGTGTAGAGACACGAATGAAACTTCCAGATTATTCTGCGCTATTTCTTTTTGTGAAATGAAGCGATGACCTCTATTTCACCCCTCGAGTTGAAATGTGATCTTCCGATTGCGCTGCGCTATCGAAGGCGCACGAGAAAGTTATCTGCTATCGGGCTGGACTGGACAAAGCGCTCTTCTATTAATAGAATTCTCTCTCTCCATTCTCTCCCTCACTGTATCACAGGCTTGAAGCGACCGAGATATTATGCAACACTCATTGAGGATTCTTCCATTCATTCACAATTTAATGAATGAACAATAATACAACTTGCAACCTTGATTGACCAAAAAATTGACAAGCGGTGAAATTCAGGCATAGTCAGAATCATGGTCAGAATGATATAAAGTTCACGGTCAAGTCAAGAATTTTGAGCATATATATATGAAGCATTGCAGTTTGACGCAACATTTCACGATTGAATGCATCATCATCATGTAGCGAAAATCACTGAGAGAAATGAGAGCTAAGGTTATTTATTCCAAGGAAAAACTTGCCTAGATGTGCCAGACAGCCGATCGATGACAGTTTCGGGCCAGTCCACTAACATTGGAGATACGTTTTTCTTAGAAATCACAACAAATTCGCTGCTCAATGTGTGTGTGACAACTCTGGGGTCGTTCTATTTCAAAATTAGCTCGTGTGAATTTAAGGGCTGACTCACGACCACTCCCTGTCAAAAAAATAAACGTGAAAATTGGGGGGGCCAAACCTCGACTTCAAGACATCACACTTCACGTCATTTTTCGATGAGAGCGGTCACAAATTGATATGATCATGCATTTTTACTTCCAAATAAGCCATTTTCGAAAAATTTGTTGGTCCCAATTTTTTCATGTGGCCCAAGACTTTTTGACGAGGGACCCACGACTCATTTTCTCGCGGGAAATGCATCGATCTAGTTTGATTAAATGCGTTCGAATTTCTGCATCAGAAGCGTCTTTTTCCACAAGCATTCTACATTTGAGTCTTAATTAGAAACTCTGAAGCTGATTGCCGAAATTTTTGCAATTTATCAGTTTTGCGAAGCCGGAATATTGCCTTTCTGACATCATGGAGGCATTTAAATGCTAAAACCAGACATATGATGAAGGTCGCCGTTGGCACTCGAGGCAACTGCTGACAGCGGTCGCCGGGCAACGGTCGCCCACATACAGTCGAGGCGACCGCCACCAGGAGTCGCCGGGCGGCGGCGACTTCGGCGACGCCGAGGGCTGTCGCGGCGACCGCTGGGCGACTTTTGTGGTTGATAGGGATGGTCTGAGTCACTTGACAGCTGATGTCATTCAGAGTCAAATAACGCATATGAACAAGTTTCTTTTAAAAGCCATCAATCGTGAAAGCTTCTTCTTGTGATTTCTGGCAGTGTTCCATAGTACCGCACAATTGCATGTTTATATTCTGCATTACATAGCATGTACTTTCATGAATTGCTTTATAGACACAAGAATCATCGCATGGAAAGATGAAAAAAGGAACTGCATGGGTCAGAAACAAATTTAGCAAAAATATAGCAATTGGAGCTAAGTGCAGATTATAATCAAATAAATAATTATTTTACAAATTGTTTGAGAAAAGTAGCTGACATGTAATTATCGCAAATAAGTATAGAATCAATTAGCAACAAGTCAATAGTCAACACTCATTCAGATATTAAACGCATATATTCAAATATGCTGTTATCAAATACTTGAAAGACATTTGTACACATGTGCCACTGGGATGGGCCATGGAGCTATAGACCTTTGAGGTTAATATACCTTGAATCAAAAATTGACGAATCTCCCACTAAATTGACATCCCAAGACTGTGTCCATTCTTCCCAGCCGTCTTGAACGGGTAAAGTCTAAATCCTGGAACTTGACCTTCTTGTGATTTTTTGCTTGTGTTTTCTGCTTGCTGTATTATACTTGAATTTGATAAGATTATACATATGATAATACAGCAGTCTGCTCTGTGCTTCATATGACATGAAACTGCGAATATAATTAATGAAATAAAATATGTATAATCAAAATTTAAAAATGACATTCATCTTTTTACTATACAGTGGTTTAAAGATGAAAAGTAGCAGCAAATTGACAATTTTTGAAGTCAAAGTTAAAACCCCTGAAGTCAAAGTTAGAAGTTCTGAGATCAAAATCAAAAAATCTTAAGGCAAAGTTAGAAGTTCAGAAAATGAAGTTTAAACTTCTGAAATCAAAATTGAAAAAGGTGTAGACACTGCATCGGAATTCGCACGCGAAGATGATTTTTTGACAATATATTAATTTTGAAGTTCTATAGAGATCAAAGTCATCCGCATATATTCATAGAAATGAAAGTTATGTGAAGAATTGTGTGAACCAATTTGATAAAAAAATCATGGAAACTTGAATCCATGATATGGAATCTTGAATCTATCATCATGGAAAGTTGAATCATAGTTATCGAAACATGAATCTGTGTTATCGAAAGTTGAACATTGGATATCGAATCTTGAATTCAATGAATGGAAACTTGAATTCAACAGACTGTAGAGATCAAAGAGGTTTAATAGGGAAACTAGAGCGGACAGAAAGGCCTTTTGCAATAGAGACTGATGGCACCACGCAATTTAATGATAAAATTTCAGTTTATCAAAAGACTTTTTCTATCGGTTTGTTTTACCGACGATAAGTGGCTACTAACTAATTTATCAGTAGATCTAAATATTGAACTTTATGAGATGTTGTGAAGATCATCGAAACGAGAATTTATCATTGCACAGTAATTTAAGTAATAATAATCAAGTCATCAAGCATTAAGGAGTAAAATTTGATTGTATGTAGTACTTTGAAGTATTTATTCAATTGCGATAGCGTGCAACAATTTGAAAGTGGACGCAATAATTGAAATTATTAGTCCGCGCTCGACCACACGACAAATCTTGATTAGTGAATTTTACACCATTGTTTTCTTATTAGCTTTGAGGACATCATTCATTTTTTACATGTTGTCCAGGCCAGTTACGTGAAGACAGTACACACTTATACCCTCGCCATGAATTGATCCATTTCGTGTTCAAATGTTTGCTACAATGATGTAGTGTAGATCATATTGAATACTGAAATGGCTGCACTTGAAAATTGTTCTATCAGTTGAGACACCAAAACACTTGTCGAACACTCAAAAAGATGCCTCATTGACGCCAGATTGGTTTTGATCAAGAATTAAAAAAAAACAGCAAAGTACCGTTGTTGTAAAAGGCATGCAATTCCATAAATAACAAAGTCCCTCATTTGCTGTAAGCGCACCTCGCTCTGTTGGATATTTCCACAATAATCGTACGATGAGATAAGTGGCTGATCCACATCTAGTCCGGCAGCCAGAACGAGTTTCTGCAGAAATTCCGGAGCGAGGCTGAAAGTGAGACTTTCACAGAATGATGTACACCATATGCCTGCTACGAATCGATGCGTCTGCCGAGTTCTAGTGAGTTCCTCTTCTTGTCAGACAAGATCAAAGAGAAACACATGTAAATCCAATGGGACGCAGATTGCAGTTTTCAGCTAAAATGAAACTTTGTATGTTTTCTTTAATTAAACGAAAAATACTAAGCCGAGAGTCATAATTTTTGGCATGGAATGTCTTCAGGTCATTTCCTTTCACTTTCATGAACCCTGTCTATAAAGCTAAACGCATTTAGATTTGGCGAGCTTCTTATGTCGACAAACACAAGCATTTTGAGCAACTCTGTCCACATTGAGGCACATTCTCACATACATTGTCGATCAGATGCATGATAAAAGCACATGCATATCATAGGAAATGACCTGAAGACATTCCATGTCAAAAATTATGACTCTCGGCTTGGTACTTTTCGTTTAATCAGAGAAAACATACAAAGTTTCATTTTTGCCAAAAACTGCAATCTGCGTCCCATTGGATTTACATGTGGTTTTCTTTGATCTTGTCTGACGAAGAGGAACTCACTAGAACTCGGCAGACGTGCCGATTCGTAGCAGGCATATGGTGTACATCATTCTGTGAAAGTCTCACTTTCGGCCTCGTTCCCTGCAGAAACTCGTTCTGGCTGCCGGACTAATCTGTTAAAGGAGTCTTATTGTCTCGGTTTACTGCAATGAGAAGCCATTCGATGATAAGACTGCCAAACCTGCACATGAAAGCACGCGCGTGTGTGTGTGTTGGAACCACAGAATTAAATATTTTGTTTATCTGCGCGCAGATGAATCTAATTCTGTGGTTGGAACTGATGCATACCGGTTCCCTTGATGCTTGCAACGAGTTACTAACATATTGTTACACTTATCAGTGTGTGTTACCGGCGCGCGTCTGTTGCCAGATGCGTGATGTGTGCGTGCCAGCGGTGTCGAAATTCATGCAGAGAAATTGCCATGACTTGGGCTTCTGTATCTGCCAAGCCATGAATTTCGCCAACCATTTTGAGCTGTGTGCACCCGTAACAAAATTAAATGCCAGAGATGCCAAGGTTTCAAAAAAAAATGCGGGAGACACAACATCAAATGATCCAACAACAAAAATAGTAAAATTAGATTAAATCATATTTAAAAGCCCTATCAACTTCCTATATTTCCTTCAATAAATGGAGAATATTTATTTTTGAAGACAATTGTTTTGTCACATTTCCAATAAAAAAGATAGAATTCGTGAATCAAAAGAAGATCTATCTTTTCAATAAACGTATGATTGCATGCTTCTCATTGGTTGTGAGGGAATGGAGGAGGGCTAATCGAAGAATAGGCTAGCGGTGAGTGGCTAATCAGTCCGAACGCTTGCTGTTACATTTGAATGATGGAAAGAGCACACTAGAAGGATAAAAACTGTTGGCCTACTTTAAAATACGGCGTAAATAAATGACGATGCGGGATATTTAAGCAATTATGCGGGTGAGCGGGAGATTGACTAAAAATGCGGGAGACTCCCGCGAAATGCGGGAGACTTGGCATGTATGAAATGCAGTCTAGCTACTTAGCAGCACTGTACACATGACCGTGCTTTTCCGCTTTAAATCGTCATTCGAACATCATTATTCCGCGTTTGCATCAAAAGTGGTTAGCGCAGTCGAGTATTGAAACCATGATTGAAACATCGGGATAAGAAAAACCGACAGAAATTTTTCCAGTAAATAGAAAAGTAACAGCCCATACATTTAGTATTGATAATATCAATTATCAAGCGAATTTGATGAATTCGACGGTACTTATGGGTTATTCAACCCACGTTTCCAAATGTCTAAAATCTGTAAAAATGAATCAACTGTCGCAAAACTTCAGATATACGTATTTGAATATTTTCTACCCACATACAAAAAATATGCAGATTCGACAAGTGCTTTTTGAATTCGAGACGATGACGTGAAGTGTAGCGATGTCGGCAGCTTGATCTGACTTTGTCTGTTCGACGCATTACTGTTACTCGTGTGTGCATTGCTCTCTTTCCGTCTCCGTCTCATCCATTACTATTTGAAATCTTCCCACGACCACAACCCCACCACACATTTCTTAAATTAAGCACACCAATGGAAAGGATGTGGTCCGGATCATCATCACTTCTACTGCAACGTTGTCGCGACATGACTTTGTTGACCTAGTGCTATCTACTCAGACGATGAGGTCAGGCGAAGTTAGATCAAGCTGCTGACATCGCTACACTCCACGTACTTCACTGTCTCTAATTCAAAAAGTACTTTTCAGATTTGCATAAAATTCTGCATGTAGGTAGAAAATACACTCAAATACGTGTCTCTGAAGTTCTGTGATGATTGATTCACTTCTACGGATTGTAGACAAATTTGAAAACGTGGGGGGAGATAACCCACAAGTACCAATTCGCCTTACAGATAAATGTCGATATTCATCGGAAAACAATAAAGTCGCATTTTTCCTTAGACGATAACATGAGCTCACACCAGGAGGTTCCGTTTTGTAATCAGTTTATGGTCCGAAGTAGATTCATCTGTTGTTATTGTAATTTTGATATCGGTAAAAAGACACGAACGTATGAAGGAATATATATTCATTACAAAAGATAAGGTACTTATGGGCTACCCCCCCACGTTTTCAAATTTGTGCAAAATCCGTAGAAATGAATCAATCGTTACAAAACTTCAAGTGCACGTGAGTGAGGATATTTTCTATTGACATACCAAAACTTGTCCAAATTGGACAAGTTCTGAATTAGGGGCGATAACTTGAAGTGAAGCGTTGCTGCAGCTTGATCTGATTTCTTCTGACCTCATCGTCTGAGCCAAGTCTGAGCAGAAAGCACTTGAAGTTAACAAAGTCATTTCCCGACAACTCCTGAAGTGATGATGACCAAGCAATATCCCTTACACTAACATTTTCAACTTAATAAAGGTGTGGCAAGGTAGTGGTCGTTGGAAGATTTCAAATAACAGTGGATGAGACAAAGAGGTGGAGAGAACAATGCACAAACGAGTAGCAATAATGCGTCGAACAGACGAAGTCAAATCAAGCAGCTGACATCGCTACACTTCACGTCATCGTCTCTAATGCAAAAAGTACTTTTCCGATCTGCGTGAAATTTTATATGTGGGTAGAAAATATGCCTAATTACGTGTACCTGAAGTTTGGTGGCGATTGATACATTTTTGCAAATGCTAGACAAATTTGAAAACCTAGGGGAGGCGAGATAACCCATTAATACCAAAGATTATACACTTATGCGCGCATATGTCAAATTTAACTGTAGTAGTCAGAAAATATATTCTCTCTATCACTGTCCGTCATGTCATCATCTACAACGAAAATAAGATGACAACTCATGTTATACTAAAGTTGAGCATGCGAGAAATCTAGGTGAAGCATGGTAGGCAGGGTGATACAACAAAATATCAAGTTCTTTGGAAGTCTTCAGCCTTTTGGCCACTTTTAACAATGTGTGACGCTTTCTTTATTCACTCATAACTCGAATGCTTCTGTGTGCCGAACTTCTTTTTACTTTGAGTATTGTCCAACAATTCATTTGCTTGCCTAACTCCGATCAAATCGCCTTTTTTAATGGCTTCCTGTCATACTCAATTTTTATCCCTTTCATGCAATAAGATTCTTCACTCGTCCAATGCCTCATGTTTCTTCCTTACAGATTTGACAGCTTCAAATATTGACGCCTCTTTCATGATAATCTGTCTTTATCAGCAGCGGTTGCTGATAAATGCACGGGTATACCATCAGACTCCACGTAGTATCCCATCTCCACCCCCCCATTTACTAGGATTAAGCTAAATGTACCTTTTATAACTGATAAGATAACGGGCATGAGATAATGCATACGATCAAGCATCTGCTGTTTACAATCCAGTCATAAACAGTAATCACGTATCTAGTTTAACAAGCCTACAAACTCACGAAAACTAAACAGCATTTCCTTTTTGGAAACGAAGACACTGCAAGACGCATTAGCTCAATAGAAAACTTTGGCATGTCAAAGGACGTTGTGGAATCCTTTTGTAAATATATGACCTTGACTTTGTTTTTCTTCACCAACGAAACTACGTGTAAAATTATACAAATACAAATTCTGTTGTACTCTCAATAAAATTGTTCATGAAACTAGAATAAACTTTTGTTTGTCGGTAAGAATTGTACTTGGATTTAATTTCTTTATATGTGGTGATCAATTGTATTATTTTCTGATTTGTTTATCTGTATAGTTTCCACGAAAACGTTTATGCTTAATTTTGAAAAAGAGTTGTGATTCTCGAGCGGATGTGGGGATTCGTCAGATGAAGGTAGTTTGAAGTACGTGTTGTGTCTTAGTGTTCGTAGTTTCGTAAGCAAGGTTGAGGTATTGTCGTTTCCTAGTGGTTGTAGTTTCGTAAGCAAGGTTTTGTCTGTTTTCCATAAGTAGTGAGAGTTTAGGCTCGTAAGCAAGGTGTTATTTTGCAAATATTTGGTTTGGCAATCAAAGCGTGAAATTTTCGGGTAAGTCATTTGCTTTGTACATTTGAATTATATATATTGTCTAAATAAATCATAAGCTATCACGGCTATGGCAGCAAATGACATCAAACAGACTTTGTCAAATTATGATGGAACAGGTGATGTTCACATCTGGTTGAAAAAGATCAAGCTTGTTGCGAAGTTGCGCAAAATCTCTGATGTTGATTCATTGATTCCGCTTTTCCTGGAGGGTGCTGCCTTTTCGGTGTATGATGAATTGAGCGATGCCGACAAGGGAGATAGTGAAAAGATTGAAAATGCGTTGCTCAAAGCTTTCTCTTTGAATAATTTTGAGGCCTATGAAGAATTGTTGAGACGAAGATGGTGTCCTGGGGAGGCTGTAGATTTGTTCATTTCGGATTTGCGTCGGTTGGCTCGTCTTGCCGAGATTAAAGATGAGAACATGATAAGATGTGCTTTTGTCGTCGGTATGCCTCAAGATGTCTCGGTTCAGTTGCGCTCTCTGGCGAATGTCAGCTCGTGTTCTATGACTTCGTTGATTGAAAAGGCTAGAATGTTGACTAGCAAGTATAATCGGGTGGAGACGTGTGCAGTGTCGCTTAGTTCAGGTGGGACTTCTGGCAGTCGGCCAAATCCTAAATTCGAGAAAAAGTACCCAACCAACCCAAGACCGAAGTGTTATCACTGTGATGAGGAGGGGCATATAGCCAAGAATTGTCCGAAAAAGTCTTGGCAGGAGAGGAGGACGTGCTTCAAGTGTGGGGAATTTGGTCACATTTCTCCGAATTGTCCTCACAAAGACGAAGGTGTTAGGAATTCAGGAAACGAGGCAGGGAAGTCGTTTGCGCCAGCGCCTTCCCAGTGAATGGTGAGGCGCTGCCGGCCGTGACAGTTCTTGTTGAGGGACAGCCTATTTGCGGTTTAGTTGATTCCTGCTGCACTCAGACAATCATTTCAAAAAGTTTGGTTCGAGATCCTTTGGTTTGTTCAGGTGAAATTGTTCGTATGGCCAGTGGCGAGACTGTTGATGTGATAGGTGAGAAAAGTGTTAAGATGATGATAGGAAAACAGGAAGTTGTTATTGATTGTATTATAACCAAAAAAATGATTGCAGGCCATCCCCTGTTTTTGGGCTTCGATGTGATTAAGCGTCTAAATGGTGTCTTCATTGATCCTTCAGGAGCAGCTGTTTTTGGTCGTAATAGTGGCGTTATGTTGCTTCCCGAACGTATTGCATTGTCCGTGTCCGATAGGATCATCTTTTCTTGTGTTTCGGACCGTAAGCCCACTGTACCCTCCCCGTCTCCTAATACTACTGTTCCTGTTGCAACAGAAAGCATCCAGATTGAAGATGTCGATTTTTCTGCGGAGTTTAGGGATGGGAGATGGAGTGTAAGATGGAAGTGGTCGGGTGATCCGAAATTGAGTCAAAGGACTGGTTGCTATCACATTGATGAAGATGTTAAGGATGAATTTGAAGCGGAGATGACCAAGTGGATGAAGCAAGGAATTTTGGTTCCGATACCTGAGACTGAGGAACCGTGGAAGATGCCTGTGATTCCCTTAATGGCTGTAAGACAGGAAGCTAAAGCTAAAACCCGACCGGTTCTAGACTTCAGAGAGTTGAATCGTTTTGTTTCATCTCATACTGCGGATTCTGCCGTTTGTCATGAGACGCTAAGGCGTTGGCGACAGAAGGGCGAAGATTTGACTTTGCTTGATCTGAAGAGTGCTTATTTGCAGTTGTGCATCGACAGGGATTTGTGGTCGTTTCAAGTTGTTAAGTTCGATGATGCGTATTACTATCTTACTCGTCTGGGATTTGGGCTCAATTGCGCCCCGAGGATAATGTCTAAGATCTTGGAAAAAGTCTTGTCGCTTGATGATGAAATAAGGAGAGGCACTGAATACTACATTGATGACATCATTGTCGATAATACTGTGGTGTCAGCCAAGCGAGTGTCTGATCATTTGTTGCGGCACGGTTTGCTGGTAAAGGAGCCGGAGAAATTGAGTGCTGCAAGGGTTTTGGGGTTGCAGATTTATGAGGATGATTTTGGGAGACTGCAGTGGAAGCGCGGAAATTGTGTGGTTTGCCCGGACTTATCAGGTGTTGTGACTCGAAGGCAAGTGTTTTCTTTGACAGGGCAGCTAGTCGGGCACTATCCTAACGCGGGGTGGCTTCGCATTGCCTGTGGATACATTAAGAGATGTTGTGGAGGCTCGCGATGGGAGGAGCCTGCTAATGATAGAGTGAAAGAGATGTTGGCTGACGTGTTTCGCCGGTTGAAGGATGGAGATGATCCCGTAGGAGGAAGTTGGAGCGTGCAGTTAGGGAGTGCTGTGCGGGTTTGGTGTGATGCAAGTTCGATTGGTCTTGGATGTTTGATAGAAGTCGATGATTCAGTCATAGAAGATGCGGCTTGGCTTCGTGGGAAGGATGACAACACCCACATCAATGTAGTGGAGCTCGATGCTGTGTTGAGGGGATTGAATCTAGCTCTGAAGTGGGACTTGCGTCGATTTACGGTGATGACGGACTCAGCGACCGTGCTGGGTTGGATGAAGTCGGTTCTGACCGGAGATAGGCGAGTGAAAACTCACGGTATTGGAGAGATGCTTATTCGACGAAGATTAGCGATGATTCGGGAGTGGTGTGACGAGTATTGTTTGAAGATACAGGTCGAATTTGTTTCCAGCGAGAAGAACAAAGCTGATTCATTAACACGTGTAAACAAATCGTGGATTGAAGCCAACAAGCGACAAAGAGATTCAATGGCTTGTAGCGCCTTTGTCTTAGATAACCCGCAGGATTGGACTCTGAGAGATTTGCATAATCTACATCACTTCGGTGTTGATAGAACTCTTTTCCTTGCGAAGGAATTCGGTATTAGAGCAACTAGGGCTGAAGTTTCCTCTGTTGTCAGCACTTGCGCTGAATGTCGCACGATTGATCCGCCTCCAGTAAAATGGACTCATGGCGATTTAAGCGTTAACGAAACCTGGGAAAGGTTTGCGTGTGATATCACACATTTTCGTGGTGATCTATACCTGACTGTCATTGATTGTGGACCGTCGAGATTCGCGATTTGGAGGAGACTTCTGAATAGAAGTGCTATTGGCGTTTGTCAGGTGTTTCAGCAGTTATTTCGTGAAAGGGGTCCACCTAAGGAGATCTTGAGCGACAACGACTCTACTTTCCGGTCGCAAGAGTTTCGTTCTTTGTGTAGGAGTTGGTGTGTCAAGCAAGTTTTTCGAGGTGCATACCGACCAAGTGGCAACGGTATTATCGAAAGGCATCATCGAACTATCAAGTCAATTGCCAGTCGAACTGGGCGTTCTATTGAAGACTCTGTTTTCTGGTTCAATGCTCTTCCAAAGGAAGGAACGTCAGTTGATTCTGTTCCGTCTAGTGGTGTGTATACGTATGGTTGGCGGTATCCCGTACCAACTGCAGAAGGAATTGCCGGTTGTGCTCGCGATGAGGTCATTTGTCCTTTTTCGATTGGAGATCGCGTAGTTACGAAGCCCGTTAGTGCTAGGTGCACTGACCGTTGGGTTCCGGGAGTGGTGACAGCCATAAATTCAAACCTGAATGTCGATGTGAACGGTGTCGCTCGGCACATCGCAGATGTAAGGGTGGATGTTCGATCTCATGAAGATGATAGCTCAGAAACCACTGAAGCTGTGGGAGATTTGATTCAGGATTTGGTTCAGGAGGAGTCAAGAGAAGTTGAAGAGACTATTGCTGATGAAGTTGTGGCTGGAGAATCCGACCCCGATGATGGAAACCTGCTTGCAATTGTAGAGTCAGCTCCTCAGGCCCGTTCATCTAGAAATGTGCGCCGACCTCGTTGGCATCGAGATTATGAGTTTTGATTGTTAGTTGTTAAGTTTGAACTTGAGTCCATGGGGAGGTGTACTTGGATTTTGTCATGTATTTGTAAATTAATAGAGCAGTTACATGAGAGCTTAAGTGAAAACTCAAATCGTGCGCAATTAGTTATGTATTCAAATTCATGCACATATAAACAATTAAGCTAATTGGAGGTTAGCTTAAATTAATAAAACTCAGGGAAGGAAATACGGCACATCTCCCCACCAACTTCATAAGTTCATGATTTGTCGCGGCTTTTTCACACGAGAAGACCGACGCAAATTTTCAAAGTTCGTATTCCTTGCGGCGACCGCTCCAGGGAAATCCGACTTCTCCGATCCAGGGAATTCCGTCTTTTCGAGATCGATGGGACGAGGTAACGGCCTGTTCTCCATTTCCACGGTATCAGGAACTTGAAACTCCACACCAACGGTACGAGAGAGCGGAGACTTCTCCACTGCGACAGAGCTAGTTGAATTGGCACCATGTGCCCCTATTCCTGAGCTATCCACATGAAGTGGCCTAGGTGATTCTGCGGTTGAAGAAACGCTACTCAAAGGCACAGGAGTGTGAACTTCAGACTCAAAACGCTTACGCAATTGATCAATATGTCTTCTGACATACCCACTAGGGACTTTGACCAAGAACACGTTAGAACTCAAAACTTGGACTATCGAACCATGAATCCAAACATTGCCTGCTCCGTAGTTTCTAACGAAAACCTTGTCACCCAAACTGAACTTGCGACGGACAGCGTGTCGATCATGGAAATATTTCTGGTTATTCATTGCCTTCTGAACATGAGAATATAGTTCTGGTTTTACTAAGCTCAAAGGTGTTTTAACATCACGATTGAAGAGTAAACTAGATGGGGTACGACTGGTAGTAGATTGTGGTGTATTTCTGTAGCGGAAAAGAAATCTCGAAATTTTTACACTCAAAGATCCTTCCGAAACACGAGAGATACCCAACTTCACCAAACCGACAGCCTTCTCAGCTAAACCATTCGAAGATGGATGGTGAGGTGAAACCTTAACGTGGTGGATCTGTAATCGGTTGACAAACTCAGCAAATTCATTACTCACAAAACAAGGTCCGTTGTCAGAGACAATTGTGTCGCACAAACCATGAGCGGAAGAACTCACCATCAACTTCTCAATAACAGTCTTAGCATTACAAGAAGAACAAGGAAATGCTTCAATGTACTTGCTGTGGGCATCGATCATTACCAATATGTATGAATTTTCTTTTAAGGGACCTGCGAAATCTATATGAATTCTACTCCACGCCCTCTCCGGATATGGCCAAGGAGACAACTCAGACTTAGGTGGCGAAGATCGGGATTCTTGACAAGCATCGCACTCATGAACAGAACGTTCAATATCATGATCAATTTTAGGCCAATAAACGAAGCTGCGAGCAAGCTGTTTCATCTTGACAATACCAGGGTGGTTGTTGTGCAAGACTTCCAGCATCCTAGGTCTCAATTCTGTAGGAATAATCACACGTGATCCCCACATGACAACTCCAGACTCAATACTTAGTTCATTTCTGCGATGAAAATATGGAACCAAATCTTTTGACAAATTACGTGGCCAGCTTCCATGTAAAACGTAAGACATGACCAAACTCAAAATTTGATCCCTTTCTGTATGAGCTTGAACTTCTGACGAATCAATCAAGGAAACAAAATTCAATGAGTGAACATTCTCAACAGGTACTGGAAAGGATGGTTCGGTGATCTTAAGGGGTAATCTACTTAAGGCATCAGCATGAGGAATGGAAGACCCAGACTTGAACTTGAAAGTATAATCATAGGCACCCAAGATGAGCGCCCAGCGCTTCACTCGGCCAGAAACAGTAGTAGGAATGGCCTTCTTCTCGCTCAAAAGAGATTCCAAAGGCTTATGATCATTAATTATGGTAAAATGACGTCCATAAATGTATTGGTGAAATCTTTTCACAGCGAAGATGACAGACAACGACTCCTTCTCTAATTGTGAGTATTTTTTTCAGATTCAGATAAAGTGCGCGAAACACAAGCAATCGGATGCTCACGTCCATCAACAGTATGTGAGAGAATGGCTCCTATCCCATAGGCTGAAGAATCACAACATATCGATAAAGGCTTGGAAGGATCAAAATGCATCAGAACTGCTGAAGAACAAATCAAAGATTTAGCTTCCTCAAAAGCAATCTGCTGTTTCTTACGCCAAACAAACGCAACTTCTTTCTTCAACAATTCATAAAGTGGATTCAAAACAGTTGACAAATTCTTCAAGAATTTTCCATAATAATTCACCAACCCCAAAAAAGCCTTCAATTCTGTGACATTTGTAGGAGGAGGAGCATCCTTAATAGCTGTGACCTTGGATGGACTTGGGTGAATACCTTTCGAGTCAATGAGATGTCCTAAGTATTCAACTTCAGTCAACATGTACTTGCACTTGCCACGATTCAAACGTAAGCCTGTATCACAAAGTCTCCTAAGAACTTCTTGCAAATTCATCAAATGTTCTGCATCATCTCTACCTGTGACCAAAATGTCATCCTGATATGCACAAACGTACTTCATATCACGCAAGAGATCATCAATTATGCGTTGGAACACTAGGAGAGTCTAGCCCCTTTCCTCACCATTGCACTTAAGTACACGCCCACGCATCAGAGCACGGAGCACACGCCCACGCATCAGTAGCGAAGAAGACAGGAATCAGAGCACACGCCCACGCATCAGAGCACGCATCGGCGCACTTGGGGTTGAGCACGGAGCACCAATCGGAGCACGCGGCGCCGAGCACGTGTGATGAGTCAACGCAGGGTATATAAGGAAAGCGCTGTCAGAGAAATTCATTCTCATTCTAACCATGCAGTACACGTGTGAATTCTGCCGTCAGTCCTTCTCTCGCTTTCAAGACTGTATTGCTCATGGAGCAGCAGAGACGGGTCGCAACTATTGTTGGACATGCTGTAAATGGTATGGAGACGAACACGATTGCCGCGCGTTTAATTATGGTGATGACAATGACTTGCTGTGTTTGGATTGCGACGGAAGTTTCGACGTGGAGGCATACCACAAGCATGCGTGTGTGGGACGGTGTCGCTACTGTGATGTAGCAGTGAATGCTGAAGCGGAAGGATGGGATGAACATTTGTGTCCCTACCTGTTTGAGTTCATGCAAGAGGGCGGTGCAGCTGTGGAAGAAGAACGGATCATGGACGGTCGCGGATATAATTATCGATTTACCCCTCATCAAGCCATGAATGAATGGAAGGTCTATTTAAATTCAATGTATGCGAACTTGTATCGTGTCATTGTACAACAACACCCCCACGAGGATGTGAAAGTGTTTGTGAGTATGAGACTCAGGTTTGCCAAGATGGATATGTCGACGGGCGAAGAGGAAGTGAGAGACATCACCACACCCTCATACATTCACGAAGGCGTCCAAGCACGCAACTTTGATACATGGTTCCGTGACATGGTGTCAAAGTTTGAAGAATTTATTGAAGACTTTCAAGAAGATGGATCAGGATTTGAGGTGAAACAAGTGTTGGAGTTACTAGTTCAAACAAGTTCCTTCCCTAATTTTCGCATGGGCGCACCGATTCCTATCCACCGAGATATCAAGCTCTGCAAAGGCATATGTGTGTTTCAGCGCAACACGTATACATCACATTGTTTTCAAGACAGTGTCCTCTATGCACTTGCCTACCAAGACAATCGCATTCCTCGACGTGTTGATTCCCGCACCAAGACATCCTATGACATTTATCAGAATCGTCTTCCTGCAGTGCGCAAATTGAATTTGAACCAATATTATCATCTAGACTTTTCCATGATGACGTCAGAGGGGTTGATGAATACACGGGATATTCAGGAGTTTGAAAAGAAGAACAATATCATTCTTCGTATCCACGTGCATGACAGTAAAGGATTTGTGGGTCAATTATATCCGGTCCGTCAAGCTGTGAAGGAGAACACACGCATCGTTCATCTGGTGATGGTGACGCGGTACGATATGGAGGATCAGTCTGGACATTTTCTTCCCGTGACGGATTTTCAGAAATGTGCTCGCATGTGGTATCGGAATATGAGCCAAACGCAAGTAAAACGATTTGAAACATGCGAGTTATGTAGCTTACGATTTAATTTCTACGAGAAGGGGATGAAGTATGGAAAGACAAAGGATATGGCGCACAAAGAACGTCTGGAACATCAAGCCAAATGCGATGGAAGATTTTTTCAGATGGAAACGACCCCGGAAGATACGAAACCGCACGAATTTATCGACCACACGAAAACCACTCAACCCCTCGCTGTGATGTATGCGGACATTGAGAGCATGATTGATTCCGTGTCCAAGAAGCATACGGCAGCGTATGCGGGATCCTATGTGGTGTGGCATCCGGCGCTGGACAAGAAAGAATCGGTGGTGATCCATAAGGGGAACGAGTGCATTCCTGCCTTTATTACACACATCAAAAAGGTGAGCATGTCGATGTTTAATCACATGGAAGAGACGAAGCATAACATGACGCTGACGGAGGATGATATGCGAGACTATGAACAGACAGCTCAATGTAACATGTGCGGATGTGATGTAAAACCCCAGAAACAAGGTGAAAAGAATGGGCCTACGACCAAGGTGCGAGACCACGATCATATCACGGGCAAATATCTACAAACCCTGTGCAATGCATGTAACATGCGACGACGTCAATCCCGGACTACATTGAACATCTTGTTTCACAATTGGAAGGGATATGACAGTCACCAGGTGATTGTACAAGGGTTTACCAAGTTGGATCCCAAGTATAAGATCGAGCCCATTTATGTGTCAGGAGACAAGACGTTGGGAGTGACCATCTTTCTTCCCATGCCATCCAATACTATATATAAACTCCGATTCATCGATTCATGTCAGTTTTTGAAAGACTCTCTAAACAATTTGTCAACGACCATCAGTGACTTTCCTCACTCAAATCACATATTGAGCACCGTCTATCCGAATTGCGATCACACATCTATTCGGAAAGGATATTTTCCCTATACATATTTTGACTGCTGGGATCGTATCCACGAGACTCAATTGCCTCCGAAGGAAGCATTTTACAATGATTTGAGTGAGAAGGAGTTGGAAGAGGATGAGTATGCTGTGGCACAAAAGGCGTGGACAGAGACGGGGTGCAGCACGTTTGAAGATTATATCCACTATTATTTGACAGTGGATGTAGCCTTGCTCGCAGACATCTTCGAACACTTTCGAAGTGAAATACGCGACGTGTCTGCATTGGACCCCATCCACTATTTCGGCACTCCTGGCTTGACCTATTCATTTTTCTTTAAAAAGACACAGGTCAAGTTGGAGAAATTGCATGACGTGGATATGTACCGCGTGTTTGAAGCAGGGATTCGTGGAGGGATGACATTTGTGAATCAGCACCGCGCGCAAGCAGAAGAAGGGACTCACCTGTTTTATATAGATGCGAACAATTTATACGGTGCGGCCATGATGGGACCTTTGCCGAAGGATTGTTTTGCCTGGGTACGACCGGAGGTCTTGGTGGACATCAACGACGAATGGGTGAGACGATACAATGTCAATGGCACCACGGGTCATGTACTGTGCGTCGATTTGGAATATCCCCCACACGTCCAAGATGCCACGGAAGATTTACCATTGGCTCCTTACCGCGGGACGGCGAAATGGGAGGACATGTCTCCCTATATGCAAGAGCTATGGCAAGAGTTGAACGGGAACCGACCCTTTCACTCAGCCAACAAGTTAATGATGACGCACGAAAATCGCAAAGAGTATGTGGTACATATCGCTGCTCTCAAGTATTATGTGGAGAAGGGTTTACATATCACCAAGGTTCATTACGGGATCTCCTTCAACCAAGAACCGTATATTCGCCCCTATGTTCAATATCATACGCAAGAACGCGCCAAGGCAACCACGAAAATGCGCCGCAATCTCCACAAGTTGATGGTGAACGCACTGTACGGCAAGACAATGGAGAATGTGCGGAATTATGGAAGCACTATTTTGTACGATCACCGAATGTGTTTAGCAAATGGACACGTCATCCCTATTGCCAATCCTTCTTCAACATCAGCGACAAAGCCGTGGTGGTCAATGTGCGCAAGACCAAGGTAGACTTGAACAAGCCCATTTATATCGGCAATGCATCCTGGACAACAGCAAGATTATTATGTACAAGCTGTTTGACCAGTGGAAAGCCAACAAGACGTGCACCTCAGTGGAACTCATTGGTGGGGACACAGACTCCTTCTTCCTCAAAGTCCGCAGCCGGTATACACGCGAAGAAGTGCTGCGTTCGTTTGAAACCATCCCCAATTTTATTGATAGGGAGGCGAAAGGCGTTCTCGATACCTCAAATTATCCCGTGAGTCATCCAGAGAGACGTACCGAGAATGCGAATCGTTTGGGATGTTTCAAGGACGAGTGTGTGGGAAATAGGGTGAAGGAGTTTGTATGTTTGAGTGCCAAGATGTACTCTTACATTGTCCTCAAAGGCAATGAGGAAGAAATCCACGACTGTCGCATGAAAGGAGTGTGTCAAGCAAAGAAGCGACAAGTGAAACATCAGAATTATGTGGACGCCTTCGAAAAACATTCCGTTACCACAGTGTCACAAACCCTCCTCCAATCCCAGCACCACGAGATGAGAACGGTGACGCAAGTGAAGAAAGCCTTAAGTATATGGGAGGACAAGCGGTGTTGGTATTTACCCAATCAGAGTCTTCCCTACGGTAACCATCGCCTATATGAAGAAGGGTATCTACACCCCGCTCTCAAAAATGTCAAGGATCTGCAACCGCATGGTGGAGCTCAGAGCATCCTCCGCAATACCACTGCAGACATTGTTACCGCAACTCCCTCTGGCCACCTACCGAGCATCACGCCCTTGTCGAGTCTATTGGAAATGGAACTCTTCGGTCGCTGTACAGATTTTTCCACGGGGGTGTATCCAAATTTTGGGCAACCACTCTCTGGAAACCTACGATCGTATTTGTAAAGAGATGCGCCAATTACTCGCCCCCTACGGATTGGACGTGAGCGACCCAATCACAAAATCCTGCACCGTTCAATGTCAATGGAACTATACAAAAGACCGCATGCAAACCATTCAACAGTTGCCATCGACATCAGTGATTTCCAACGAGCGAGAGCTGTTTCCCGGAACGTTAATACGCAAAGGTAATTTACACTGCTCCTTCTTTTCCAACGGAAGTGTGATTGTGACGGGTGTTTTATCGATTGCAGAAGCGGAATCGTTGGTGGAAGACATTCTCAAATCCCTATTCGAAGGAGATTCCCTCAATGAATCGGACAGCAACTAATATCCCAACGTCGTGGGTTGTCGCAAGAGACCTTGGATATTCATTCAAAGCGATAGAAACGGTAACACATCTCAATGAAACGATCACTGCTGGTGAATTAGTGGATCGACTCATGGATCTCGATGAGCATGCTATGAATCACCATTTGGAGCGTAGGTGGATAGAGGATGTCTCCCTGCCACACTGCAATACAATGACATTGGCGCGATCTGGAGTGAAAAAAGTGAAAAAAGTGAGATTTGCAACGGATGTGTCAGATAACTCTTCCCATAAAAGTGACTTTAGAAAGAAATTAGAAGAAGAGACATTTCAATTATTATGTGAACGGAACTGTGTTACATGTTTTAAACAGGAACGGTCCCTTCTCTTTCTACCATGTTCTCATAATGTTATGTGTTTTACATGTTATAATCCCTTTGAAACATCATCTTGCCCTCTTTGTGATCAAGACATTGCTTCAACAGTCACTGTCTATCGTGCATGATGTATGGAAAAACTCTGTGAATAGTGTATAGTGTACTATCACGAGTGACTGAACCTTGTACAAAACCTTGTAGTATTACCCTCTGTCTGAAATAAAAATACAATCATTGACATGATTCATTTCTTTATTGACTTCAAAACATGGGATAATGTAGAATACAAATAGGAATAGACAATTTTATCATTGAAGGACAAATAGGTTTGAATGTGTTCTTGATCTTTCTCGTAAGCATCCAATGTTCGAAAGAAGGTCAGTGTTTTTTCCATAGACGTGTTAAAAGGGCGTTGGTTTAAAAAGTAAATACAGTAAGCACCACAATAGGCTTTAGGTCCTTGTATACGCAGAGGGCGACGATAGTTTAGAGGATAAGGTGTTGTCGATAACCATTCGGTCACATGCGGATAGTGAGATGGAGCGAGTCCATAAGAGTCAAAGAATTCGCACACGCGTTGATCCGCATTTTGATAAAAGGCCAACCAATGCTTGCCAGGTTGATGAGAGCGATCACTATTGACAATAAGTGTCTTTGATTCCGGGGAATGAGCAGGAAGTAGATCAGCAGGAAACACACCTTGGAAGGGAACGTAAGAAGATTGGAGGAGGCGATGAGCAAACGTTTGACAACTACACTGAATAGCACAGAGAAAATCATCTTCGCACATGCAGGCATTGAGTAAATGTTTCTCTTGTAATTGATTCATACCCTGCATGATTCCTTCGATTTCCGTGTTGCTTAACCAGTCTCCCATTCAACCAACGCTGAGCTTTAATGAGACGGTGTTGATAAAGAGATGTCCAAGCGATAGGAGGCACGTGATTCTCGGGCTCCTTCACCATATCTTATGAGGATGTCCATGCGCACCAACACTTAAATAGCGGGAGGGATATACGCACTGGAGATGACAGCATTCTCCGGTGTGACGGAGAATTGTTCGTCATGAATGACAAACATTAATAAATCCATATTTTGCTTGGTCGTATTCTCAAATTGCAATTCCAGTCCATATTGACGTGTATTGGTGGGTTGAACACTATCGATTTGTTTATCCAAGGTACAGTCAAAAGCGATAAAGTAACAGTATTTGGTAAAACTCTCCAAATCAATACCACATGATTCATTCGTGTTATAGACTTGAATCGCACGATTGAATTGACTGTAGGCAATCACGTCATCTTTGCAATTGATGGTGCCTCCTGTCATGATGGCTCCATTGGTGGTCATGGTGACTTGAGAGAGTCCATGCCTTTCAAAATAGAGTTTACGACTTCCTGGATCAAACCAAGAGTTACTGGGAACAACCGCGAAAAAGATGAGTTTAGGACTCAATAGAGCAGCCACATTGGAAAACGTCTTCTTTTGTACTCCACTTTCAATCGTTTGTCGTTGGACGGTCATGCCATTGTAGCGATAATAAATGGCTTCTGTCTTGCGTCGATTCGCAGTTTTCAATTGCAGTTCTGCATTCGGGGTGAGCATGGGCATATACAATTGGAAAGACGTGATTTTGAACCTGTACTTTGTAGAGGTCGTCCCTGCAGAATGATCCATATAATAAATGGCATATTCCGGTTTATTCAAGGTGAAAATGAGATCCAGTTGCATGCCTGGGGGCAGAGCAATCACTTGTTGGAACAAATTACATTTCAGGGGAAAGTCAAAGGTACGTTTAAATTTGTTGTCTGACCATTGTTTGAGAATGGCTTGATTGAGTGCATTCTCTTTATCTGTAAACTCTACCGCCTTAGTCTTTATCGTCTTCGTCGATGCATCATACTCCGTGTCATGCATCACTTGAGGAACAGTAAATCCTTGTGTGACCATGTGTGTATTCTTCACATCATTGGTATATTGTAAAAGATTGCTAAGGTAAGCTCTCAAATAATACAAGTCATTGCCTCCTTCAATGGTGCGTTCATTCAAGCGGATAGTAATGTCGGAAAAGAGGGAGTGAGCCGTATTGTTGATAATAATCGCCTTGTCTGACGCCTCACATGGCACGTCAGCTCCTTTAGCCGAATCATGTTTCATGAGTTGTACTTCCACGCGAAAATAGGCATTGCATACATCCATCCAATGAATGGCTAGTCGAGGGACCGTGAATTGAATGGTACCGGGATTTTCCAATCCATTGACTGGTGTCAGAACGCTCGTATGCTGAGAAGTACTCGAGACATCGACTTTATCACTTTGGAATACATCGTAACGCGCATCCAATAAGGCAGGGGTTTCCGCCATGCTTGATGGGACGGATGTTCTAAGATTGCTTAGTTCTTAAAAGAGCATGCGTTGTTTAGCACCTCCTCGATAACGCCCCATCAAACTTCCTTTTCCCCATTTCGTATGATGGGCAATGGCCACATGACCACGACGACGTTTAGGAGCAGGTGCTTCCACCCGATCTCCTTCTTCATCCGTGAAGACGCGTTTCCGACTCACTTTATTTTGAATAGCTTCTACAACACGTTCGGGAGCAGTCTGTAAAGTGCGTTTGGCGAGTGCTTTCACACCCTTTTTGAGATGGTGAACTCCTTCTTGTGCGGTAGAGCTGACAGCATCTGTGACAGCTTGTTTCGCAGCATTGAGAAACTCTGTCGTACGTAACGATTTTCCCAATGTTTTCTTTACCGTATGTACAAGTCCCTTTTGCGAAGGTTTTCGTGATGCTTTTCGAGAGGGTTTTCGATTTGTTTTTCGAGAGGGTTTTCGAGGTGTTTTTCGAGAGGGTTTTCGAAATGTTTTTCTGGGAACACTCTTTTTGAGTGATTTGGGCAGACGGATGGATGGTTTCTTGACACCAGTGACACGAGGTCTAATCATGCGTGTTTTCTGTCCAATCACTTTATTCCATCCACCGCGTTGCATAAATGAACCTCTTCCAAACAATCGTCCAGAGGAATGTGTTCGGTGACGGATTAAAAAGAGATTCGTCATCGTGTCTTGATGTGCTTGGGAAAAGACAATTACTTAATTGCGCGACGTCGAAGATGCATTTTTACATAGGATCGTCCGTCTGTCATAGGGATGGGATGACCGTCATCCGACATGAGTTTGATTTCAATATCTTGCACCTGTTGACTTTTCACAGGGAGATAGGTGACATTCTGGAATTCATGATGAATACTATCTCCATAATCTTTCCCCGTGTAGGGAATCACACACATACAGTTTGTTTTCATACCTCCTACATAATGATAACCTACAATATTACAATACAGGAGAATATTGTAGGTAAAGGCATTCAAATTCAAAGGGGCAGTCGCTTGCTGTGAGGAAGTGAGTAAGTCTGTTTTAAACCCAAGAATGTCTTTGAGCAAAGGATGGAGTTTCATACTGTAGTGTGGGGGTACAACCACTGAAACAACATGAACATGAGGCGCCAATGTAGTGATAGAAAAGTGGAAATTGTGACCATGCTGTCGGTTTTGATTCAAACACTGCATCAACGTCTTCTCCGAATAAATACCGCGTGGAATGTTGAAGCGTGTAAACATGCCTTGTTCTCCCTGTTTGCCTTGTTTATCTTGTTTATCTTGTTTGCCTTGTTCTCCCTGTTTGCCTTGTTTATCTTGTTTATCTTGTTTGCCTTGTTCTCCCTGTTTGCCTTGTTTATCTTGTTTATCTTGTTTGCCTTGTTTGCCTTGCTCTCCTCGCGGTGAATCCGTTTTGACAGGAAGGATAGAGGACGTATAGACGGTCGGAATCGTCTCAGGATGATCCTTCAATGTCCCCACACTAAAGCTGACATCCACGGGTATTGTCTGAAGGGTATTGATGAAATTGACGACGGAGATACCGGCTTCCCATTGATCCCCATGGACCATGGGGATGGAAGGAACCAAGCGATTTTTGAAATGATTGGCTCTATTTTCAGGAAACAAATTGGGCTGCGCATTACTCAACAAGTGAATCGTTTCCTCATGCATGGTTGAGTGTCACTCTGTCCATAATTACCTAGTCTCCTTACGGCGGAGATGGAGTTTGAAATAGGATCGTCCTTCATGAATCGGAATAAATTCGCCATCATCACCACGCAACTGAATTTCAATCTCATCAATAGCGGATGTAAAAATGGGGTAATAATCAATATTGGACACTTCATACGACACCATTTCCCCCAAACGTTGTTTCTCTTCAATAGGGTGAATTTTCAAGATTTGTTCACGTTGTCCTCCCACAATACTTTCCGCCACAATATTACAATAGACGATAATGTTGAAGGAATTGGGAGTTATGCTGAGGGGAGAGAGTGTTGTCATCTGTGTATTGGGTCCATAATAGGATTGAGGTAGACCTATACGATAACTCAACGCTTCTCCAAAATCAATAAAGGCATGTTCCGCGGTTTTCACCGTCAAATAATGATCTTTCGAGAGAGAGAGAGGGATACATCCGTCCACATCTGTAAATTCACCTGGAGTTTAGAAAAGAGTCCTTCCAAGGTATAACTCCCTTTGGGAATGTGGACACGATGAAACGAGGTAGAAATTTCTAGGGTGGGGTTGATGTAACCTTGCCGAATCATGTGGTCATAGATGTGCAACGGTTTCATGGTCTTGCTATAGAGATGAAGAAAAGGGCGAGGTGTGGGATGTGTATTCACCATCACCGATTGAATATCTTGTTTTCCCACATCCACTCCCAACACCATACCATCCACTAGATAAAACATGTTTTCTTGCCAGCGTTCCATCATGGTCGTCATCAGCCTTTGCATATCAACACTGAACCATCCAATAAAGGAAGTCAATCTATCTTTACAGACTTTCAGGGTGGATCCTTCTTGATACGCGACAGCGGGTGAATACAATGTCTTATCAGAGAGTCTATCTCCAAACAAGTAGGATTGTAAACACGTATTGGCCAACAGCTCTTTCGATTCATAAGCATAAGGGAAATAGGATTTCTGAAACAAGCGATCCAATTCCTTCCCTTTCCATGGGAAGAAAGTGTCGAGGGTGTGGTTCCATCCTTTGGCATAATCAAAGGTATATTCCGGTAAACCATAGATGTGTAATGTCATCCCATGGGTGACATGTTTTGGACGTTGTTGATACCGACGGTAACTTGCAGAACAATGGTCCGGCGTTTCCGAGTGTATACAGGTTTGTTCATGATAGGTGAACATACCATATTCATGACTATGATTCAACATGTGTTGCCAGAGTTGTGGGGGATTGATTTTCAACCCATACCCTTCCGCGATTTTAAAGTGAAGCACGTGAAAGACGCCCACTGTTGTATACGTCACCCACACCATATCAGGCAGGGGGATGGCTTGATTGAAAGCTTGCACAAAGGATTGGAGGGTATAGTATTTCGTGGGTAAATTGAAGCGTAATGGACTAGGGAGATGAGATAGGGTATGAAAAATCTCAAAAGAGTCGCCATGTTTGATGTTGAGAATATTGGGATGCTTCTTATCCTCAGTCTTATACTGTTGTGTCGGTTTTCCGTTTCGAAGCAAGACATGGGTCCCACTCAATGCATAGGGGACACTCTTCTTTTCAAAGAGAGCGTCCAATTCCATGGTTTGTTTCTGAAGGATAAAGGAGGGAACATGAATCGTGCTGAGGGGGATTTCCAAGATCCATTCGTCCCACACGTAGGTAGCTACTTGTTCTGTTTTGAAAATCTCATAGGCTTTAGATTGCCGGTCCATCTTGATTTCCATATCGTCCGTGCAATCGATGGTCAGTTCATAATGATAGGACATGGATGTGATGGTCCATGTCATGGGGGCGGGGAAGATGGTATTCAAATAGGTTTCCAACGAATAATAACCTGTGGGGACGATAGAACTCCACGTCTTATCACTCTCTAAATTCTTGTAATAAAACGATTCAGGTCTAGACACATAAAATAACAGTTTGTTCTCCTTGATGAATTGACAAAGATCCGATGTCAACACAGTCACTTCTGCATTCACCCTATCTCGTTCACGAACGATCTCGTCAAGATTGTCAGTTCCTGCAGTGGGTTTGAATTCTTTCACCCTCCTTCTTAACGTTGCCAACCGTTCCTGTTTCACTTCAAAATCATGGAGAATATGCCCATACAACTCCATCAAATCCACCAAACTATGATAGGCAAATACATTATACGTGTTGTAGATATGATACTTTTCCGTAGATGTGAAGGGAAGGGCATGTTGCCCCGTTTCATGCTGCATATCCGCACCACTGGCCAATACATTTTCTTTCCCATCTTTAGGATGGGAATGAACTAATTGATGAATAATAGGCCGTTTTGTACCTTGTTCCTTTTGAATCGATTGTCGAAAATTTTTCAATAAGACAGTATCAAACAATCGCTTCTTGGCTCCAAATCGTTTAGAGACTAAAACACCTTCCATCTTGTGTTGACGTAGGATTCGCATCATGTTGCGGTACTTTGCATTCAGTGTGTTGATATAGGTAGGCAAGAAACGGGAGGTGACTAAATCAGGAGCATCGGCTATATGAAGGGTAGGATCGATCTTGTGTAACTGTGTATCAATCTTGTCATACAATTGATCAATACGGTTTCTGAACCATGATACACGTTTTTTTCTTGGGATGTGGATACTCCTTTTCACGTTCTTTTGGGGTGAGTGGATTGAGGAACTCCACTGGGAAAATAAATTGATTTTTCATGGTGCGTGTTGGTAAAGCAAACCATTTTTTAGAGGCCAAATGTTGCATTCGGAAAAATGTGCGTTGATACATTCTCACGGCTTTCATCAACGCTCTCAGTTTAGGAAGAAGGATGCGAAGATTATGAAACAGACCTATATGCCCTCTGGGAATAGGAGGGGTCTTTGCATTGCGTTTGAGAGAGCTCACAAAGGTATCGGTCCTCATCCACACAGCACGTGTCGTATCATCACTCAGAGGTTGTATATCCTGATAGGTCACTGGGGGAGCCATGATAACAGTGGCTATTTTCTGCAATTCGGAGAGGATCCCATAATCCATCGCAGACAATGTATAACTGGAAGCATGCTTTACATGAAAGGACAATCTGTTGGATGAATGAAACACTAACTTCCCCACACCAAATCATTCTAATTGTTTGAATAAATTGAGCACTGAGATTTCATTTCCCAACATCCTTTCAATCCCATGTTTGGCAAAATGGCAGCGGTGTAAGGGAATCACACCGAACCACCCACCGGGCAAAGTAATTCCGTTCTCAGCCCGGAGCTAAAAATGCATCAAACGGACTTTGCTCCGAAAGCCGTTTCTAATCCGATTTTATTGTCATATTCCGTTTACTATCCGTATTATATCCAGTAACCCAAACATTTTCAGAATTGATCTATTTTGATAATTAAAACAAATTAAAAAGTTATACTTAAATATTAATCTACCATGTGCGTTATTCACTGAATCTGTTCCGTACACTTCAGTTCCGTATGAAGTCCGCGGAGAAGAATCGGATTTAAAATTTCTAAAAACATTTCGATAACGTCAAGAGCATAACAAAGAGAGCATCATCACGTCTATCAGTTTTGAGAAGACTGAAACCCTTCCTTAATGTCACTGATCTGGCCACCGTATACAATAACTGTATAAGGAGTATACTCGAGTACTCCGCTCCATTATTTGTCGGCATTGGTTCAACTATGGCGAATCAGCTAGAATCTACTCAAAGGAGAGCCCACAGAATTATCTATGGATCATCAAGCTGCATGTGTGTAAACTTCGTTCCATTACATTATCGTCGGATCATTTTGGCATCAAAGTTATTTACTGCGTTAGTACAGGATGATGATCACCCTTTGCATTTCATGGCTCCTGATCTCCATCAATATTCCGGAACTTGCCGCATGCCCAAGTGCAAAACAAAAATGAGAATTCTTTCATCGTGACCATGATTCGTATACACAATAGTGGCTTCTGCTAATTTGAGTTTTGTGTTTTTTTTCTCTTGTTTTGATTGACTTGATACCAAATGACTTTTTGCTTCTGTTAGCCTCACGATTTTTATTATTGAGGTAATTTGGCTTGATGATTAATATAAATCGAAATTTGATAACTTGACTATATTAACTTGCATACTGTTATTCATTAAATCTGTTCCGTACACTTTGTTTCCAGATGACGTCCGCGGAAAAGAAACGGACTTAAAACACAAAAAATTGTTATTAATTTGGTTTGATAATGATTATAAACTAGCTAACTATTATTCTAAAATGTGTGTTATATTAATTAAATCTAGCTCCTGTGTACACATTGGTTCCGTATGTAATCCTCGAAGAAGAAACGGATCTAACCTTTGAACTTAACTTTGTAAATTGCTCGATCTAGACAGTATAGAGCAAAGGTCTATAAAGCAGCTGTTATTTTTTACAGGTAGAGGCAAGATGCATTGACGAAGAACGACCAGCAAATATCTCATGCTAACCGATTGAATGTATGTATTAGAATTATGTATTAGATTTACGCATTAGAATTTCGTCAAATTATTTTTCTCTACTGTGCTTACTCTATCAAGATTTGTCAATGAGATTTATATTTGGCATTGGAATTATGCAGTAAATTTAGTGCAACGAGTGAAGATTCTGTACCGGTTGTTGTTTGTATTGATGATATCGATATGTTTGCGTCAATGTTTGGATTTATTCAGTATGGATTTATATTAATTTTTCAGATTGTGCGAGATTTTTAACATCAAAATTTTGTTTAGCATTTGCGAGTGGGACAATTTTTTAATTATCTTAGACAACAAAATTGTGCTCAACTTGCAATCTGACTTTTATCAGACTATCTGACTTTTTCAGTCAGATATGTTGACAATTAAAGTAAAGTATACTTTCTGGCAACTTCATCCATTCAATACATCCCCATAAAAATACCAGAATGTGACTTAATTTATCCAGTTCATCATTTCATCAGCTTTTGTAATTTCAAACACAGAAAAAGTAGCTGACATCAAAAGACATACTGCTTGTAGAATGCTTTGTTGTTTCTTCATAGTTATTATGGTGCTTCGCGCTAAAAATTATTTGGCGCATTAAAACAAAAAAGAATTTATGTCGCGAATAATTTTGTTTTTAGTTGACCATTCTGGAATAAAAATATAACAATAATGCCCACAAAACCGAATTTTGTATTATAATTGTAGATATGTATTATAGCATCTAGAGAAGTTCTGTTTTGTTCCTTTCGTAGAATATGGATTTCTTTTGGTTTCGTTATACATCTGTCTGCTGCATTTCATCTCTATTGATGGATACAATAGAAGATATAGAAGTAGATGATTTGTTGGTTCATCACCTAATTCCTGAAGTCTAAATATCAGACATCGGACTCAACAATATTGTAATTTTCTACTTCAAAAATTGTAATTCTACAATATCGTAGAATAACGATCCGATGTCTATTTTGATGGGTACACGAAATAATCAATTATCTGCATGCTGAATTGGATTTCTGTCTTTATAGATATACAAGAGTAGTTGATCATTAGAAAACCATTTATTCCAGTTGGCTTTGGGATAATCACCATCAGGTATAAGTAGGAACAAACATCTTCAGATTATATGTAGGAAGAAGATGGTACTATTGCTAAGAGCATCCACCTCGAACAGAATACAATACATGTACTTACGACAATACATTTAACTAAAGTATGTGATTGTCTTCCATTATAAAAATATCATAATTGCTTAGATACTTGATTTTCCATCCATAATTCTTCTCTTTGTTTAAAATTTTTGAAAATGTTTCATCGACTTTCAAACAAATGGTCACCCCCTTGACAAAGTTTCAATTCTACATAGCGCTTGAGCCACGTGCGATCTTTTGATAAGATTTTGTTTGTTGTATTACTTATCATAGTCTTTTAAAGGTTTCTCAGACTTATTTATTGATATGAAATTACCCATTATTAAATCTTATTTGATGTATGTCTAAATTACTAATCAGGTTTCCGACTTGAACGGCCAGGTATATCTCAGGCAGGCAGTGAGTGTTGCACCATCGTAATTGGATCTGTAATTGCGTCAACTGGCTATTGACTAATCCTAATATACATCAATGCGTCAAAATGCCGTATTTTGTGCCACATGGGTTCGGATCACCAATTTATTAATAAACTTAGGTTACCGGTAGCTCGTATACAAGCGTATTAATGAATCATACACAACTAATACCAATAAAACCCTAAATAAGACAAACAGAATATTGTTTGTTATTTAGCTTTATAATTTGTATGATTCACCGTCAAGGTAATTTACGTGGTAAACAGTTAGTCAGAAATAATGCATAGACCTAATGGTTATGATGGTAAACGTTCGGATAGACTTTTAGGTTGGATTACCAGCCAATTCACGCTTGTTGTTCCAACTAAGTTGGTACAATGGCCACTTTGATATTCTCACGTTAAATTCTCGCGTGTAGTTAGCTGAAAGCATTGAGAATATTTGCACACTTTAATGATAAGCTATTATCGGAGAACAGCAATCTCGCAGAACCACACTTTGCGAGGCAATTCGGGTCGTTACATGTATGTACCTAGTTTAGGATTTTGGAAACTAAGAAGTGCATTATTAGGTAATTATTAGTAAATTAGGTAAAATAAATACTATTTAGAAACGCATCTCTGAAGAATCTACAACAATTATTATTTTGATATACCGTACTGAATTTTCTACGAATCGCATTAGCTTGAAAATAACCTCCAGACAACAGTGCCAGCTATTTGCTCGTTATTTTCAGGAAATAACCACTCCGTTCTGAAACCCGATACGATAAAAAATGTGATAGCGAATTCTGTGCGAAAAAGATAGCGTTGAATATTAATCACGGAAGAAGTAAAATGGCATTTATTATTAGTAATACAATAAATTCGATATTTAGAATTTCAAGAATTATGTCATACTGCTTGACTATACCCTGAAAAACAGAAAAAGGTCGTTGGTGTCTGATAAAGAATTTTGCGCACTGTATTTTATTGTACTGTAGTGTAGACATACTCGTACTTTACTAGCCCAGTCTAGATCTCTTGAATGACCCCTAAGTTCATGTGCTTTGAATTTGAGTCACTGAATCATTGGACACCTACGTAGGTGCAACTTAAATTGACAAATAGGCATACCTCCATAAATAAGGAGTGTCTAATATGGTTGAAAATTGCTGTTGTCCATGTGTATAGTATTCGTACGATGGAAGTTTTAAGGTATGTGCAGTTTTCATTATATGATAGACCTTCGGTACTAACGCAATCGTCCCCTATAGGAGAGACTGATTTGGGATATGTTTTGTAAAAACTGCGCCACAGCTTAATAAATGAAAGTGAATTTTAGATATTGTGATAATTTGTGTCAATATCGATAATTAGCCATTCCCCAAAGTTTCATTGATAAACGGTCAATAGAATCCAAATACGTTACAATTTTGTATTCGAGATCAGGTGGGGATGAGTTGGAAGGGGTGGGGTGAGTTGGCATATGTGGGGAGATACGGGTTTTACTACTCTTATTACATCCACGTTTTTTCCGTCGATAAGTAAACAAGCTTAAATAGGTATCTTTGAATTTTGAATCTGAACAATTATCGGTAACCGGTTACCTCTAAATAATTACGGAGCAGGTTGATTTTTACCGTTTTGTTGATTAAATTTTTAACAATCTTTACAGAATTAAAAGTTGTCAGTCAGTATTAGAAACTAATTTGATCAGAAATCTCTTGTTAAAACACGTTTGCTGGTAAAACATTATCTAATCAAAATTGAACTTATAGTCTGGTAAGCTCAATATAAAAATGACGGGAACTTACTATTGTGTTTGGGGTCATTTTGGGTACCGACTATTGCGTTAGTACCGACCTTACTATTGGATACCGGTACTGTAGGTATCAAGGAACTAGATGTCATATTTTATAAGTTATAATTTTGTTGTTTGCTGATTTATTGATTCATAACTACGTATACAATGAACAATAAATACATCAATTATAATTGATATCAGTTGATTTATATTGTTTTATAATTGTTTTTCAGTTACAATAGGATGAATTCCTCTGATTCCGAAGATGGACTCAGTTTTGAAGCAAGAAAGAAACTAAAACGTCGGGCGTCACGTTTGAGATATAATGAACGTGTTAAAGTTAAGAATTTAAATGAAACCAGTTTTACTAGAATAGAGACCTCTTCTATGTCATCGCCATCGTCAATTTCGATTTCTGACGATATGCTAGAAAATGAAGCTCATGGAAGAGATGGTGAAAGTTTGACGTCGAAGGTGGATGGCAGTACAAGTTCCAGTTCTTCCAGCACAGACACCAATACAAGAGAAAATGAAGTTCTTAGTGGAAGGAATATAAGAGTGCTTCATGACTCCACCACTTCCAATTCTTCCAGTTATCATTCGTCTTCTGATGAAGAACAGTTAAAAGAGAAAACTTGATGGGATGATTTGAAGGCTACTGTTATTGAAACACGAATGAATCGCTATAAAGCAAACAGGGTTTTAGCAGACCTAAGACGACATGGTGTTGGACCTCTACCAGTCGATCATCGCACGTTAACACAGCAAAGAGATGATTTCAAGGGTCGTATAAAAAATGTTTCCGGAATGAAATCTTACTACTTTGGCTTACTTTCTCAGGTTAAAGTAGCATTGAAACATTACTCTGAGGCACAATTGTCTAAGATTAATGAAGTAACTGTCATTGATAATATAGATGGTCTCCCTCTCTTTAAGAGCTCCAGTCAATCGTTCTGGCCGATATTAGGCAAGATAACTAATTTGAACCCCAGTAATGTATTTTGTATTGCTTTGACGTTTGGTGCAGACAAGCCACATGACTTAGAATTTCAGAGTGATTATGTTGCAGAAATAATTAAGCTCACTTCAGAAGGTTGCTGCTAAAATCAAAGATCTACCAGGCTATGATACGACCGGCAATGACCTATGGAGGAGAGTGTTGGACACCAAGGAAGAAAGATACGCAAAGGCTGATGGTGACGGAAATGAAGATTCTCAGGCGATGTCAAGGTTTAACCCTCCGGGACCGAGTTAAGAATGAAGAGATTCGACGCAAGATGAGGATCCCATCCATCGATAGATTCATAGAGTACAAGCGGCTTGCATGGTGCGGACACGTCAGAAGAAGACCGGACGATCATATAACCCAAACAGCACTGCACCAACCGATATCTGGCAGACGAAGAAGAGGTCGTCCACCCCTGTCATGGAAAAGGGTCATACAAAAAGATCTGGAGAGAAAAGGCATAACCCATAATCTGGCCCTCGATCGAGTAAAATGGAAGAGGACGATACGGCCCACCCTGGAGGAATTTGGGATTGGTGGCCGGTAAAGGTGAGCAAAAGTGAGCACTTCAGAAGGTTTCATGTTCAATGGAAGTAGCTACAAGTTTAATGTAAGTGCCCATATTTGTGATGCTCCTGCAAGAAGCATGGTAAAGGGAACGAAGTCCTTTCACGCTTATTATGGCTGCGACTTTTGTAACACTAAAGCGGATTATGACGGGAAAAGAATGACTTGGTTGAAGACAGATGGATTAGTTGAACGTACTAATCAAAGTTTTCGAAGTCGCACACAGGAACAACACCACAAGATCCATTCACCTTTTGAGTTAACATCATGCGATATGATAGATTCATTTCCGATAGATTTCATGCATCAAGGCACTGGTACAATTCTAAAGTTGATTAAGTGGAGCATTCTTCCTCCAGATGGAAATGACCGCAGGCGCTCTTGTCGGATGTCTGCATCTAATATTGAAATATTGAACTCACGATTATTAGCTTTAAGGAAATGCGTTCCGAATTGTTTTTCCAGGAGACCTAGGTCAATGACAGACCTTTTGCGTTTCAAAGCAACCGAGCTTCGCCAGATTTTACTCTACACATCACGCTTGATATTCAAGGGGTTAATGGCATCAGATGCTCATTATGTTCATTTGTGCACTCTCAGTATAGCTTGTTGTTTATTAGTAGATAGCAGAACCGTATTTTCTGAGTCGGAAAGAGCTTGCAACTTACTCATTTCGTTTTGTGAACAGGCGAAGAGGCTTTATGGCAACTCTTTTATGGTATATAACATTCACTGTTTACTACATTTAACACGAGTGGCACGTGTTCATGGTAGTCTTGATTCTATCTCGGCCTACTGCTTCGAAAATTTTCTAGGCTCTTTGAAGCGCTCCGTCCGTTCTCCCCGAAATCCAATTGTTTCCGCTGTGAAGTACGTGTACGAGAAGCAGGAAATTTCAAATATACCTAGTAAAGAGAAAAAAATTTGTTCGTCCTACCCTAATAACTGCTATGTGGACATCGCTAATCAACTATGTTTCGAAGTTATCGAGATTCATTCTGATTCGATTATCGTTCGACAATTTCGTGGGACGTCGTACATTAGTAAGCCTTGTCCAACAGATATAATCGGTTGCCTATCAGTTAAGTTGAACCAATTTACCTATGTATCGATGGATCCAGGTCTACTTATATCGAAAAGACGAGCAATGAAAGTCGATCTCAATTTGATGGAAGGATTAGAGCAACCAAATACTGCTGTGTTCATATCTATGTTACATGATGAAAGTGAATCTTTATATTAGGATGGACACTTTCTGTCATTTTACAGGATGACATCTCAGAAACGAACAATTGTATCCCCTGTCCCCAAGTGGGATATTGCTGGCCAGTCACTGCCCAAGGTATGTTTCAATACTTTCTGATAATTTATGTTATATTATCAAACCCATTTACTCTTACAGAAACAGTTCGTAGTGTTCGATTTTTGAAGAGCGTCCTAAAAGATATGTTGTTATTCCTGATACATAGGTTAATGAAAGCAAATGTTATTGGCCTGATTCGGGATCGATCGATGAAGAGTAAGTATTACCGATTGACCAATTGCATAGCTTATATTGGTAGCCTACTGATTAGATAATTCGAATATTTTTGTCTGCCTTACTATTCGTATCTCTTAACCTTATTTGTTCATGGTTTTCTGCACCCCTACTAGTCGTTTTGGCGGAACTTTCTACTGGCTTCAGAAGTTTCGAATACCTGTGCGGTAGATTAGTGCAGGTTGCATTTCATATTATTTTCTGGTTGTGGCACAGATAAGTGTTTCGTGTGTACAAGATATTCAATCCAGAAACTGTCATAATCCTGAGGATATAAGGATTATAAAAATCTATCATGGGATTGCAGTTGCGGTTCTATGGTAACGGATACAAGGTCTACATAACGAGTAGTGAGTTTAATGTCAAGCCATGTCATAAACATGCAGCAGCATGGCGGTCAAAAGCTGTCGGAATAAGACGAGCTGGTTGTCGTATAGATATATGAAATCGACATGCTAAAAAATTGAGAAATGTAGAGTTACGGATGTGTCTTCAGTAAATAAAAAGAAACCAAAACTTCAAATTAAAAGAGATTGTATAAATATCATTTTAAAGAAGGACTTTTTCGACTTTTTTTCTCATTTCGAGTAACTACATGATCCATCCACGTACATAAATTACGTGGGTAGACTATTAAGTAAATTTGTCGAATAAAACGATTATTAATAATGACTTTATTTAATCTGATTTTCAGACGTGTGGCGTCTTTGATAAGGTCACATTCCGATCCAAATAAATCAAGTTGGATTCAGTTACCTGGAAAAGTGAAAGGACGATTCAACAGCTACGCAGGGGCTGATGCATACGTAGAGCATCGTCGAGGAACATCAGAGTCCGAATGTGATAGAATCAAGGAAATCAGTGGTCAAATAAGACTTCAGGAACTTAAGTCATCGATAATGAGGGAAACTGTTAAAGGTAATGTGAACAGCAAGCGCATTTTTTATCTAATGATAGTGTTCATTTAAATTGCCTAGCTGAAAAGGAGACTTCCTCTTCTGTTGAGGGTTAGACGAATATACATAGGTTTATACAAGCTCTTTTAATATACAGTAAAGTAATCTAACTTAGTGTTTTAAGTACCAGTACCCGTTTTTGTTGCTTCACAGATTTGAACACAGAAAAGAAGTCATCAAAGAGAATTAGGCCTGAAACGAAACAAAGTAGTTCTCTCTTGGAGAGAGTATCGTCAACCCGAACGAGCTATTGTGCAGGAAGGAGTCCTCAAATTAAAGAAAGAAGTCCTGTCCGACCGAAAGACGCCTTCGGAGCAACAAGTTCAACTCCTGGTAATTCTCAGGAAAATTTGACAGCCGCAAGCAGTTAAGATTCTCAAGAAATCATTCCGAGGTCAGAAGAACGGTAAGTCACGGTAAGTCTGAAAATCACGGTAAGTCTGAAAAATAGCTGTGTTATTTTTTGTCCATGGAAGTTTTATTAACTTCAATAATCTCTTCATTGACACTTTAACCGTCAACATTCCAATGTTGGAACCTGGCTTCAAACACATTAAATCTTGATATTAATATCATGTACGCATTTTTGCCTACTTTCCACTTCTTATTCTTGTTGGACTAAAAATAATAAGAAGGAGAAGAATACTTTCTTCATTGGCATACTATAGCGGAACGCGCATGACAATCATTTCATTTACAAAAATAAAAAATAGATAATAATTCTTATAATGAAGATCATGCATTACATAGAGCACATCAAATTAAGAGTTGAAAGTCTGTTTGAACTTTGAATTTGAAGAGTTTCTCAAAGAATTCCCATGTTAGCAATTCAATTTTTCTCTTAGCAGTGCTTTGTGATTTTATAGATTTGTAAAAACTAGCAAAATTACATGAAATTTCCTCATATTCTTTATAGCCTATGAAGTGTACCGTATTCTCTTCGAATATTAGCCATGGCTGCGGTACTATCAAAAACTAATTCTTGGCTTTGGCTACTATTAGTATTAGAATTACAGGCTATTGCATGCATACAATTATAATGCCATTGATATTACAATTTTTCAATTATAATAAGCTTTAAAAATCTAAGTTTTGCGGCGTTATAGTAGAACCATGATTTCCTATTACTCCATGTTTACTGTTTGGTGGGTGAGATTGCGACAACAAATTCATCGGCATAAAGATAATTAAGGTGCTATTGTATCGATTTTAACGTGTATTAGGCTTTTCTCACCTATTCTGAGTATTATTGCATTGTCAAATAATGTTGTAATGTGAATAATTATTATATTGTTGCAATTGCCTTTAGTTGCATAATAATGAGGTTCATGATGGTAAATTTTATCATTCGTTATATTTTCTCCTCTAAATATAGACGGACTGCATAGATAATGGCGATGGGGTCGTGGGCGGGAGGAATTTATCCAAGAACTCCCTCGTAGTATTTTATGTCAGAAAAAGTTAATTATAACTAAATAAATTAATCGAAGTTTTTATGTAATTTGAAACTTTTTCTGGCATGAAATACTTCGGGAGAGTTTTTGGTTTTGATTAAGCTTAATCTCTTTGACCGGTATAGATATTTAAGAGATCGTCTGCTTGGACAATAAAGAATATTTACCTGAAATTTTCCAAGTAAAAAGTTTTTCTGACCAAAAATCTACTACAACTATATAGAACTTGGCCTATAACATATTATGCGTACAACATAATATAAAGGAATGTACATGTATTGGAATTTAAGTCAAATCAAATTGTTTATTTTGAATGAAGAATTCGAAAACGTTATAGAGTGACCATTAGAAAACTTACGTATACATGAAAAAAGCGTAAAGTCGCAAAATCATCTGACTGGCGCTTGAGTTGCGGAGCTCAAGACTCGTCTGCTGCAACGATCCGATTCAGAAATGATGGATCTCTTTCGAATCGCTGGAGATGTTGTGAGGACACCAGCATTCTGTTGACTTCTTATTCAATAAATAAAATACTAAATATCCGTGCTCTAAATTCAGTGATGACAAGGCTTTAAACTGTGCAGTATTCATTCAATTATGTATCTCACTTCGCACTTTTCTAACATGGAGGATAATAGTTTCATAAGAGCTAAACAGTTTCACGTCGAAAAGAGGCCTGATTTTACAACTATTTTTACAGGAAAAACGAGTATCTTAAAATACACATGGTTGGAAAAATGAAAACAACCGACTTGCGCATGTGCTTGATAATTTGCGTTATCGATAGCCCTATCCGATAATTCGCATTTTTGCGTATATATTGATCGGTCAAAAATTTTGTTTATTCTGATGCATTCAATTGCGGTCTCTGTGACAACGTTTTTCCTGTACTGTCAGCAGGATTTCGGAGACTTAAAATTTTGATAGGACTCCGACTCCGGTATCCAAAAGTTCTCCAGTCCTCTCAACTCACCATTTTGGCTCTAAAGGTGAGTAACTATTAAAAATGTCATTTATGTAAATAACATTTTTACATGACTGGGTCACGAGCAATTTGAATGTCCTCAACATCTTCCATATTATAGTTGTAATTTATGCATGTATATCACATGCTGTACAGATCAATTTACTCTCAATCATCCCAAGAAGTAGTCCCAGCAAAGTGAATAATTGACAGACATTATCATATTAAATGACCTATTGCGCGTGCGCCATGGGCTTAAGAAGAAACGACTTTGAGCATCAAATTTTAACTTCACTTTATAGCATGTTTTCATCCTGAACTTACATTACTTTTCAGTTTCATCTGAGTGACAATGTAGTAATTGAAATTTGAAATGACGAACTTCGTGTTCGTCAGATTCGTTTGCAAACTGTGTCCTCCAACTTACTTACAAAAATATAAGCTATTATCATTTTAGCATGGTAATTAAGGTAATCTAATCATGTGGCCTCTGTATCATTCATGTCGTATTAATCGAATTCGTTATCATTTTTCATTGGCTATTCATCACAGACTGCTCAATGAAGCACTGGAGAAAATACAGTAGCTTATAGATAGAATCTTATATCCTACAGTTGAACCTACATGTAGGCTATATTATATACGCAAATACGCATTATCAATAATTGATACGTCCCATACGTCAAATCATTTGAAGGACAGTAAATTATGTATAGTAGCCTAGAATGCTTGACGTAATTACCAGTTAAGTTATGGATTAGTAAGATTTTAGTCTCCCTGTTGGAATTTGCTGACTGCCGATAACTGGGATCGGAGTCTTGTAGTTTTGACAATTGTTTTTGAAAACATTTTAATTGTTTTCTTTTTCGAGTTTCTCTAGCGACAAATATGAAAGATAGGACTCTGACTCCGAAAGCCTGACTGTCAGTATTCAATGGATAATCAACGACAAACCAGCAAAATTTGGGAAAATATTATTTTGCAACCACAGGATCGATTTTCTTTTTTGTAAAAAGTTGCTGTATCGTCTCTATCAATGTCAAGATTTGTGAAACACGTAGGTCTCGCTTATTGGAAGAAAAAAATGTGGTAGAATTGCCTAATTGATTTTAAGTCGTCGGGGTATCGCAGTAGAACGGCAGTCTGAGTTCAGAGTGGTGCCGTTCAAAAAGTTTTCAACGAATTATCAAATAATTCTCTATGAATCCGACCTCCATGATTATGGCGTTCGATGTTTGACAAATGCAATGCGATATAGCAAATGTGCTTTAGGGCCTAGATGTTCCCAGTGATGAATATGAATAATGAGCAAGTTAGTCCGACCTCTATGTAGAGACAACTTTGTTTATTTTGTTTCGTAGTCGAATTCTTAATTGATAAATCACTAGTACACTAGGAAATGCGGTAGCATTTTTATTAGCTTTGGGCATGTAAAATTTATTTGCTTCAGTCATGACATTGACGTAATCATTTTTTGCTTTTTTATGGAGAACTCAGGAAATTAAGAAGAATAGTCCAAATTATGGCTACGCAGGTGGACAATTTTTCTTACCAAACTGCGGCATATAAGCGTGAGAAAATGCAAATACATGAAGCACAGGAATTGTTAAAGCAGTGGAATTTGCCGATGATTGAGAATAGACAGGTATGAATTATCAGTGCTTTCTACAGCTTTTGTAATATGATAAAGTTGTTAAGTAGCCTGGGAGTATTTCGTAAAATTCTTAAAATTGAAGTCATGGATTGTTCATGTTGTCTTCGAGTTAGCAAGTAGATTGCTTAAGTCAGTTCTATAAATGCTGACTTGACATAAATATTAAATCTGTATAAAACGTCTGAAATGATCAATTCATTTAATCAAAACATTTTTAAGCATCCCTTCCTGGTGGTGCATGTCCAAAAATGATTTAATGCGTTTCATTATATATATATATATATATATATGTGTATATGTATAGGCCAAAAATATGAATAAAACCAATGGAGTTTTGTATATTTTCGGTTAGATGCTCTTGAGCAGCGACTTAGTTGTCGTGAAGAGCGAAGAATACTAAAGCGTGCCATGGAAACCCTGCCGCATGGTGTGTCCAGATTCCGTTCTGCAGTTCTATACCATACAGCGGCCTGGAAGGTCGTTCATTGAAAAGAGGCAATTCTCCCGCTAATACACCCTAACTTTTACAGCGTCATTCTCGGTTGTATTATGAAAAAAACAAAGCTGGATTTCGATAAGGCGGTAACTGGCCTTAGTAGGCACCTGTCCAAGTGTGGGGACCGCCGGAAATCGCAGGAGGCAATCATCCAATTTGACCAACAAGTTATTGTTAGTGATTCTAGTGACGATACTGAAATAATTGAGAAGTCAACTTCTGGCGACGAGTCAGACTAGTTATTATTTGTCTGTGTTGGTGTTTTCTACTTCGTTTTAAGACTGTAAGTGTCACCTAATGTTACACGTGTTTCATGTAACAGCCGACTATTTGATTTCTAGCATGGTAATCATCACCGTATGATAGTGTGAACTGTCATATATAAGATTTTAAATACTTTCTAATTCTTTTTACTTCGTTTTAATACTGTGAATGTCGCTGTGTTAATTACACGTTTCATATAAAAATCGACTTTTTTATTACTAGCTTGTTAATTATCACCATATTGTTAATCTGAAAATAGTGCATATCCTTGACCTGATTTTTCAAGAATATTTCTGTGCAACCATCAGCATATCAGAGTAATATTTGTCGAGTATGAAGATTGAGTTACTTAGTTCCCTTTGTTAGCGCATGCAGCTGTGATAAATATATAGCTACATGACTGCCATTTAGTACGATCCTCAATTTATTAAGTGTATGGTTTAGTTCCATCATACAGTTAAATCCATTGGTAGCGCGATTCGTACATATCAGGAGTCTATCCGTGTATGGTCGTGTTAGTTCCTAATACTACCGTAGTATGTCCGCGGCGGTACATAATTGATCCGTAATGCTTCCGTAACTTATCCGTGAGATGTCTCTGATTTATACGTAGGTTTATCCGCCAGCAATGAACTAAGTTCCGCACGGAGTTAATCACGGTGTTATTTTGACACTCCGTGGGTTCCGCGATACTATCCACACGGATTTGGGGCCGGATAAAATACGGAATTCCGTTGGATATCCGAATAAAAACCACCACACACAACAAAAAAAACCAACAAAAATCAACCAACACAAAAACCACCAAACAACCAAACACAAAACAACAAACAAAAAAACACCAACAACCCCCAAAAACAACCACCCAACACCAAAAAAAACAACAAAAACAACACAAAACCACACACCAAAACCAAACAACCACAAAAAACCCAAAAACCACACAAAACAAAACCCAAAAAACCACCCCAACACACAAACCAAACCACCCAACAACCACAAACAAAAACACACAAAACAACAAACACAACAAACAAACACCCCCAAACCCACCAAACACCCACAACCCAACAAACAACACAACAAACCAAAAACAACACAACAACAAACCACAAACCAAAAACACAACACCAACCACAACACAACAAACCCAACCAACCCCCACACACAACCACCAC